>SMMW01000631.1:2485000-2950000 GCA_004794655.1 Marisa cornuarietis
ACTCATACTCACTCTCTTAAACTAATACCTTCTAAGTTATTTTCACTCCTAAATCCTTTATATTTGCCAGCAAAAGTAAACACGCTTTTCCTGCTGAAAATATCGACAAGTAAATAAGAGAGAAAGCAAGAAAGACTTTGCCTTTCGGGAACGTCTTCAAAGACAACAAGGCCTCCGCAATCTATGGGTCTGTTTGGCTGGTGATAAAAGGCTCAGAACCTTCCGTATGGCCTGTTCATTTAGATGGACAATGCAGTAAAGATAAATCCCACAAGCAGATGAGCACGGCATATTTACCTGCCAGTGCAGACAAAATGGCGGCTGGAAATGGACTGTCGCACACAATAGCCTACACACGCATTCGCAGTTTATTGTTTGCGCCATGTTGGCAGCCGATGTCCGTAGCCATTTGGACCACGATAAAGGACAGAGAAAACAGCAACTCTCTCTCTCTCTCTCTCTCTCTCTCACACACACACACACACACACAAGCAGGCGGTCGCTCGCGCAAGCACACTCACCCATTCGAAGCAGCTCAATATTTTGCTGTATGGGAGCGAGGTACACCTCGAGTTCGGTTGTTATAACGTTTTCATTACTTCCTTTTCACTCCCGTTTCACCGAAGGCTCTGGTGTGTTCTTCAGTTTGTTCGGATTTTTTTAATTTGTCGATCTCCGAGGTTGTCAAGAGGTTGACAATGAGCAAGTATTTAAAGGAGAATCTTGTTTCTTGCTGGAAGGCGTGCGGGCTTTTAAGCGCGAGAAAACACTGCAAGCCCATTACATCTCGGGGGAAACGTTCAGGCCTGAAGGTTAGTGGTCGTTCAGTGTGTCCGATGTCACCTATATGGCCGTCTGTGACTTTATTTTCTGCACTTACTTCGGCCATCTTTAAACAGCTTGAGTGAAGGTCCTTTTTTTATGAAGCCGCTACATAGAACGGGGACAAGAACAGTGACGGAGAGCAGGGCACTTTAAGCTAAAGTCGTTGGTTAAAAATTTGTTTTTTTATAAGTGTTTTAATTTTTTTTCTTTATTCTGGATATCTTGGGGTTATATTTGTCTTTTTTGCTTTATACGTGTACATCAATGGTTACCGCTATAGTGTTGAGGTTTGGGTTAGGATAGGGTGAAGGTGGGGTTAGGGTTAGGGCTAGGTTTTGAAATCAGGGTTTTGGTAGAATGAACAATCAAAACGGACGAAGAAGCCATTAATTTTCATCAAATTTTTGATCGCACACTATAAAAATAGAAAAGACTGTCTGCCCAAGAGCTTTGCCTATGTCGGTACGAGAAAAGTTTTACATCCAATTGACAGTCAGGTCGCCCCTGGCGTTTTCGAGTCCTCTGTTCTGATTGTGTCCTTCCGGTGTTTCTTTTTATTTCGTTTCCATCCTGCAAACTTTGACCTTCACTTGTCTACACCGTCAACCATCCCAGTTCTGCTAGGTTCTTCTGCCACAAAAATTACCTAAGCCTGTGGAAGCAGAAAGGCGAGTGATTAGAATCGACCTCGGTTGATCCAGCTGTTGAATGTTTGTGTTAGTACCTGACCCCTCATATGGTTGGGGGACTTCAAAGGAGAGAGGTGGTGGAGATGTGACCAGTCCTCAGAACGAAAGCTGACTCCGAAAAAGAATGATCTTTAACCCACTCCTCAACGACCAAAATGCTTAAGGAATTCCTTCATCCCATGACTATTTTTTAGATACAATTACAAAGAAATATTCTATATATATATATATACTTGTTATGGCTATCTTTTCAAGTTTTCACGAAATGTAACGTGTCCTAAATTTTTATTTGGAATATTATTGACCCAGCGAGACTGACATGTAAACTACTGGCAAAAATACAAGACTTCAAGAGCAACACCGAAGAAAAGAATTCTTGTCTAGCAGTTCTGGGAAAAGCTAGCTATTGTTGCGCGGTGAAAGGTAAAGTTACTGGCTGAAGTTTGACCGCTGAATGATACTCTCCCCCAAACATCTTCTGTGCACAGATGCGGCAATGGCTGGCAGCCCTGTCGCTGCTGTCGTTGGTGGCGGGGACTGTGTTGGGAGCTGAGCGGCATCAAGAGCGAACTCTCAACGTGGAGGAACAGCGCTTGGTGCGGACGCTGGCGACTCTCCTCAACAACGATCCCAACCTCGCACACGGTAAGGTCAGACGTTGCTTTTTTTTTTTTTTTTTTGCACTGTTGATCAACGACCCCCGAACCACACCCAATCAATATTATCTAAGCCCTGTAAATTATCGGTATATATGCACTGTCACTTCTAGCGGCTACCAGTCATCGACCTTCAGCTACTGTCATTACTAAGCTATAAGCTCTGTCGATAACGCCAGAAAAGCTTGGCACGTTGGACGATTAAAGAGGCGTGGTGCATTTCGAGTATTATTTCTGGAGTAGCCCTTTTCGAAGTTCAGATATCTAGCCTCTGCCAGTCGTTGAGCTCCAACATCTGAATCTTAGCTCTCTAGCCAGTATCAATAAATCTCTAGCCAGTGTGTCAATCACCCTTCAACCACTGTCAATCGACCGTTCTGGAGATCAAAGACCTCATCCCCTACCCTGAATTATCCCCTCTGTCACACATTGTCAGTCCCTGTCAATCACATGTCGCCACTCACGTTCTATCAGTCATGTGTGAGGGGATGGGGCAGGTTAACCTGCTAAACTAGCGTGGCATGTTATTACCGGAGGTTTCATGGCCTCCATGGGCTAAGATGTTTCAGAACACGACGGTGACTCTCGGGAGCAAATAGCCGAGAAGTGGATGATGAAGACGAACAGCGAGCTGCTGGAGTGGTACAGGGCCGCGAGCCTGGCGAACTGGGAGTTCCTGACAAACCTCACAGATGACACCAGGGAAAAGGTGAGAAAGAACACCACATCATTTAAGTCGATCCTTCTCGATTAGAGAGTGTCCTTCCTTTCTTCTTGCGTATGAAGTCAAGGATTCAACTGTGGCTATTCTTTCTTTCACGTCAGTGCTCCGTGGTAATATTTAATTAATTCATACTAGATGCAGTTTAAGGGGCTACTTTTCTTCCTCTACCAGATCATTCCTTAAGCACTCCATAAGATGACTCTGTCAGGCTGTGCCTGTCATCCTTTCTCACTCTCTCTCCATTTGTCTCTGTTTCACAAAATGTAAGTTGATGTTTTAAGTGATTTTTCTTCTTAAGGTTATGCACTCAGATTAATATAGGAAATCAAACTTGTTTAAATAATGAAGAAATTACTGTAACAAAGTCAGAGGCAGACTAGAGGTATAAAACTAGACTAGTACTGAGTGCAATTTTTCAAGTGCAGTTGCTGTACACATTGTTATTTTGTTACTGTGTTGTCATAACTGACACTAAGTGAAAACGTTGTTAGTCTCACACTAGACTTTTAATATTCAGTGTTCAGATATTCCGATGATACTAATATCTGATAAATCAGTGTTACCAATATTTACCAATGTTTTTGATCGTTTATGTAGTCCGTAGCTTTACCTTGTGTGACCTTGCTATAAAATGGCAACTGATTATATCTAAGTTTATATTTTAAGACGAAAAAGAGCAAACACGATGCAACGATCTTTCCAGAGCTTGGAAAACATTCCCTAGATATAGTAGTTAATAGCAGAATGTCGGCGATTTTTTAAAATATAAATTGAAAGATCCTACAAATCTATCTAAACTCTCAAGTATTGCTTTTGCATTTAAATTTGGCATAACTTCAATTAACGTTATCCACCGTGCCTTTGAAAACCTATAGTTCAGGATTAAGGAAAAGATTACAAAATGCCGATATGATTAGAATTCCCGAAGTTACAGAATTTAGGAGGCATTTGTTCGGGAATAATATGTTTCTTACTTTTACTACATTGCTTTTTATTAAGTAATAACGATAATAGAATTTTTAAAGCGTATTTCCCCGTATGGATTCGAGCTCAGTGCGCTGCACACAACAGACTACAAAAAATAAATAAATAAATAAATAAAAACGATACATCAAAGTGAAACGATGTAAATGAGTATGTACAAAATGCACTGTTCGCGATACTGTAGTTGAATACCACTACATTTGATCTGATTTTATTATCACATCATATAATGTAATATAAATGGAGGCAGTGATGCCGTATTACAGGCAAGGTTGTCACAATCAGCAATCATACAACCACACATGCACAGTCAACATAGATATATACATACACATACGCATACATACACATAATGCTAAAGATGAAAACATACCAAAGAGAAAGAGAGAGAAAAAATAATCAATGAAGGAAAATATACTTGACCTCTAACAGATGCTGTCAATCGAAAGTAACCGGTCCCGTTGGTACCTGTCCGCTCTCAAGGAGGGCAAGCAGTTCCAGACAAATCACTTCCACCCAGACCTGCGCCGTCAGATCAACATGTTTGTCTTCAACAGTGAATCTGATGACCAAGCCGTGGAAAAGTGAGTTGTGAAAGTACTCACTCTCTACCTTCCTGTCTCTTCGCCTGTTCGTCTTCCTCAACTTCTGGCTCGCTTGACACCACTAATGCGAGAATGGGTTTAGATCAATCCTGCAATGATCATAGACAGAAATTAAAATCGTGAAGTGATTATACATATTAATAGATATTAACATATTTTCCCCAGCCTTTTCATTTGTCGATGCCTTTACAACGTGCACCAAGTCGTTGTAGGCTACCATCATTCATACTTAAACTAGGAGAGGCGTATAGCACACTTATCCTCAAAACAATTCAAGGAACTGTTGAGGAACTTCAGTTTATGTAATCTTCATCATCTCCTTGCGTGTTCTAAACAGTAGGCGCACTGGGGTGCCGGTGACTATTGCTCTCCATCTGCTCGGCTGGGAACAAAGTTTCTTATCTTTGTTGCCAACAAAACCCTCCTTTCTTCTTCTTTAAATGAAACAGAAATGTAGGGTCCTGATGATTCTGTCAACGAAACATTCTTGGTGTCTGAATTTTAGATCACGAACATGCATGATCGATGCAGATTAAAGGGCAAGGTCTTGGAATGTCTTGCTCCTATCCTTTCGAACAGTGACTACCCTCAGAGCTTTCAAGTCTGGCCTTGAATACCCAGTTGTTACCTACCCGTCCCTCAACCAGTTCGGACGCTATGCATTTGCAAGTTGTTACTGTATTTTTTAATCATTCTACTCTTTTGTTTTAGCGCAGCTAACATTTCCAGGTAAAGATATGCACGTTAAAAGTGCTTTTATTGTCGTTATTTTTATTACTATTACCAGCGAAATCAGGACAATCCAGTCTAACATGGAGACAATGTACAGCACAGCCAAGATATGTTTCGATGAGGACAAAGGTGGAACTGCACATCAGAGAAAGAACAAGTGTCTTCCCCTCGAGCCGGATGTGGTCAGCATCATGGCGCAGTCACATGACCCCAAACGCTTGCTGCTGTACTGGAAGAAGTGGCGGGACGTCTCCGGACGACCCATTCGACGGCTGTACAAGAGATTTGTCGATCTCCTGAACGTGGGGGCCAAACAGAACGGTACGTAAAACTATCCATCCAATCGCATGAAAATTTACTGAAGATATCCGACAAGATTCAGCAGCAGCAAGAAAATCTTTATCATTTATCAAGCCAAATACAGTAAGAACAGTTACATCAAAATGCATGAGCGGTCAGTGAAGGTACTCAGCAGGATACATGAAATGTAAGGGAGACTATCTTGTATAAACGGTAAGCGAGGATATCTAAGGTGAAGTTATCTGTCCAGATATCCACTGAACGGTAAAAAAAAAAAAAAGACAAGATACGTGAACAATGACAGAGGAAGGGGGTTTGGTGTTTTACGCAATGCCAACAACTAACGCTATATCATGGCAAAGCAGCCAGCCCTGTGTAAACAGATTCCACCTGCGGAGAAAAAAACAATGTGCCCGAGACGAAATCTGAACCCAGGCAGCCATTTCTCGCTCTATTGGTGACAAGCGCTAACCGTTTAGCCACCGTTCCGCCCGAACAATGACAGAAACATGAACAAAGTGATAAGCTATCCATCCAAAACGAGATGAAAAACTTCCCATCCAGATACATGACAGAAAACGGAAGCCATCCATCCAGGCACATGAGCGGCTCCTGGTACCTGATACTCCGATTCAGAAGAAAAACTGACATATCGAGATGTATCCCGCTCAGAGTAGACAGAGTGTAAACTATGTTCGAACCGACAAATTGGACACGTGTAGCATGTCTCACGTGTTGGGTCGCCTACGGAAGGGATTTGTAGTCACCAGTCACCATACAGCTCAGTGGCGTCGGGACCGGGGGTGGGCCAGGGTGGCAGGCGCCCCCTCAGAAAGAGATACTGAGGAGGCAAGAATGTGAACACCGTTGACTGTCAACATGAAGTTTGCTCTCCCACTACTACCTCCAAGACCCGAACATCCTCCTACGCCACTCCTGCTTAGCAGAGATGAGCACCTATCACCGGTGACCGTCACCGAAACCGGATTTGTTGTACCTGTCATTGACATCTAGACATGTGAATGACTAATTTTACGGGGATGACCGATTTTCCAAATTACAAACGCTCTGTGCACGGTCGGGGCGCTTTATCTGTCTTTAACAAGGCAGGTCATCTTCCGGATACTCACATTCTAACTCACATACTACCACGAGTACAAATCTTTTGTTTATGAACATAATTTTCAGAACATCTGCCAAGTCATCTTCAATGCTGCACCGAGGCTTTACGATGATGATCCTGAAAATAAATATGAATTCATCAGTTTGCTTGATTGAGAGTATGTCAAACATACACATGCTCTTTGCCATCTGAAAGAAAATCTTACGATCGACTCTTTCTTGTGGCGGTCTTTGAAGTAGAGATCTGTGAAGTGCAGAAAAGGAAATTTATAGCCTAAAATGCCTCATTTCTTTTGACCAATCAAAGTCACAAAATATAACCAGCTCACCAAGATGACCTACGCAATTTTTTGCAAAAAAATGAGCGTATTCTGCGGTTTATGGTTTCCAACAGAATTTTTTTTAAAGAACCATAAGCCCACATCCAATCCTTAACCAAAAATCTTCAGCATTTTTGCTCATCATTTTTGTCATTGACGTAGTCAAGGCATTTGAATGTGTTTGTTTTTTTCGATGGTAAAAGAATGAAGTCTCTACTTGGTGCTTCGCACAAATCTGTGCACATAGAGACACTCGTTTGAGCAGACCTCCTGGGTGTGCAGGTTTCACCGACTTCGGGGCGTCGTGGCGAAAGGGACTCTTCTTCGACAGCGACAACTTGCAGGACATGACTAGCCATTTGTGGACACAACTGCGGCCGCTCTACCTGCACCTGCACGCTTACGTCCGGCGTCGCTTGAGGGAGCACTACGGTGCGAGTGTCGTCGGCAAAGACGGGACCATCCCTGCGCACCTTTTGGGTTAACGTTCTTTCCAAACAGAATTCGTTTCTTCGCAGCAATATTTTTTGTCTTGTTTGTACGATGGCATGAGAGCTATCTGTTTCTTGAAAGTTTAGTCCAAATAGTCTGCCGTCACAGTACTTAGCTTCTTTCATCAGAATAGTCAATGCTCTTAAACAATTATTATTGTTGTTGTTGTTGTTGTTGTTGTTGTTGTTGTTGTTGTTGTTGCACTAAAGAACAAAATATAAAATGAACAGAAAAAACAAAAAATCAAATAAAACTGGAAAAAAACAGACAATGAAACTTTAACATTTGAGCTGATCAGTTAGCGATAGTTCCCACACATTTCCACAGATTATGCTATTGTTGTTGTTGTCGAAAAGATGCACAGAGTAAATATTAGGTCGGCAAGTGTGTCAAAGACGTAATCAAACATAAAGCCATTTGCTCATTTGCTTAACGTTTTCCTCCGTGAAAAAAAGGAATGCATGTACTGAAGCCATTTACTGTTTTTCACTAGGTAACATGTGGGCGCAGAACTGGGAGAATATCTTTTCTCTCGTAGTACCTTTCCCTGAAGTAGATCGGGATTTCTACTCCGCCGAGCACATTCTCAAGCGTAAATACGACGTGATGGGACTCTTTCGTCTGGCGGAAGACTTCTTCGTGTCGATAGACTTGTTTAACATGACCAAGATATTCTGGGAGAAATCTATGCTTATCAAGCCGCCGGATCGAGAGGTGCAGTGCCACGCGTCCGCACAAGATATGTTTGCACCAGATGACTTCCGGTAAGAGGCTTCTCCACAAGTCCACCCAGTCTAGATGTCAGACGTATTTTTTTCTTTGTCAGTAAATAAAGTGCTTTTCCTCAAGTCGCCATTAATTTTAGTGGAGATTTTTTTTTAGAGTACCAGTAATTGCATATGCATTTTTACTTCCACTTTCTACTATCGCTGTGGTAAATTTGTCTAGTTACCTGACCGCTTTTTCTTTTTCCTACCAGACATGACGAGTGGTCAGATACACAATATCCTTATAAGTGAAAATGATTTTAATGTTCTTTTAAAAAAATAATTAATGTGTGTGTGTGTGTGTGTGTGTGTGTGTGTGTGTGTGTGTGTGTGTGTGTGTGTGTGTGTGTGTGTGTGTGAATCATGTGACTGCAGCATCAAGATGTGCTCGGAAGTGTCGGCATCGTACCTGGAGACGATACACCACGAGATGGGACACGTGGAGTATTTCATGGCCTACTCTCACTTACCTCCCCTATACCGTGATGGCGCTAACTGTGCTTTCCACGAAGCCATCGGGGACACCATCGCGCTGTCCGTCATGTCCAGAACGCACCAGAAGGTGCTGGGCCTGGACACCACGCAGCCTAGCTCTGACGAGTTCAGTAAGTAGATACCACTAGCTCGCCAAAGTACTTTGTTGCTGTTGCCAGGACAATGCTGTTGTTGTTGTTGTTGTTGTTGTTGTTGTTGTTGTTGTTGTTGTTCAGTCTAAGCCTCTTTTGAGTGTCTAGTGAGTCTGGGACGTCAGCAAAAGCTGCTGGTCTGGTTGTCTAAGCGTTTTCGTTCTTTCTTGACGTAGAAGAGCGAACGTATGGATTGTTCAAAGTAAATGTCACGCAGCCACTTGGGCCGTAAGGCTGTGTGAGCATTAGAAGGTTTTTTTTTCTAGTCATTATCCTGAGCCTTGAAACAGCAGCCTGAGTTTCGCGCACTAAACACCCGACCTTTCGTGCTAACCACCCTGGTTAGGAAAAGGGGTCTGCCTTTCACATGCTCAATCCAAATCACTTTAGGGCCCTATGAAACCTATACATAGCTATGACTGTGAAATTTGTATGCTGTTTAATGTGCGGAAAGGAGATGCAGACTCTCATTCGGTGAAGCACAAAATGTCTCGCCAGCTGCAAGTCATGATATTTATGTTATCCATTTCTAGACTGTTTTCTATGACAGATTTATTTCTCGTTCTGCTAAAATGCTCTTTTGAGGGGGGGATGACATTACAATCCTCTTTGTTCTCTCATTTGTCATCGCCGTTTATACATGCCTCTTCATTAGCTCAGATTTTCCTATGTCATTCCCAGCAACAGCTCTAATTATCATGTTAATACGAAGTGAAGGAATTATGATATCATGGTAAGCGTGCTATCCTCAGCGTCAGGACTATCATTGTACGTTGATGACAAAGTCAGCAGAGCACTAAATTGTCTTGGGCTGTTCGGTTCTAGACCTGGCTTGAAAATGAACAATAAACTTTAAGCTAGAAAACGACATAGTTCATTGTTCATCTCCATGCCAGGTCTAGAACCGAACAGTCCAAGACAGTTTATTTTCCTTTCGCACCGTTTTTCCCAGGCCTAACTGTCCTAGAAAATGAAGCTACGATACTAAGTAAGGTAGTTTGTCTCTCTAATGCTGTGTGTGCGTTAGATATGCAACAGTCTGTTTGTGGCCTGCCTAGAGGCGAACTCTTCGTGACAGACACGACTGTTTTGAAAGTACTTTTTGTTGTATTAAAACTATGATCTATAATATTTTTGTAGCCAAAATGTGTATAGGGGATAAGCGTTTAACTGAAGTAGATTTCTTTATACGTCTTCGTTTTGTTTGTTTCCGAATACAGAGAGGTCTATTAACGACCTTATGAAGATGGCACTTTTTAAGGTCGGGTTCCTTCCCTTTGGCCTGTTGGTCGACAGGTGGCGCTGGAATGTCTTCAGTAATGTCACAAAGCCCGAAAACCTCAACCGCGATTGGTGGCAGCTAAGGTACAGTATTACAGAACATATAATAACCACTGTCTGTACTTCACACTGAACGTGCAAACTTTTCTTCAAGCGTTTTCATACATTTAAAAATATCCTCCTGTGGTGTATTCCACTGTTTCATCTGTCCAGCTTGTCCTTGTAGGTTGTTCTATTCCTCCACATCATTACATAACCTATGTCGAGACTTTCCGCTTTATATCTATACTTTTTAAAGCAATTTAATGTTTTTCAATAGATCTGAGCAATCATTAGCATTATATCAAACTGTAATAATAATTTAATACAAACATTACAATGTAGATTACTTTATACATTATACTATAGATTATATTAAAATATAGATTATATTGTATGATCAATAAAATTTTCTTCTGGGATCCTGATCTGATCAATTAAAGCCAACGGAAGCCCTGAAAAACCTAATTCATCCCTTCATTCGGGTCATCGTCGTTGTTGTTGTGTTGGTTTTCTTTTCGTTAAACTCTCTCTGTGAGATTTCACTTTAATTAGCTAACAGTAAGCTGGAAGATGCATTATGGGAGGTCGAGCTCCCCATGCTGATTGTCGTGACGTAATCTTTGAAACAGTTTCCTCTTTGCTGCAGGCTGGACCTTCAGGGAGTGCGTGCCCCAATCCCCCGTTCGGAGCACGATTTTGATCCGGGTGCCAAATTTCATGTACCCAGCAATGCGCCCTATATATGGTAGGTGCGAGGTTCTTTTGTTAAGTCCGTGAATTGTGCTCACCCTTCCACTACTGCTGTTTGGTTTTCGTGTGTTTGGGTGATGGCCTGAGCGACACTGTACGCTATGATGGATTCATGCAGTTTTCCTGTTGTTATGGTCGTTTCTGCTGTTGACTTTAATAAGGAAAAGACATCCATGGGTATAACTGTCTCCCTAATTTCAGTATTCTGTAAAAATGAGTGGTGTTGTTACATTTCTGTAGTATTGTGTCTGAGGAGGGAAAAAGTCATCTACTGTAGAGTAAGGTAGCAAGTGTCTTTATGACTAAATCATATTCAGTTAAGTTTCAGTATTACATCGGGGCTTTGCAAACTGTAGATAAATAGTGCTAGGGACAGGTATTTAGAATTATGAATATGTATATATCGCTGTAGAAAGTACTACAGACAGGTATTTAGCATTATGGATATGTGTTAAATTGATGTAGATAGGTAGGTAGTGGCAAGCTTGTGATCTGCTAAAGAGTAAGCAGAAGACGGCACTTGTTAGTTGAAAATAAAGACGATTTATGTGATGTATGAAGACATTTCATGCAATAATATAAAGACAGACACGAGATAATGAACTATGCCCAGTGATTTGAAAATAGTTTGCTTTGGGGTGAGCCAGTGGAACGGCCCCTCATTTCGTGTTTTCCAAAGAAAGGCAGAGAACAAAGCTGGTAAGAGTTGGTGAATAACACCGTCCGGTGCTCCTATCGCCAATAACGGCTAGAAAAATGCGGTGCCGCCATTTTTAAGTTAGATGTTGGCGAAAGCTAGAGCTGCAACTTCATCTGCGATCTCTCGCGTGATCTCCTTATTCTGCTGTTATTGTTAGTAGTAGTAGTAGTAGTAGTATTTGTGTGGGGGGCACACGTGGCTGAAACTGGGTTTTGTTTTGAGGGCCTCGTTTTTTTGTCTGTCCACATTATCAGCTACTTCGTGAGCACCGTCGTGCAGTTCCAGTTCTACAAGGCCATGTGTGACGCCAGCGGCCATCATGGCTCTCTTCATGAGTGTGACTTCTACCGATCACCGCCAGCTGGTCACCTCCTCAAGTCAGTTTTGCTTTGGAGAATGATGCTCAGCTGTCATAAGATAATTATAATAATTTCTTGTAGCAACAACAAAAACTAGTGTTGATTGTGTAGAGGGTTGTAGCGGGAGAAATAGGCAGTTAGCAAACAAACAGGAAGAGGGAGTAAATGCAGGCAGAGATAGGAAAAAAGGGTCAAACAATCTAAAGGTCAAACAGATATAATATGAATACTCAACGCGTACACACTCACACACACGCACAAACACTCCGACACGTGCGAGTACACAAACACGCCATATACACAAGTACCACTCACAACACATCACTGAGGCAAGCACCACACACACCAGCACTGTCACCACTACCCAGCAGCAGCCACAATAACAGATGAATAGAGGGAGGAAAAGAAGGGAAAAAGAAACAGCCTGAAACAAAGACATTCAACCAAAGAAAAGAAAGATACATTCAGAGAGAGAGAAATTGAACAGGCAGAAAGCCTGCCTAGATGGAGAGACAGAGAATAGCGTTATAAAGCCCGGCTAAGAACACCGCGGTAGTAATGGACAAAAACTTGTCGCTCTGTCTTTGCAGGAGTATGCTAGAACTAGGCGCCAGTCGACCTTGGCAGGAGGCACTACGAAAGATGACGGGTTCTCGCGAGATCTCTGCTTCTGCCTTGCTGGAGTATTTTCGGCCGCTGGAGACATGGCTCAAGTTTAACAACGAACTGCACAACGAGAAACTTGGATGGAAAGGAGCAACAATCAATTGGAAATCACAATGACCTCCCCGTTCACTATGTCTTAGTATATGCACTCTGTCCTTTTCCAGACAACCATTCTTGTCCATCAAAGCCATTCGACTGTGTAACAAGGTCTGCAGCTCCTAATATGAGAACATTAGTTATAAAAATTTCAAAGAAACACTTAAGTCAAAAGTGTCGAGAAAATTAAAAAGTATATTTTAACATAAACGCCATTTGGACTCGTTTTCTGAAAAGCTTATTCAGATTTCTAGAAACAGCCACGTCATAGACCGCATACTTGTACTGGTTCACAAGTGCAGTTTGTTCTTGTGTTCTTTCTCTTCTGCGAGAATGTTCCGAGGAAAAAAGTATAAAAAAGAAGGTAAAGGATCGGTCATACCTGCCGCAGTGGCAGTGAACAGTGAGTGGCACTTCGTGTATAGGACCAGTCTCCCCTTCAGCTGTCTTTTAATCTCCCCTGATAAATCACCAGTACACAGGGCGGCCAGGAGATTTCTCATTCACAGGCCCGGGTGAGCATCGAGCCTTTCGATCCGAAATCGAGTACACTAACCATCAAGAAATAATGCGTAAATGTGGAAAAAAGCGTTTGCATGTAAATTTGTGGAAAACCATTTAAATGTAAATGTGGTAGAAACGTCTAAGCGTTTATGGGCAGATGATTTCATCAAAAAACGTGTGCATTGTGTCTCTGGGCTGCTGCTTAGGAACACTCGTAGGTGAGCGAAGCATTTCTTGAGTTATTCTGACGTCTGTCTGTCGCCTGCAGCGTTGCAGTAAAAATCTCTTTCCACTTGAGCCCGCAGCCATAGACCGAAGGTAAGATGGTGAGCAGCCTCGGTGACAGGTAAAGGCCGGTAGCAAACTAAGTTTAAAAGACTCTGTGATTGATTCTAGAAACAGCCGTGGTGGTAGCCAGAGAACTTTGCTCGACAGCAGCCTCGCCTACACGCTATGCACCTTCGTGGAAAGAATACGAGTATCGCAAAAAGCATTGATGTCTACTGGTTAATCAGATCCACAAACTAAGTTCGAGGACTGCCTGCCTATACAGTGCTTCTACAGAATGGACATCTCTTCAGTGTAACCAGTCCTATGACCAGACTGTCCCCTCTGCCTTGACTGTGACCTTATGACATAATTGCTACTGCAAATTGTTGAGGACTACCCGGAAAATGGAAGCTGACATCTCTAAACGATGTTCTGCGATTCGCTGTACTTCGCTACACAACATGAACAACTTGAACAGTACTTCATGTAACAGCAGCCTACACTACATAATACACTAAATACATTATAATTATTTATTACGTAATATACTACAATACATTATACACTAAATTACAACGTTGTTCATCACTAACTTGTTAACACCCAATAACACCCGCATGTGCGCGCGTGCCAACACACACACACACAAATTAGCGAGTATTTATAACCTCTCTCTCTCTCTCTTTCTTTCTTCCCTCCCTTCGTCTTTCAGCTTGAGGTAGGAACTGTTTTTAATGTTGCCTAAGTCTAAGCATAAAAAGCATGTTTTACATTCCGATGTTATGAAAATTTGGGGAATTTGACATTTTCTAACCCGTGTCACACAATCAGCTTTAAAAATCATGAACATTTTATTCTATTGACTTTTCATTGACTGTAGAAGTTGTGACCTCCTGTTCCCTAACGTACACTCCTGCAGACTTGTGTGTGCACAAACGCGGTCGCACATGCATGCACGCACACGCGCACTTAGACACGCGCGTGCAAACAATTTCACTTACGAGTGCAACAGACATTAAGTATCACAAATAAACAGGAAGTTCAAGATATGTTTTATCTCAAACACTTGCGCATTTTGTTGATCATGTGCGTGACAGATTTGAAGTTCTTTGCTGATTAATGTCATCTTCGAGCCTTTGTGCTGTTTTTCTGCACAGCGAGTTTAAAATTAAAGCCTTTGGCGTTCACTGCAGCCCTGTGTTTTTTATACGTTCTCTCCATTTATTGCTTTGATCAGTTTTTTTATTCTCCTATTTAACTGTTTGGATTTTAAAATTGTTTTGAATGGGATGAAGGGTCTTTAGCTGAGATCATGTAAATACAGTCCAATGGCTTGTATGCCACGTTTCGCAGGATTAAAGATTGACTTGACTTCTTTAAGCAGGACTGCATCTCTTCTCTCTGTTCATATTTAAATTTTTTGTCACAATTAAACTCTTGCAGTCATACTAGTAATAGCGGCTTAAAAATGTTCCTTTAAAAATTTTTTATTCAAAGTGACTTTCTTACAATAGTAAGTACAAAAAAAGAAAATTTCAGGAGACGCTTGAAATGCTTACAAGATTTAAAAATAGTTTTAGAAGCAGCTGCAAGTGTTTATCACTTTCGATTTTCTTTTAAAGTGTAGTCGTGAGTACCATAGGTCATGTAGCTGGCATTGCTCTACCGGAGTGAACATCCGGGGCTCTCTTCATGCGCTCACGAATACGACAATGGAGATGTTGACACACGAAGTGTGGGAGGATCCGAAACCACAGTCTTCTGCGCCTTGGTTTAGGCGCACGACAAGAGAAATTTACCTGGAAAAGACACCTGAACACTCGCTCTTCCTTTCGAGTGACCTAAGCGGCAGCAGAGTTCCCGCCAAGAGCAAACCTGTCGGGGCGTTGCAGATCGGTCGCATCACCTACGTCGTTTGGCGCGTGAGAGAAAAGACGCATGCGCATGCTGTCACGTGTGCGTGTGTTTGCTCCGAAAAAGAGACGCGAGGGAGTATTTAAGTCCCCTTCACACACACACACGGCCAGACAAGGATTAAAGAGGAGTGAAAAAGCAGGAGCAGAGTGGAACTGGAAATCGGGTGGAATCGAAGTGAGGCTCGATCTCTGTCTTGCCTTGTTTCTTCCGGTAGAAAGAGTGAAATCGTCTCTCGAGCTGTCAGGGTTGAAAGTTTCCTTTCCTCTTCTTTCGTTCCTTGAGGGGAAATCTGAAGAGCACGCGCTTCATTCAGAAAGCAAACAAACAGTCGCCTGCCTTAATGTGTCACCTTTTCCGGCGTATTTCCAGCTGACGGTGTTGGTGTAGTGTGAGACAGAGAGAGAGAGAGGACTGACTCCAAGTTCTACCAACGAGAAAGCAAAATTATTGTGAAAAGTTGTTGCTAGCCTTCAAACGGCCTCCATGCGGTACAAAATGCCTGGATATTACTACATTTTGAGTTTCGTTATCTTCGGATTTCTGATAAAGGTAAGCCAAAGGGTGCAAAAGGGGATCCGAGAACTGTAAAGAATCATAATCAGCAGGAAAGGAGCACTTAAAGATTTACCTCAGTGGCTAATTAGCTGTTTCGATACGGAAGCAGTTTAGTCGATGATTGTTGTCATTCAAATAGAAAGGTAACCATAATGATAAGCAGTGCGATGTGCTGATTGCATTTTGTGATGGTAACGAAGCTACTGTTTTGGACATTTTTTTTTACGAGTGCACAAGAGTTGTTTCATGCTCAGCTGCATTGTACACACTTTTCCATCCTACCAGAAAGCCTATTCAGGTTTCAAACCCGTAACAGACAACTCTATTTTACAAAACAACCCCTCCACAAGCACCCACGCACACACAAACACAAGAGAGATATTCTTTCATAGCTTTCAAAACAGCAACCTCAGACCTGCTACTCAGACACTGAGCATCTTTACTAAAGCTACGTCAGTGTCATTGAGAGGACACAATGAACGAGAGATCACGTGATCAGCTTAACTCTTTACAGTTTTTGTTCAGTCGACTTGATTGCGAGGGATGTCGGATGGGTTGGGAGAGAGCATCAGCAAAAAAGGCGGGTAATGATGTCCACCTTCCTGGAAAGTCACACACTACAAATACAAAATACAGACCAGCTGAGATACAGAAACTGGTCTCAGCAAGCCTTCAGTGAGGCCTGCTCTAGAACACTGAAGGTCCGGTGCATGTTTGTCTGAACTAACGGAGGCTTGCCAGCCAGTGAATGCATGAGAAAAATACCAACCGACAGAGGTCCGGGTTTTGTCTCGTGTTTTTTTCCGACTGTTGTCTTTTGAATTAGCTCTGAGCTTCTACCTCTTTCATTTGTCCCCCGTGCTACGGAGGATGGTTTCGTGGGTGTGTTGTCTTTCTGATTTTTCTCCTGATTTATCTAATGCGCCAAACTGTACATAGGCGGAAATCTTGTGCTGGGGATGTTTGTGCTGCACAACATCGTAAACGTTTCAAAATTTTTACGTGTATGTAGACTGTCGTTTCTTCGACGAAAAAAGAAAGTGATTTCCTGTTCATTTAATTGTAGACTTTAAGGAGGACTTGCTCACCTGGTCTGTTATGCTGAGGCTGTTGAAAGCTGCTTACATGGCTAATTTTTTAAAAATTATTTTAATGAAGATCCTTTAAAGTTAATCGTCAAAAAAAATAGGAAAAGCCTGTGTCATTTGCTCTTAAGCAACTTTCTGATAATGAAACCGGAATAAAGCTTTCTTTAGATACACTATCTTACTGTAAGGCTACATAACTGACGTCGGCAAAGAAGCTTTCAGAAAAGAATTTATTTACATAAATTAAAATGTACGGTATATTATTGAATCCTTCAATTGTCTGGAGAGCTTGAACAGGACCAAAAAATAGATGATTAAACAGATGCAATCACGTCGGAGATATTAGAGAAAATGACATGAAGGAACAGCAGCCATGGACTTAATATCAAGGGCTGAGTTTGGGGTTAACCATGGATTTACATCGAGGCAATTTTAGCAGTAGTAAAAGCACCAGCAGTAGTAGTAGTTTATGTCGGACCCATGCTGCCATTATTTATTTAGTTAAAAAGGTAATTTCTCAACATATTTGATAAGATTCATCGATTTGATTACAAACAAGTCCGCTTAGAGAAAATACAGCAAAAGTGGAAATAACTGGAGAAAACCATAAGAGACCATCGTCCCGGAAGTGTAGGAAAAGAACAGACCGGAAATGTGTGTCGTCAAGGTCATGACATCGACCTCGTGCTCGGAGGCATGCACGTGCGTGGTGTAGCAAGGGCAGCCAGCTTGCTGGAATTTCGTCTATGTCCACTCCGCACTTGCGCTCTGTTTGTCTTCTGATCCCTTGAGTCCCATGGCACTCTGCGGCTCCTCTCCAAAATTGTCACCTTCTGTAAGCAGCAAGATACAATACACATTTATTTTTGATGTCATCACTACAGGGGCATCGTCTATTGATGTGTGTGTGTGCGTGCGTGCGTGCGTGCGTGCGTGCGTGTGTGTGTGTGTGTGTGTGTGTGTGTTTTAATAGTCCATTGGTAGAATACATACACTTCTCTTCTCTTATTCTTATGTTGATTGTCGGAGGCAAAAGTTGCCTTATGAACCTGTTTCTACTGATTAAGGCAGAGAAATATTTTGTTTTTATGCACTGATGCGAAACTCATCAATTTCCACAACCGCATTCAAAACAGCTCATGTCGGATTCAACACAAATGGGTAGGGAGACATATAACGATATTCAGGGTAATACATCATCGCATGACTGCGACCCAGGTAGATACATGGGAGTGAAAAATAACAGAAAAATAAACGTTTGACATGGCAAGTCAACTCTAAAACTCCCGGGATTACCCTCCAAATGCCGAGCTCTAAACTCACGGTAACGTTTGACCTTTAGCGCCAACCGACTTTCGCTGGAAAGCACCAATGACGGTGTTCTCCTTTTTCGCTCATCTTTTTTTCGATCTTTTTTTTTTTTCATTTGAAATGCGAACTCTAGGTCATACCAAACACGTTTCTTGTAAAAGTTACGTGCCGGTTTGAAGCTATAAACAATGTTAAGTCAGGATTCCTTGCAGCAACGTCAAGGTCGAAGCTAGCTGACCCCCACCATCTTCGATTGTCCAAAGAATGCATGAGGGATTAAGCTGGTGGACTTGAAGCTCGCCATCCACTTTCTAGACGATTTCCTATGTTTGCCTGGCGTAAACCTCTTGACCCTGTCGTGGAAGTTTCCAAGGCAACAAGCATATATTGCAGGGGGGTATGTGTTGGGAGAGGTAGGAACGGCAGGCGTGTGGCCACAGATGTGTTAATGAACAGTATCTTTGTTTTTTTCCATTCTCTCTTGTAAGCTGTGATCAGTTTATCTAACGATTGCACTGAACTTTACATGTGTTATTAAGCATCAGAGAGAAGCGGACAGAAAGCGAAAGAAGGGAAATATTTTCATTCTTCTCTTGATTCTCTAGTAATTTTTTTTCTCTAAATTGTTACCTAGACAAAGAAACTCTCTTTCATTTCTTCTGCGAATGCTGTCATACTGTAATACTGTCAGAGCTGCTATGAAAATAGTCGTCTTCGTTACTGTTCTGCTCAGATGCAGCAGTGAATGTGGTTCACCGTGTCCAACGTACGGCATGAGGAAGGCAGAGCCCCCACTCTTGTCCTACGCCGTCATTATTTTCCGTGATAAATCAAGTGCCCATTCCTGGAGAGGGATTTTCAAAGCCACGGTTCCAAGCGGGTCTCGAACTCTAGAGACCTTCTGCTCTACAGTCGACTACATTACCACTAAGCTATGATGCATTGTATATTGTCAAGCTGAGGGTAATATAAAGAAAAAAGATCTTCGTCGTGGTTGCAGCTAAACTGTGGGTCATGAAGTAGATATTGATCGCAGTAATTGTCTGTGAATGTTAGGAGGATCAGTACACCATTGCTTTAGTATTTAACCGGTGTCTCGCCATTGGACTACGTCTAATGAAGCCGATATATTCCAGGGATAGAATATCTACAGAAAAATTAGTTTGGGTGAATCTTTGGTGCAGACAAACAACATGCATACCACAGTCTCTCCCCTTACTCCCTAAGGGGGAAAAAGTAAATCTTTCACCTGAAACGGTCAGACTAGTTCCTAAAGAAATGTTGCAACGATTTAGTCACACTGTGTGAGGCATGCTTTAGCTACACTGTTAGCGACTGACAAATGGAAAAAGCCTAAATGTTCTTGATCTCTAAGACAATATCTTTTTCA
This sequence comes from Marisa cornuarietis, assembly GCA_004794655.1. Classification (NCBI taxonomy): domain Eukaryota; kingdom Metazoa; phylum Mollusca; class Gastropoda; order Architaenioglossa; family Ampullariidae; genus Marisa; species Marisa cornuarietis. Next base: position 2,504,772 of record SMMW01000631.1, read on the forward strand.
CTTTTAAAAGTAATTTTTGTTGCAGACATCCTTACTCGTCAGAATGTGTCACGTTTGTTTGTTTGTTTGCTGGAAGGTTTGTTTGCTTGCGAGGTATTTTTAAACATTATTGTGCTCATTGTCGTGGAGCACCTGAATAATTATGAAAAGCGTGCATTGCTACTGTCTTCATTTAAGTTCTTCATATAAATTGTTTATGTAGTGCTGTTACGAGAAGTGCTTACTGGAGTGCGTTTGAAACTCAGGACTGAGCTGGACAGTGTGTTCCAGAAAGCGTGCGCTAGCACCCACGGCACAGATGGCTAAGGTCAAAAGTCACGTTACGTTTGAAGCCCTGTGGCTTAATTTTGCGTCGCCAAACATCGTCTTGCCTGCATACACTGGACAAAGTTTCAGTTCTTTTATCTCAGAAGGAAGGAAGGAAGGAAGGAAGGAAGTGTCGAAGTGTTTTCAGCAGTGTGCAAAGGAGCTGTGCACTCACTGAGATAGCAAAACGATTTGTGAATTGTTTTTGTTGATTTGGACGAGGTGGAGGAAGACGACGACGACGGCGGCGGCAATGATGATGATGATGATGCATTAGACATTCTGATGATAATAATTACTACCATTGCCCTAATCCTAATATTTGTTCTTCCGTCATAAAATGACAGCTAAATTCTGGTTAACCTGACCACTGCCTTCATGCTTTTTCTACATGCACCAACTGCTCTACTCATAACAGAATTATGATGACTTTTTGCAAGTGAGAAAATAGCTAATACTAATAGCTCCGTTTTACGTTAGAAATAGATACTTCTGTTAGAAGTCTATTAGACCAGGCTTCTGTAACGAATACCCCAACAGCACTAGATAGATAGATAGATAGATAGATAGATAGATAGATAGATAGATAGATAGATAGATAGATAGATAGATAGATAGATAGATAGATAGATAGATGTGTAAGTAATTTTAATTGTTGCTTTTGTAGACTGAAGGTGCCTATGTGATTGTATTTATTTAATTATTCCGCAGGACACTACAGGTACGGGCGTGGTGGAAGTCCGAATGGACCGATTCTCCGTTACCCCCAGTGACGTCACAGCCGACTCGTGCTGCACAGCCAAAACCTGCGACTGCAGTATGCGCATGCGCGTTTGCGTGTTTAACCGGAACGAGAGTGTGTGCGGCGACCGGGAAATGCAAGAAAGTGATTCGTTAGGTCAGTATACTCGAAATATACATTTAGTCCCGGCTTTACCATAAGACGAAGTAGGCAGATGCCTAAGGCACAAGCATGGGCTGGGAGATGGTCTACGTTTTTTAAAGCGACGAATGATGTTAGGATATTGTGTGCGTGAGTGCTCATGTTTCAAGTTAATCGCAGCTGTCTTAAGTCTGTTGTTAATGTTACAGTCCTAGACGTATAGTTATTATATCATGCAGCCTTCCTCATGACAGAAGTATGTCGCACCGTTCAATCAACAGTACGTTGTGCTCTAATACATTTTCATAGCAATCTTCAAATTAGTAAAAATTCTTTCGCTATGAAATGTTCTATTGCTAAATATGCCTTCAGAAACCATCGAGAAAATTATTAGGTAGACAGCATAAGTAAATGAGATTGACAGGTGGAGTTTATTATTGAAGCCGTATGACTACTAAAAAGACAGCTGGTACCTTCAAAGATGGGAACTTCCGTCTTTGTTTCTCTCCCTTTGAACTACTTTGAACTACCTTGAACAGCTGGTGTCATCAAAGATGGGAACTTCTGTTTTCACCTCTCGCCTTTTCCAGGTCTTTCCTTCCCTTCCTCTGTCCTTTTGTTTACGATGTGTTCAGCAGGAGTGTGTTCAGAGAGACAACTGCCTTGAACGGCTTGAGTGACAAAAATGCTTGTACAAATGATTGTCTTAAAGAAAATCTGAAAACAATTATACGTAAATACAAAAAATTCGATATTTACGTAATAAATTATTTGTGTGATATTTTTCCTCCATGCCAGTGGAGAATAAAAGTGTCTCAAAATTAATCCAAAATTATCTGACGTCAACAATGCTGCCCAAAAAGATATTTGGGTGGCCGCCATATATATTAAGCATGACTTTTCAGCTTCATCGAATTGGAAAGAATTAATACCTCTCTTTGTACAGTAAGAAAGTGAGATTTAAGCCTCAATTTGATGACCAAAAGATATAAATTAATTTTTGAATGTGCTATAAATGGTTGATATTCGGAAGTTGTCTTTTGCCTAGAGGAGAACATTGCTTATCACCGATCCTGTATACGTTCATTACAAAACCACTATTGTATCTAAAGTGGGTTGTGCTCCTGTGTGAAAGTCATCAGTAATTATTATTAAGAATTAATTACTATTATTAAGTACAGAATTATAAGTATTATGCTGCAGCCAGTGACAGCTAAGCCTTTTCTGATTTTCTCGAAAAACTATCTTTAGGACTGTTAATGTTAAAAATACCAACCAAAAAAACCGATTTGCTGTACCATCACCCCAGTGCACGCATGAGCACACATCGATAAACACATTTTGATGCCCATTCTACAGATACCAACAGAGGTCAATGTCATTGGAACTATATATTCTCTGTCAAATATTTTAAATCATTGTCTCCTCAAATACGACAAGTGCAGGTTCACAGATGTGGTGATAAAACAATTCATGTCAAAAAATTACCAGTGAATATAGTTCCAGTTTTACTACGTTAGCGAATTTCCTATTCAAACATGGATTCACAAATATCTGCCAAAAAAGTTTCTTTAAAATCTCACCACCGCTCATGATTCGTTATTGGATTGCTTTTAATTTTTTTCTGCCGATAATATACGTTGAAATCTGTCTGCTCTCTCTCTCTCTCTTTCTGTATGTTTTTATTTGTTCTGTTGCTTCTTTTTGTTCAATCATTCTTTCTTTCCTTTTTTCTTTTTTTAAATTTCTTTCTTCCTTCCTTCTTTTGGTTGAAATTCTCTCTCTCTCTCTCTCTATATATATATATATAGACCTTTTTCTTTTTCCCTCCTTCCTCCATTTGTGCATCTCGTTTTGCTTTGCTGGCTGACTCCTCCGCACTTCCTCCCACATGGTGCTAGCTTAGCAGCCTGGCAGCGGTGCAACAGACTGTCTGCGCAAAGCTTACAGCGTCCTGTCCTCTTGGATCATGCGGCATCCAGAACAAACAAACCTCCTCTTGTTCCTTAAGCGTACTGTCATCCCCAGTGTTATGTCTGTATCTGCATGGCTCATTGGACTCATCCTCAGCCAAAGCCGTTGACTTGGCCATGTTTGCTTTGACTTTGTTGCTGACTGCACAAGGAGCTGGAATTAATGTCCAAAGTATTTTCGGTAGATAACAAACGTGGACATAGAACAAAATTAGTTTTTATTAGGCCATTAGAAAAAAGTTGATAATTATTGTTAACAATTATTGTTTGAGCAAAACGGGATTTAAAAAATTTTCCTTTTTGTCGGACGACGAACTACTGTGGAAGAAATTGTGACTGTCAGAGTTTAAACGTTAACATCCACACCCCATACACCTACATCCTCTTTTCTCCTCTCTCTCTCTCTCTCTCACACACACACACACACACACACACACACACACACACACACACACAAAGGAGGCATCTACACATAAGACACAAATATTTGTATCTTAAAACTGTTTCTCAACTTCCCAAAGTAATCTTTTAAAATGAAAACGAGCATCAACATACTCTCACGTTCTTGCGTTTAGTGTGTGCATGCGTATGTGTGTGTACACATACCACATGTGCGCGTGCATGTGTAATCTGCTGATTCACACTTTTGATTTTGCTTTGCTTTGAAACGGACTGTTACATTCTTAGTGCTTGTTCAGAATGTCACACCGTTGAACTTCGCGAAGGTTGCTTTAACTGTCCACCGAAGCTTCAATTGACTCTCCTGAGTAATATCTATCTATCTATCTCGACTCCTGTTAGATGGTAGAGGGTTTAAGAAATCTGAAGGTCTTACAACTGATTGCTTAAAGTGAACTGCATTCTGTAGCAAGCAAATGAAACCCTTTCTATTTATCAGGACATATGGAGGCATGAGAGAGTGAAGGTGAGATACTTATTTTCTGTATCCCTCACTCATTCTTTCCTTCTTCTAGCCCTTTAATGTACATCTGCGTGTGTAATCAACTAAATCTAAGCATATAAACACATGTAGACAAAGAATAAAAAAATTTCATATGTTTCTGCACCGCTTTCTCGTTCTTACCTAAGTCACAGATGCATGCACATACTCATATCCTTATAGACATGTATGAGCTCTCTCTTGCTCACACACACACACACACACACACACACTCACACTCACACTCACACACATTCTATTAATTCTTCTAGGTCACCGTCCTCAGTAATAACTTTACAAATCGTGCTAATCTAGTGAGGGTCTTTATTCATTAAGGTTATTAATGAATGGAACTTACAAACAATAAGACTGTGAGTATAGTAAGATGATAAATTATTTTTACTCTGGTTAGCAAATGTTTTACAATTAAATAGATAATGAAATTTATCCCCTACATCCTTAGTATTGCAGAGTCTACAGATCCTTCCATTTTAAGGGATCTCAGTTTGCCTACATTTATTCACTGGAAGGTAGCTGTTGATAGAAAGAACAACTAAATACAGAAACACAACAAAACACGAAACTAGCAGTTTCCTCTTTAATAATGATCTGTCTTCTAGGCTGTCCTATCTGTAATTTGACGCTGCAAAAACACCAGGCTGCAACAGATCCTTTGCTACCTTTTTGTTAAAATGATGTCTTATTTGATCCACTGATAAAAAAAATACATGAATTTTCAGCTGCCTACCCAATCTCGTAAAGTGTTTGCCGCTGTTCTGTCGATCTCGTAAACTCCGTGACCTCACGAGACTGAGATTCCTTAACAACAAGACGACGCTTGCTAGCCTCTTTGCTTCTTGTTCTTTACCTTTGGGTCATCCAACTGCTGGACCGTCCGTGTCCGAAATGCACGTGGTTACCAGGTATTCTGACCATTCCTAGCCCCCGGCTGATGTCGTCTGCTGCATGAACCGGGTGTTTGTCCGAGCGGAGAGAAAGAAGCCAGCAGGTTGGAGTGAGAGTGTGTGTGAAGGAAGTGAACGCTCTGAAAAACGCACTCAACTGTGCGAGAGTTTGCACGCAGACGACACTCGTAGATGCCTGTTCGCATACCTAACTGACACTCCGGACATCACTACAAAACAATCGGAAGGTCTTTTTTCTTTTTTTCCAGAATGATCAAATTGAAAGCAAGAAGCATAGCTGGTGATTTAGCACGCACGCCTATAGTGTCTGGTAGCACCTTTGCGGGTGTTGAAACGGTGCGAGTGTTGCGGGCGGGGGCTCTAAAATTACTCTCCCACCCCCAAGAACACTGGTCAGTCCACTTGAAGATTAAATTTAATTAATCGCACAAAGATAACACAATAACAAGAAAGTAGTTGTTATTAAGCGCCTTGATGAGGGTGGGTCGAAGGTAGGTGTCATAATAGTGTGTATAAAGTATTCATTCACTTCTCCCCACCCCTCTACGCCAGCTCCTTATCTACATATGCTATCTGTTCTAAGGAACGACATTCTGTCTCTAATTTCACAAACGCCGTTTTTTCTATCTCTCTCGTCTCACGAACGCTTCCCGCTTCGCCAACACCATGCAAGGTGCGGTAAAAGCGACCCTGGGACCGCATCCAGGTGCCAAACGATTAGCACCAAGGTGTCTGTTGTTAGATAGGCTTGGTGACCACGCTTTTGTCAACCTCTCCGTTTCTCGAGCTCCTTTCCTGTCCCATCCTTCATCACCCCCACCCACGCCTTTTTCTCCCCCACTCCTTCCCTTGTCTCTGTCTTTCTCCTCTGAACATCATAAGCTCTCTGTCTTCAGTTTACCGTTTTGTTCTTTGGCTTTAGAAAAAGCTTCCTTGTTGATCTGTCAGAATTTGGTGGCATTCACAGCTCCACGGTCTTTCTCTTTAAGTTAACGGTGCCTCTATGTGGTTTAGTAGTGTCCCATAGTGCATTTATGAATGAAAATAAGTGAGAGAAGAAAGTATGCTCGCAATCAAAGAAATTACTTTCAGTCTTCCATCTATATGTGATAACAGTATGGGCAGAAATACAGTCGTAGATTCACACGTGTAGTTCCAAGCAGCTCATTAGAAAGAAAGAACGAACGAAAGAAAGAACGAGCGATGGAACATTTTTGAGAAACGTGAAACGCACTCCCTGTCTAATACATATGTAACACGAGCCATTTGCGTTCTAATGTATTTTTTTTATCAAGGAGGAAATAAACCCCATGACCGTACGCCCATAGGTTTTTTTCCCTCGCCAGGATGAGCAAGGATGCTTGCTTCTTGCAATGTTTGCATGTTCTGGCAATCTTCGCACCTGAAATGCCTGGCCTGTAGGCGACACACACCGGTCTGACATTTAAAGCATGCGCTGCCTGTGGGAGTTTCGGAGTGGCGATCAGCTTCTATGACAGCGCCATGTTTTGTTACACACAAAAACGCTACTGCCATGCATGTTTTTTTTACGTTGATCACCTGCCATTAAGTCTACCCACGCACGGCTGCCAGGTCTGATGCGGACAGCGCGGTACAGGTGTGCCGTCCGTCATACCTAGCCCAACCTACTCGCTGTAGAGACAGGAGCGGCGCTTCTCCATGAGGCGTTATCGTTCTTAGTGACCAAATAATTACATGCACGGCCTTTCGCAAACTTTGCTCTGAAGGAACTCTTGAAATGGTGTTCACATCTCTATAACCTCGTCTTTACATCAATTATATGCAAATTATGGAAGGTTAGAGTGATCAACATATTTACGTGTCACAATCCACTCGATTGTAAAGACTACAAAAAATGTAAAGTTATGTACCACAGTCGAGACATACTGAAACGAGACGACAGGAATATAAGGTCTATGCAAAATCCATAAGCTCACATCTTCCATTTTCCTCACATTTAGAAAATCAATATATTATAATGAAGTCAGCCTAGTCCTTCAAACACTTTTTTTTTTTTGCACTCGGGTTTGCCTTTAAATCTTTATCTTCGGGAGACCCTCTATTCATTTTTCGCGAAACCCAGGTTAAAAATATTGCGACACACTGTATATAATGTACTTTCTGATTATAAGCTTTATTTTTTTCAAAAACTGTATCGTTTCTTGTATCCCATGTCGATTCTTGTATCCTTTATCGATTCTTGTATCCCATTGTTCGGCGCATAAACATATATAAATCCCTTACTTGAAAAACTCATGCATTTTGTTCGATGTTACTGCACGTGTATACAGGCATTTAATTATAGGTTTAAAACATGAGGTAAGGATGAAGAAGCGAATATTTAATGTTTACAATTTTCAGGACAAAAATGTTTCTTATTTTGCAGGTCAATTTGTGATCGGTAGGGTCGAACCACCCGTTCAGGTCTTTACAGATAAGCGCTTAGACGTAAGTGTCCTGAACTCCGTGCCTTTGTAAGTCTGAAAACTGTCTACTATGTGAGTCTTGCCATTAATTAGTCTTGCCATTGTCTGGTTTGTAAGACTCTACTTTATTTTGTAAGTCTAGCCATTGTCTATGTTGTGAATCTCACCATTTTTTTATGAGATTTGCTATTGTCTACAGTACGAGTCATGCCATTGTCTATTTCTGTTGCTTCAAATGTCCCATCATTGTCTTTTTTTGTGAAGCTTGCCATTGTCTGCTTTGGTAGTCCTATCCAGTGTCTACTTTATGAGTCGCATCATGGTCTACAATCTAAGCCTCATCATTGTCTACTTTGTGCGTGTCACCATTGTCTAGGGTTTCTTAAAGACTAACCTGACTGGTTTACGTTGTCGGTAGATATATGCGATATACGCCTATCCTGTAAATTTCAGCCTCCCAAACCCATCAGTTAATTAATTATTCGCTAGCGAGATTTGCACCTGCGATCAACTACGCCAGGCTAACACACCATTCACAACATTGGCAGCAGTCAACACCAAACAGAAAGAGAGAATAAGCGACAGTTAGGAATATTCGGACGTTGTAAATCTGCATTTCTCGTGCTAAAGCAGCAGTTTTTCAGAACCACGAGCAAGTCATTCAGGTTGGTCTTTAACTTTAGTCTTTCACATAAACCTGCTATTGCGTTTACGCAGTTTTTTTCAACTTCTATTTCGCGTCTTAGCGAGGGGTTTGCAATGACTAACCGCGCTGTACTTGTCTGAACCTCTTTCACCCGGCTTGGTCCTTGTTTCTCTCGTGCAGATTTTGAACCTTCGGATCCAGGTACGCTACGGACAAAAAGGTTCTGAGGGCAAACTAGTCTGCGAGTATGTCATCGATATCTCAAGTAAGTTTTGTGACCAAACTGACTTTTATTTCATATCGCATACTTATGCAAGGCCACATAATCTTCCAAATGCATTGTTTTTAAAAACACGAATAATTTAAATAAAGCCAGACATACTGGAAAGACTAGTTTCTTGTTTACAAAGTTAAGTAGCTATTCATCCAGATTGTTGGAAAAGGCTCATTGCACCGAGCTTTATCCAATCATTAGGAAAAAGTTTTCATCCCACTAGACTTTTAAGCAATTTGTTACCTCAGTTACAATTTTCGCCAAGGTTCTGTAGATTTTACTCGCCCTGAACAGGTTGCTGAGGGATAATTAACGTGGAATTTAGTAATAACACAAAGAATTTAGTAAAACAACAAAGCTATTTTTTAATCTATCAGGCGTGTCTGTAGGCCGCAGCGTGTTGGAGTCTGCATGGTTCCCCTTTACTGGCATCACACAGCTTCGTGGAATTCCGTCCGCAAGCCTCCGAATTCAAGTCAAGGTCTGTCTATCCGAACTGGTGTCTCGACGTTAACTCATGGGTAGAGAACCTTAACACGTCGTAACAGAGCTCGTTGAAGCCACAACGCAGCCATCTTACCTCTCGTATAATCATGCAAAGTACCATAGCACATGACCATTAACATAATTTACCTTTTCAATTTTGAAATCAAGCATCTAAAGCAGTAAAAGCAACTAAAATCCGTGCAACATTGACATTTTATGACAAGTACGAAAATACAGTTGCAGGGCATGCCAGTTACTGAGACAGTATCACTTTAAGAGTTCCAATGGAGTGGTGACTCAGGTTCAGATAGGGTCTATCCATTACTTGCAGCTAGCTGGTATCTAGTACATAAGGATGGTTCTTTTATTGTGCGAGAACCTCTCCATGACCACCACACCTCCGTGTACATCTGTGGAAGGCTCCTGAGGAGCCTGCGTTTAGCAGACGACATCGATCTGATGGCAGATACCAAGCACATCGAGTTGCTGAACCTCACAAATAGGCTGGCAGACAACACGAGTAAGTACGGGACAGAGATCAGCATTGACAAGAGCCAGGTCGTAATCAGCACCACAGGGAAGGCAGAGCAGAAATCCACAGAGTATATCTTAAGAAGGTAAACAACTTCAAGTACTTGGAGGCTACACTTCCAAAGATGGCAGCTGCGCGGCTGACATTTACATAAAGATCACAACAGCAACAACAGCAATAGCTAAGCTGAAAAGTATGTTACAGCAACAGGGTCAGCTTTACCATCAAGTACAGGCTGTGCAAGTCTCCCGTCGTTCCTATCTTGCTGTACGGTTGTGAGACGTGGACCTTACTTGCTGAGACGTAAAAACGGATCCAGACACTTGAAACTTGAAACCAAGTGCCTCAGGAAACTGCTTCTAATCTCTTACAGTTAACTCAAATCCAATGATTTCGTACGGAGCACTGTCGTCACCCTTGTGGGTCGCTAGGAAACCCTGGCCGCAAGGGTGAATGTCGCCCGGCACGCCACTTTATCTAAAACTGTCCTCCAAGGCGCCGTGGAAGGAGTGCGCAGCCAAGGCAGACAGAAAAAGAACTGGATGGCGAAATTGAAGGAGTGGACCGGCCACTCCATGCAGGACCTGCTGAACACCACGTACGACCGTCACATGATACACACCCTGGCCGCTGCTGCGTCTAGTTAGATATCTCCGACGACCAGCGCCGGCAGACCAGTGTATTTAGTGATCAACGGCGTCAAGGGATGATGATGATGATGATGATGAAGATGATGTTTGTCAATACTTGTCCGATTAAGACGCGCCTCGATACAAGTGAGTGTAAGAAAATACGGACATGTGTGTATCGCGCGACTTACTCTACTTACAGATTTATTGTGCGACCAACTACTTCGGCAACCTTTGCCTCACCTTCTGCAGGCCGGTGCCTAGCCGCTACAGGTGTGACGTCAGCACTGGCCGAAGGGTCTGCCTTGGACTGTGGTTAGAACCTGACTGCGAGGAAGGTAATGTTTCGGGATTAACTGGCACATGTTGCCGTGTGTATAAAAAATCAGATTACAGATTTTTAAATGAATTAATATTTTTATATATAATTTTAATGACTCTAATGACTAATTAACTGCTCGATATCTTCCATCATCATCATCATCATCATCATCATCTCTTCTTCTTCTTCTTCTCTCATTATTTTCATTTTGTAGAAAACAAAAATGTTGTAGAACACTGTATTTTTAACCGCTGAATACCTAGAATATTTATATCACTCAAATGATATCATAAGACTCCGAATTTTTCATTTTCGTTACAGTCTGTAAATATTTGAGAGCAGACTTTGCAGCCTAGCGAAAGTTACTTACTTCAGCTGCGCTTTAAAAATGAATGAGATATGATTTAGGGGTAGGGTTTAAAGTTAGGGTATCGACTGGGCTTAGCATTACTCTGCCCTCTGTCACACCATTTCTGTTACAGAAAACAAGCATTTTATATATATATATATATATCATCTCTTATTTCTCATATATTATTCAAATATATAATCTCGTGCTGTTGTTATGTGAATCACGTGATCGTGTCCATGGTTTGATGTCTCAGCTCATGTGTGCGAGCGGATATATCCTTGTCTGAACGCTGGCACCTGCAACCCGGGCCCAGGCGACACGTACAACTGCACGTGCGATGCACTTTACACGGGCCCCAACTGTTCTCTAGGCAAGTTCTCTTACCTCTATAGCAGGATATGTGCCACGTCTTCATGAACTCCCTTGCACATAATATTTTTTTACTCTCGTCTTCAAATCTCTGTGTGTCTTATCAGTTATGTGCTTTTGTTGTTTGTTTCTTTTTTTTCCTTGCTCGTGGATGTAGATGTTTTATGGCCACGTACTTCACTCTTTTTGTCGATATCAAAACTTTCAAGCACTTTTTTCACAACACGCACGCACGTGTAGACTGGCTGTTCACACAACCCACACAAAGGCAGGTCACTACGACCTCTCAAAGCCAGTAACATCCTTGATACATGTTTCTTATTAGCGGTCGACAATTGTGATTCGCGCCCTTGTCAGCATGGCGCTACATGCCAGGATCTGATCCAGTCCTACAGATGTTTCTGTGCCCCTGGCTGGACTGGGCGTCTGTGTGATCAAGGTAGCTAAATTTCCTGTTTTCGTCTGTTTTTTCCCTGCCGTTTTATTTCAGATCTGTTTAAAATGTATCTACTAAGTTTTGAGTGAGAAGTATATTTTTATATTTCACCTCACTGTTAGCAACTGATAAACTTCTGAAAAATATGGAAACCGTTAAAAATTCAGAAAAGGTTTGTAGCGAATGAAAGGCTTTCAACTAAAAGAAACAGATGTTCAATTAATATTCAGAGCAAATAAAGAGCATCCTTGCATAATAATCCCCTTTTCTGGTTCAGAAAATCTTAAAAACAATGAAAGAGAAAAAGAAGTCTCAGATACCGTCTTTTTTAACAACTCAGTGTAAGATCATCTCTATGGTCGCCATTTTTGTGTGCAGCCCTCAACGATTGCCGATCGATGAACTACGGCTGCCTCAATGGAGGACTGTGTCAAGGTACAGCGTCCTCGGCCTTTGCTTGCAGGTGTCCCACAGGCTACTCGGGTGCGAGGTGCGAAAACAACGTGTGTTCACCTTCTCCGTGCTACAACGGTGGCAAGTGCAGAGCGGTCAACGCGACGGACTGGGCATGTGAATGTCTACCCGGCTTCACCGGCTTGACCTGCGATGTGGCGTCGCCGTGCGATTCCTCCCCATGCCAAAATGGCGGCCGCTGCTACCAGACCTCTTCGGGCGGGGAATACAGGTGGGTGGTACCTGAGTATCCCAAGAATCTTTGTGTTAACACAAATACCATTTCTTGCGTAGTTTTTAGGTTAGCCTAAGCTGTGCAGTGCACGTGACTGGACGCCGAGGCTAGGCTTCCGTATACCACAAATCTTGGTGGCAAAAGACTGCATCTTCACTTTTCCTTCTTTTAAAAAGTGAGCATCAGAACTAAAAAGATCTGGGAGTAGTTGAACATCTTTGTTACGATGTTTTAAGGCCGTTCTTAACCGGACTAAGCGTCGATGCGTTAAACTTTCTACTGTCCCTAGAGTCCTGTAGCATTGGCAAACAACCTTGGACTTTACACGCGGACCAAAGTTCTCATGTCCCGAAACCATTGGTTTTTTTCTTTGCCAAATCTGGTAAAACCTTCGACTATATTTGTCTGGTTATAAATGGTCTTAATTCTCGGTGGATCGAACTGACTAGAAATTATCTTACATCAAGATGGTAGTGGAGCGTCACGCTAGCTGCCAGAAGTGGGTTTTAAAATACCTTTTAAACAAAACAGTTCTTAGCAATGAGCAAGTAAACCCATTTGAAAGAAAAAAATAATGCGGTTTTTGAAAACAACATAAAAAGATTGGTCCACATAAAAGTACTCCACCTCTTATAACACAGGCGCCCACCCTGTTTAATGCACAAGGGTTGCAACCACAAAACCCAAGCAATATGATGGTGTCCCTACGTCTTGTTTCACATAAATCCATGCGAGATTTTGTGCGCTGACAGGTGCTTCTGCCCGGACTCCTACTCGGGGGAAAGATGCGAGACCGTTGCACCCTGTGCTTCGTCTCCTTGCATGAACGGCGGTGTCTGTTACCCTCGGGGCTCCTCCTTTGTCTGTCAGTGCCCAACGGGCTGGAGCGGCACCACCTGTCAAACCCGCGACCTTTGCTCGCCCAATCCCTGCTTCAACGGAGGTCTGTGCTCTCCCTCGGCAGGAGGCGTTGGCTACGTCTGCAACTGCGGCGGCAATTACACGGGCCTGACGTGTCGCAACCTTGACCTGTGCAGTGCTCTGAAGCCCTGCATGAACCGCGGCACCTGCCAGCCCGACGGGAATGGCTCTTTCCGCTGCCTGTGCCAGCGCGGCTACACCGGTGACCGCTGCGACCTGGTGGACACCTGCGGCAGCTACAATCCCTGCCAGAACGGGGCCACGTGCGTCAACACCGCCAGCGGCTATGTGTGCCAATGCGCGATCGGCTTCTCCGGTTTCAACTGCCAGCTCAGCGGACCGTGCCGCTCGCAGCCTTGCCTAAACGGAGGGTCATGCTACGAGGCGGGCAGCAACTTCACTTGCCGCTGCCTCAAAGGCTTCGTCGGTGACAGGTGCGACACACGAGACCCCTGCGCCAGCAATCCTTGTGGCGAGAACGGCAAATGTCGCGAGTGCGCTGGGATCAGCACCGTGCAGTGTGTGCTGGCCGGCCGCGATTACGCCTGCACCTGCTTGAAAGGTTTCATGGGCTTGAATTGTCAGGACCCGGACCCCTGCGCCTCGGGACCTTGCCAGCACGGAGGCTCCTGCGTGGCCTTGACCCCCAGCACCTTCACCTGTACCTGCACGCCCAGTTACTCAGGGACCTACTGTCAGCAACAGTCTCCCTGCTACAGCAGCCCCTGCCTTAACGGCGGCACCTGCCAACTGCTGGCCAACGCCTCATACGGTTACTCGTGCCTCTGTCCTACCGGCGTCCAGGGACCGCGCTGCGAACAAGACGCGCGGGTCTGCATGCAGAATCCATGCCAGAACGGGGGCACATGCCATGCCGTTGAGCAGGGCCGGCAGTTCGTATGCACCTGTCGTGACGGCTGGGGTGGAGATCGGTGTCAAACAAACGTCGGATCATGCAGCTCATGTCTTAACGGAGGCACCTGCTACGGGACGGCAACCGCTTTCGTGTGCAAGTGTCGTGACGGCTGGAGCGGAGACCGGTGTCAAACCGAAGTTGGGTTGTGCAACATCTGTCTTAATGGCGGCACCTGCTACGGGACAGCTTCCTCCTTCGTGTGCAAATGTCGTGACGGCTGGGGTGGAGACCGTTGTCAGACTGAAATCGGATCATGCAGCTCATGTCTTAACGGCGGCACCTGTTACGGGACGTCGTCGTCTTTCTTGTGCAAGTGTCGGGACGGATGGAGCGGAGACCGGTGTGAAACAGAAGTCAGCTTGTGCAAAACCTGTCTTAATGGCGGCACTTGCTACGGGACAACTTCCTCCATCGTGTGCAAGTGCCGTGACGGCTGGGGTGGAGACCGGTGTCAAACCGAAGTCGGGTCGTGCAACGCCTGCCTCAACGGTGGAACCTGTTACGGAACGACAGCCTCATTTGTGTGCAAGTGCCCGCAGGGTTATCTGGGTGAAAGGTCAGCAGTTTACTTATACATTTTTATTGGTAGATTTAGTTTGCTAACAATACAAGGCTTTCTGTTAACTAGTTCGAACCAACGCTGTTAGTGTGTCTTGTTGCGCGGTGCAATTTTTGTTACTAATGACTAGGTAACTCCTCCGAGCAACTGAGAAATAACCAATCATCTCCATTTATACAACACCCTCTAGTCCTTTTAATGAATATTAGTCCGTTCGAGGGTCTGCAGATGACCGGCCATTTTCGCCAGCTCTATGAAAGGATAAATTTGTCTACAAAACTTGCCTACTAACGTAAGCTTTTGTGATTGCTTTGTCGTCTTGTCTATTATACCTTTCATCAAAACTATAAAGGGAATACTAAATACTATTTAGTATTACCGTGTAAAGATGTAAGAGTCGTGGCCATAAGTGCAAAAATTCATATCTCTTGTGTTTGGGGTGGTGGAGTGTCTGCCTCTAAAATAATTATTTGCCTCTTACCGTGTCTCCCTTTTTCGTGTAAGAATATTGCTTGAATTTAAAAAATAAATATGCAGCGTTATAGCTCCCTCATTGTCAATTTCCAGTCTAATTTCCTCCACTATGGGAGTAATAAGAGCCTCGTTTTCAATAAAATCTGTAAAAAAAAATCCATGGTCTCTGGGATTGCAGGTGTGAAACCGTGAAGACTAACTACTGTAAACTGAGTCCTTGCAACAACGGTGGCACCTGTGTGGAGACAAGCTCTGGCTTTATCTGCAAGTGTGCTTCAGGCTTCGGAGGAGATCTTTGCAGTCAGACCGTTACACCTTGCGGACCCTCTGTCTGCCTCAACGGGGGTCTGTGCCTGTCAGATGGCGCCAACTACTACTGCAGCTGTCCAGCGCTGTACGGAGGCGCCACCTGCGGGGTCCCGCGGGAGCCCTGCACTACGCAGCAGCTGCCATGCAGCGGACACGGCCAATGTCGCCCCAAGGACTTCACGCCGTATGGGTTCGAGTGCATCTGCTACAGCGGCTACAGTGGCGACACCTGCTCCGTGGCTGTGAGTCCTGACGTGTGCAGCACTAGGCCCTGCGGCAATGGTGGCGCGTGTCAAAAGGTCAGTCAAACACTTGACATTTGCACAGTATCAGGTGACAAAATAGTACATGCACTAGGCAGTTACCGCTTAAACAAAAGGAGAACACCAAACAAGCACTTTAATGTTTGTGTTGGTGAGGGTCACGCTGTAACTAAATTATTGGGCAATATTCTTTTGACGTCCCCATCTCAAAGCATGTGACAAACTTTGGAGACACGCCGCCCTTTAAGGAACTACCAAACTTTTTTTTCCTGTACAGTTTTCTTAACTGGACACACGTTGTCAAATGTGTGACTGGCAACTTTTTAATATAATTTTTATATTAAATCTTGCAAAAAATAGTTAAATATTTGTGTGTCTGACTAAGAAAGTCTTTGAGGAGTTAGAGCACAAAGCAAGTTGCTGTTCCTCTAACATGTTTCAGAGAATCCGACTGGAAAGGGAGGCAACTTCTGCTTCGAGTTCGTGATTCTTTAATTTTTTGAAAGCGCACACTTCATGATCGAACTAATAAAACACCAAAAAACTGTACTTTTTATCAGGAGCACTAGTACGTATTATCAGCAGCAGAAACAGCAGACATATTCTCTGCTGGGTAGCAGACCAAAAAAGAAGACGAATCAGTGTCAACGAACAACCAGTTTCGTTAAATGTAGGTTTTTAGTGCCTATGAGCTGATCACCTAACCTGAGTAATCATCACTCTCAATGCGATCTGATGAAAACCTTTCGTAATTTTCCTAATAATGCTTAATCTTCTTAATATTTTCAATAATGTCTGACTAAAATTCTTAATTTTTCAATGACAACCGCGAACATACACCATGGGTGGAATACAAATATCAACATTAAAAGTGGCCGTTTGTTAAATTTGGCCGCTAATAATAGAAATAAAAGTAGTGATGGATAGTATTTTTAGTACCGCAAAGCAATAAGTTCTTAAGAAAGATTAGTGTGGTGTACTATTGTAAAAACTGTTTCCGCAAATTTAGCTGAACAACACCCTTTGGGTCACGAGATACTAGTTTACAAACATCATCATTCTCAGAAAGAGGTCAAAGTTTTCAGGTCACAAATGTCCACAGATACAAGACATCTTTCTTGTCTACTTCTGTTTACAGCAGAGATAGAAATTTTCCTTTGTTGGTAGCTCATAAGTAATAAACTAAACATACATACAGTCACATCCCACACACCCATACAGTTAATACACTCACACTAAGCCCACTCCTGGCAGCGATTATCAGACCCGCACGTGCACGCACGCACACACACAAACGGTACGTTTGTTAGTTCTGTTCAAGATACTCCTAATTAAGGTGTGTTCCCAGCTCTCCTATTGGTTGTAGTCTTGATGACATTGATTTATTTACGTACATCTCTGATATTTGTGATATTCAACTTCTTTCCATGCACTGTGATCTCTTTGGGCGTGTATCTAGAGAAAAAGAGGGTGTGTGATTCGTTCAGGTTTTGGAAAAACAATAGTTTGTACCGACTTTAAACTTTTCATTAAAGAAAACAAATTGTACCACACATTCCACACTCGACCTGTAAAGGTCATCCCTTTGCTATTTTGTAGGTCTTTAGTGAGTGGAATATTAGAAACCTCACTTTTCTCGGGGCAAGCGGTGCCCATCTACTCGCCCTTTTAAAGGTGTGTAATAGGCGTCAAACGGTGGACCTTCCCCCCCCACACACACACACACCCCTGTATATCGTGCATGGGTCTATGAGATGTGACGGATCAACACATGGGATGAGCTTCTTTCACTGTCCTTTGTCTCCAGGGCTTGACTCCTAACACCTTTACCTGCGTCTGCCCGCGCGGTTATACGGGTTTGACCTGCGAAGAACAGAATGCATGCGCTGACCAGCCCTGTCTTAACGGCGGCGCGTGCACTAACAACCCCCTGGGTCTAGCCTCCAGCAGCTTCACATGCACGTGCACCCAGGGTTTCTCCGGAGACCGCTGCCAGAACTCTGTCGGCACGCCCAGCAACACCTGCAACGGAGTCGTTGTGTGTCTGAACGGCGGCACCTGTGTCATTTCACCTGATGGCAACTCCTACTCTTGTCAGTATGTATCGAACATATCTTGGAGGTTTGGGGTGCTGAAAAGTATCGTCTTCATCGTTATCGTCTTCTTTGGTATCCAAATCATCATTATCATCATCGTCATCGTATTGGTCGTTGTCTTCTTCTTACGACATTAATATCTTGATTATAGTAAAGTTTATTTATTACATAGAGTAAAATTTTCGTTTAGAAAAAGTTCTATCGTCTATTTGATGCAGAATTGGTAGAAAGACATAAGTAAACATAATTATTTCTTAAATCGGAATATGGATAACCTGTCGGCTAGCATGAACAGGTGTCATATTAATGGCCAGCGCAGCAGTTTGCTACCTTGAAAACTGACAGTCTTTAAGGGTCTGTTAAATACTATTTTGTAAACATTGCGGAATGCAGGTAAGCTAAGAATGACTATGTAGACCATTGACTGTGCCATTTTTTAACTGCTGACAGCTGCCCGAATGATTTCACGGGGAACTATTGCGAGCAACGGGTGCCACCTCCCTCCCCTTGTGGCGATTACATTTGTCACAACTACGGTTCTTGCGTGTGGGTATTTTTCTACAGCCTTTAATTAATGGCGTGCGTGCGTGCGTGCGTGCGTGTGTGTGTGTACTTGGTCGCAAGTGCCCACCAATGACCTTCGTTAACATCGCCCATCCTGAAGCACGCATCAGCATGTAATTCTCATCCCATGAACCTCACGCGCACTTACATGAACTTGCTAAATATCTAAACTAAACCGTAACAAAAGGTGCGCAAACTGTGTGAGCACCGGCGTGCACGTCTAAATAATACAGTACTGCCAACGCAATCAACTGCTCTTCCGTGCTCTGTTCTTAGTATGCATTATGAGAAAGGTCTGTGGGTGGAGTCAGCGTGAATTTTACTTCTATGTTTAACAGTCGTCTAATAATTGAAGAGAAGACAGCGAGCCTGTTCGTTGGTATAGTGCTGACTTACTGAGATCAAGGAGCATACTGTAACCGAGACACCACAGAACGTCGCTTTGGTTGACACTGCCAACTTGAGAAACAAATTATCTTCATGAATTCCGTTGTGCTCCTTACCTCCATTTTAACGATTTTAGGCATCAAAGATTTCGCCTGTTTAAAAGAATAATAATAATACACGACGTGTGATTTATATAACGTATAATCACGCTCACGAAGGAGCATGGTCTCAGCGCTTAAGACAAGTAAAACTATAAACATATTCGACTAGCATTTGTGTTTCGTAAGGTTAGAAAAAATGGCCCTGATGAACTCAACATGCTTTCAAACTATATTATGCTGAGGCCCCTTTATTTCTCTGCATCTCTTTATCGTGATGTATGAAAGTTGTTTGTTTTTGTTTTGTTTTTTTTTATTATTATTACTACACAAGGTGGAGATGGGGATCGGTTGTAAAGTAAAATTAAATATTTTTTGTCTTGACTCCTGTCTAGTAAAAACGACCGAGGGTTATATGAATGCCGATGCCTGGACGGATGGGGAGGCCCGGACTGCAGTGTCTGGCAGTACGCCGCCGTGCAGTGCCAGGGGATCTACTGTGGGCCCACAGGCGTGTGCTATCGAGGACCGGATGGGAAAGCAGCCTGTTACTGTGGAGAGCCGGGTGTCTCGTGTTGTGAGTACCTCAACTGTGTTTTTAAAAGTCTGATGACGTGCATGAGGTCTTTTCTCTAATATCTAAGCTCAGTGTTAGTTACTATTTACTGAACTCCGGGTGATTGCCCCCCCCCCTTTCTTCTCGAGATACACGCCTACAAATCATCACTATGCACAGAAAAAGGGTCAAACTAATGACATTTAGTTTGTTTGCAGTTGCGCTTCAATTAACATACGATCCCAGTTCTCCCGTTGGCTGAAGCATTGACTACATAATCGTGTCCAAGTATGATCTGTGTTGTTAAATCTTTTTTCTCTGTGCGTGGTAAGTGTAAGGATGTGTATCGAGAACGGAAGTGAAAAGAGTTATTCACCCAGATTCTGGGAAATAATATCTTGCATGTAGTTTTGCCCAGTCATTAGAAAGCAATTTGCACTCCTCTAGACCTTTTAAATACTTATTTCTTCATTTTATTTTACTTAGGTCTTTTCAGGCGGACCCCTTGTAAAGCGCCTGTCATGAAGACTGTTAGAATCGGGGGTTTCGTGGTTTAGACCTCGGCACACTTCGTCTCTCTAGATGTATCAATTATTTACAGGGCTGAACTACAAAGCCGAGATATAGTCTCAATTCCTGACTCAGCATTAAACACCACTGTTGTATTATGCATGAATTAGATACCACAAGAGCTACTGCCCTTCTCTTCTAGAATAAACGGCCGCTCAGTCTCACGTAATTCCTCAGTATAATTTTCGTGTTAGTAATGTAACAACCAACAATCATTCTTCCTGGGGGCGGGGATCGTCATTATTTTTCAGACTATTCTGACAATTAAGAATGATCGTCAGCGAACTTCATTTGCTAAATGTCCTCCATTCGTGTCTATTCCAATCGTCACGTTGATGTGTCTGTCATTAGCTTTCCGCTGCGAGACCAACTTCGGTCGCCAGCCCCATCCTTACAACTGCGAGCTCTACGTGGAGTGTGTCTGGGGTCGACTGTTCGTGCGAGAGTGCCCCTTGGCGGACACTTCGGGCAGACGTCTTCATTTCAATCCCCACGGCGATGGCGTGTGCGATTGGCCTCGAAACGTCGGCTGCAGGCCGATGGCTTACACGTATACCAGCATAGTACGCGTCAGCGGCCGGAAATGACGTAGGTATATTCTGCCTCATCACGTGCAGCTCGAGGCTGCCATGCCAAACCTGTTGCCTCTTCGCTCCTTTGTCGCTTATGCTCCGTCCGAGACATGATTTTAGGTCTACATTCCTGTTCTGAAACATTTGGTCTGGTTTTAGTTTGAAATACTTTCAATTTAAACAGGGTAAAAGATATTCTCATTCACACTAAATTTACACATTTCATTCTTTTAATTTTAATTGTAGTTTAATTGTAAAACAACCAGAGCATTTCTGTCGCTAGCACACATCAGTGCACACATTTTTCTTCCTCATCATTTTTCCTCCCTCCCTTCTACACACACACACGCACACACTCTCTCTCTTTCTCACTCTTTCACTCACTCAAGCGCTCACTCGCTCTCACCAACTATGTAAAATATTTTTTGAAAACCGAAAAGTTCACCAGCTAATCACTTTATGTTTGCCGTGTTTCTGTTGCAGTTTTATGATTACATGCATCAATCGACTGAATTATGTTTGTCCTAACGTCGCCAACCACAGGACATTTGACGAATCGCTACAGCCGGATGTTTCAGTTTTAACATGTCTTATTACAAAGCAGACTCGCATACGCAGTAAGAGGACGGCCTGGGCATCTCGAACACGCTTACAAGCATACGAAAACACGGCGATCTGAGTTGAGCCAGATAGTTTCACCACAAAAAAAATACGAAACTAACACGCGCATTTCATGTCTGATGCTCGGGGTTTTTTTTTTCCATGCTTAATATTTAGAATTTAGGACACATTGCAGAACATTCTCTTTTCAATGAATTTTTTTGCATAAATTTGCTAACATTAAAACAGAATAGCCCAAGTCAAACATGAACCTCAAGCTGCTGACGGGTTAATAGAATTACCCATTCCGCCGTCACAAAAACGCGTTTTGTGGGCTTTTTTTAAAAAATTTTTGGAGGGGAAAGTGGCGGGGATGAAGCACACTTGGATTGACTTAAATTCTTTCTTACATCATTGGAGAGCCACAGCCAATGCTGGAGTTTTATGCATATGATGTTATGTTCCCATAACAGCCAGCTTATTCCTTTATTTATCGTCAAGGGAAAAAGAGTTCTTGATCTCTTTCCTAAAAAACGCATTTAAATTCTCCAAGCTTCAAAGGTTTGACTCTCATAAACAGAGCAGGATTATTTGCTCAGATTTTAGAGCCGTCTTCTTGCAATAAAGTAAACTTAATAGTTTGGATATTATATTGCTTCTGGTTAACCTTTAAACTATGGTGAGATTTTGTTGGGCATGTGTCTGCTGGCGTCTACAAAACAGCAGATCAAAAGGGGAATCATGTTGCTGCAGGTCTACAAACATGTCTTACACATGATTCACATGCATTTTGTATAGTTTGTTGATTTTTTTTCTTCACTCTTTAATCCAAAAGTTTTACAAATTTTCATCTTTCAGATCACACCGTGATTTGTACTGCATTGTAGAAGATTTATAAAGCATAATACTTTTGTCTTTAACCCGTTTGTGCGCTTAAGATACAGGATTAAGGTCAAAGGTTTTGTCTTACTTATGGCATTTTAAATACTTTTTGTCAGATCACGATTTTAGTACTTTTCGACATTAAACGTAATGTTAACCTTATTGGAAAATGTGTGACGTGCGATCACAAAAGCTTTAATATAGTATACAATAGTATAGTAAACCGTATATAATAGTGTTCCAAACGAAGTAAACCATAAAATCACGACATGAACACTAATGCTAACCAAATCCCAAGCATAAAGCTATCGTTTGGACATATTTGGACTAACTTTCGAACTTTGTGCCTCGCGAGACACAGCAATGCCAGACTGATTTATATAGCTGTGCAGTGTTTTGCTTACCCATCAGCGTGCTACACCGATACAAGTTCCGGGTTTGTTGCATGCTACTTTGTTCGCCATTTCCTAACTTTAATGCGCCTAAAAACTTTGTTTACCCCGTGAAATAGGAACCAATGTATGGAAGTAGGAACCCTTAGTTAATGTTGCAGAATTCGGGGTTGAAGGGTGTGAGGGGGTTGTTCCTTCGGCTTTTAAAGCCAGACGATGCTGTAAAGATTAGTTGTGGACTTAATACACAAGCGGGAAAACAATTTTATTCACTGTTAAAATATTAACGACAGGTCGACAAATAAGTACCTCTCTAACTGGGCATAAGAAAATCTGTGCCTATGTAAAAACTAACAGAGAGGTCTGAAACGTTCTTTATAGATACAGTACACAGTTTTGGAGTGTTCATGCGTGATAACAGTAATGCACAGTTCTTCAAACAGTTCGTTTCATTAAATGACGTTTTCAAGTGACTGGGTTTTGTTTCTTCGTTTGTTTTGAGGACGGCTGGAGTGTAAATGCATACCTGGCACATACCGTAAACTCTCTCATACATGTACGTGAAAGTACAAGCACCCAAAACATCGATCCATTTATTAATACACAATCACAAGATTTTGAGCGCCTTACCCGAAAAGATCCACCACCAATTGGTGCAACTTACCTTGTAGGGGTGTGGTGGCTTGTGTGCCTCGTCGACCCGCAGAGCTATGTAGGCCGGAGCCTTGTGCTACTGGCAGGTTCAACAAAGCCGAACAGGTCTGTCAGGGTAGAGGCCAGACTAAAATGTTGCACCCTGGCCCTCCAGGTTGGGAGTTTTGCTTTGGGCTAACAACCCATTCATGTAAAACACAAGCTGTTACAGAAACCGCGACAGTATCACAACAGGGGGCTGGTCGGGAAGATTCCTCTCTAGAAGAGCTTATGACGCATGCTAGTGAAAGCCCTAGGGAAGCCAGCTCACTGACTCATCTTCTGACGACCAAGGCAAGAACCAGGATAGGGACCTGGAACATCAGAACCCTCTATGAAAGTGGCAAATCAGCTCAAGTGGCAAGGGAAATGAGAAAACACAGCATCACGGACATCGGGTTGTGTGAAACCAGATGGAATGGAAGTGGGCAGACCAGACTAACATCAGGAGAAAATATCATCTACTCTGTCCACAAAGACCTGGACCATGACCATACCCAGGGAGTGGCACTGCTGATATCCACAGAGGTAACAAAGGCGCTAATGGCCTGGAAACCAGTCTCACCACGGCTCATGTCAGCAAGATTCAATTCAAAAGGAAGGAAGATCACCATCATCCAATGCTATGCACCAAAAAATGCTGCAGATGAAGAGGAAAAAGAAGAATTCTATAGCTCCTTGCAGTCTCTGCTTGACCGCACACAAAGAAGAGATCTGAAGATCATTATGGGAGACCTAAATGCCAAAGTGGGAAATGACAACACAGACAGGGAGCTCATCATGGGAAGACATGGCGTCGGCACCTGCAACGAAAACGGGGAGCTCTTCACAGACTTCTGAGCTTTCAATGACCATGTCATTGGTGGCACTGTGTTCCCACACAAAAATATACACAAAACAACGTGGACTCTCCCAGATGGCCAGACGGAAAACCAGATCGACCATATAACGGTTGCTCGAAAGTGGAGAAGAAGTCTCCAAGATATCAGAGTGAGAAGAGGAGCACCAGCTTCTAATAGCAGTCTTCAAGATCAAGCTGAAGTCATTCGTTGATACACCAGGCAGACCACACCACAAGTTCAATACTAAGTACCTAAAGAACAAGGAGACAAGGGAAATTTTCAACTGTGAAATTAAGAATAAGTATGAGGCCCTTTCAGGATTGACAGAAGAATCAGTGGAAGAACATTGGTCAACACTCAAGAGCATTTGGAAGACAACATGTACAGATGTTCTAGGGAAGAGGGAAAGAAAACATAAGGAATGGATGACTCCAGAGACTTGGGCAAAGATTGAATCAAGAAAGGGACTGAAACAAAAGCTCAACCAGTGCCAAGACCAGCAAGAGAAAGAAGGTCACAGAGCAAAATACTGGGAAGCCAACCGCAAAGTGATGAGGTCGGTAAGGGAGGACAAGAGACGCTTCACCCATGAACTGATAGAGGAAGCAGAGACAGCAGCCATACATGGAAACATGAAGCGATTATATGAAATAACACGAACTCTGTCAGGCAAGAGCGTAAACTCAAACAAGCCGGTGAAAGAAAAAGACGGGCAAGACCATAACAAACGATGCAGAACAAAGAGACCGCAGGATGGAGTACCTCGAAGAGATGCTGAATCGACCTCATCCACCATCCTTACCTGACATACCACCAGCAACTGCACAAGTTCACATCAACACCAGTCATCCCACTAAGACAGAAATCATCAAAGCTATCAAAAGCATGAAAATGGCAAAGCAACAGGCCCGGATGGCATACCTCCAGAAGTACTAAAGACAGACCCAGAAACAACAGCAACAATTTTACAGCCCCTCCTACACAAGATCTGGGAAAAAGAGCTAGTCCCAGCAGACTGGAAATTAGGTCACCTAGTCAAACTACCAAAGAAAGGAGACCTCTCCCAGTGCAACAACTGGCGGGGGATCATGCTGCTGTCCATCCCCAGCAAAGTCCTGACAAGGATAATACTAGAGAGACTAAAAAAGGCACTAGACAAGAGGCTGAGACCAGAACAAGCAGGGTTTCGCCAGGATAAGTCATGCACTGACCACATTGCAACCCTCCGTATCATCACAGAACAGTCTATCGAATGGCAATCCTCCCTTTATATAACTTTTGTGGATTTTGAGAAGGCCTTCGACAGTATAGACAGAGACGGCATCTGGAGGATGATGAACCACTATGGTATTCCGCCTAAATTCATAAACGTCATCCAGGGATTGTATGAAGACTTATCCTGCCAAGTTATCCATAACGGCAAACTCACTAAACCCTTTGTAATGAAGACTGGCGTAAGACAGGGTTGCATATTATCACCGACAATCTTCTTAATGGTCATAGACTGGATTATGCGTGACAACCCAAGACAACAACACCGGTATCCAGTGGACCTTCACCAAACAGCTAGAGGACCTGGACTTTGCAGATGACATTAGTCTCCTATCTCATCGGCAGCAGCATGCACAAACCAAACTGAGCAAGCTAGCAGAGGAAGCAGAGAAGATCGGATTAAAGATCAACAGAAAGAAGACCGAAGTGATGAAAATCAATAACAAGCAGGAACTTCCAATCCATCTTCAATGAGAGAACATCCTAGAAACAGACCACTTCACATATCTGGGAAGCATCGTCAGCAAGGACGGTGGAGCGGACGACGACATCAGAAGCCGCATAAACAAGGCCAGGCATGCTTTCAACAGCTTGCGTCCCATCTGGAACTCCCGAGCATTATCCCTCCGCAATAAGACCCGCATCTTTAACACCAATGTGAAGGCAGTCCTACTGTATGGCTCTGAAACCTGGAGATTGACAAACACCATCAACAACAAGCTCCAGACCTTTACCAACCGATGCTTTCGCCATATTTTGTGAATAAGATGGCCTGAGAAGAACTCCAATAGCAGCCTGTGGAAAAGAAATAACGAGAATGCCACTAGTCAAGACATCAAAAAGCGCAAGTGGGGCTGGATAGGACACACCCTGCGCAAACCAGCTGACACCATTGTCAGGCAGGCACTTGACTGAAACCCTCAGGGGAAGAGGAGAGTTGGGAGGCCAAAACAGACGGAGAAGATCAGTAGAGAGCGAGGCAAAGGATGCCGGAACCACATGGGCCCAACTGAAGGGGGCTGCCCAAAACCGGGTCCGCTGGCGAGGTGTTGTTGCGGCCCTATGCTCCTTGAGGAGTAGCAAGGGATGATGATGATGATGACCCGAAAAGATAGCAAGGTAAATTAAAAGGATTTTCACGGCTAAGTGACAAATTGCATGTATACTGAAATACAAACACTAGTATATGTATAATGAGGTCTGGCAACAACAGGATCAGTTCTAGTTACTAATGCAGTGTGATATACGATACATCTAATAATCATAAAATAATATTGTCTTTAAGTTTCTTCGAAAACAGAATTACTGAAATATTTGTATCACATGTTCTGACCACTTCACCGTCAATTAAATCTTCAATGATGACGCAAATTAAACTTCCAGATGGAACAAAACTTACTAAATTGACTGCATCATGATCTCTAGTACCCCTACTTCTTGAAACTATACATAAAAAATATAAATTACTATCATTTATACACTTTTTTAGCATTTTGTCTTAGTGTTTCATTCATCTTATTATTCTATTTTATAGTTTTACATTTTAACTGAAGGTTAGATCCGATGTATGAAATATACATAAACACATAACACGTGTTGAAAAAGAATGATCTTTGTCTCATAAAGCTTCTTGTCCTTTGTGCTATAATCATCGTGGAGTGTCTTATATTTCTCCCCCCCCCACCACCCCCGCTTTCTCTCTCTCTCTCTTTCTCAGAGTTCCCATAAAAGGGCTTCACGCAAGCGCTTTCGTCCACGTAGCCATATATATAGTGCCATGTGGGACTAAATCGAAAATGAACCGCCATTTGTTCCAAACTGTACGTGATCTCCTAGAAGAGACAGACGATCGGTCATCTCGAGAGAGTATGGCACAGAACTGATCTGATCAACAGAACTTGTCTCCAGGTATGGACCGTGCAGAAATCAAATACACAAGGCTGCAAAATGTGCTAATTTGGACAGTCAAATTATAGCTACATGCCATGCACTGGAGTTTACAATTTTACTTCTATGATCGAAAGCCAGCTCGATCGAGTTGTTGGGGGAGGGAGGAGGCGGGATAGAAGACGTAATAATTTCAAGGAAACGAATGTCACCATACTCAAGGGGGTGAGAGTTAAGAACCTTAATTTTCCTCGAAAGAGAATTTCATCTTGTATGATCACATCGATTGTGGAGTAAAAGCAAACCAGTAAATCTGCTAAAAACAAATTCCCACGCGACGCAGGGCCTGTGGGATTCGGTGTTCTTGAGCGTTCAATTATGCACCGTAATTAGAATCCATTCAAAGCAATTAATCAATGTCCTGCCTTAAACAAATAATCACCAAGCCATATATCCCACATACGATCTGGGATCAGAGGTCAGCAGCTGTTGCCAGGATCAGCGGGTTACTGTCCAGAAAAACTATAGCTTAAAGTTAAACCATCCCATACTGCGAATATACCCATTCCCGAACTACCTGATTAGTGTCGACAGCCGCTTCTCTGCTGCATGAGGTTGAGGTCAACAGACTGGCGTGTCGCACACCCAAGGCAAACGAACAGCGCTATGTTGATACCATGGACAGGCCATAGAGTTTTTCCTCCAGCATGAATCATTAAGACGCGCCGTCATGGGCGATGTACGAGACAAAATATTGAGCGGGAGGAGAGGACGAAACACCAATCATTAAAATAAAACGACGCCACACCGATAACTCGAAAGAAAATGTATCTAACTGTGCATATTCAACATCAGAAAGCGCCCTGTCAGAAAGACTGTGAGATAAGGTATTCGACAAGTGCGTTCCCTGTCCGTGCATGCAGCAAATCCCTGAGTAAGTTCTGGGCGGAGCCATTTATTTGCAAGGCATCGCAGGCTTCCAACCCATCCAGGATATTATTCAAACGTTTCAACATACAAAAAAGTAACATCTTTCCCATAAATATAGATATTATTTTGATGCATGTATTTCACGTTAGACATATTTCAGTCAGCTTTCTTCGTATATTTCGCGTACTTCGGGGCCTTTTCCAACCTTTTCCCCATGAGCTTGCCGGACTAGCTAGCTTCTCTGACCGACATACTTCAAGAAATTAATACGCCAGGAGGGACTTATTTTTAAACTCTTTGAATCTTGGAATGCCGGGAAAATATAGTATTGAAATATACTTAAATTATAAAATTAATTGGATATATGTATTTCAATTGTTGTGGATAGATTGTTATTTATAAAATATTGAAAATATTTAAAGACCTATGTTTTTGTGTCCGCTGTGCGACGTCGTAACGCGTCAGAAAAATGGCGTGGATGTAAGGGGAGTTTATCCGTATTGCATTAGTTTTACGATTGAATCCTAGATAATGAGTTTCTGTATCTGGTTTAAAAATGCAGAACTTTATCAAAAATAGTTTCATTTCATGTATACAAATATTTGATCGAACTAAGGTAAGCTGTCTGATTTTGTTTTAGAGGTAATTCTCGATTTGGTATGGGTCGCTGATACCTGTGCATCGATATTCAACTCATTGCGTTTATCCATTTTCTTTAGCCCTCGGTGCTTTTGTGCAGCTTTATCGTTTTTATATTTTATTAGGTATTTTAACTTTATATTTTGATATTACAGTTCATTTTTCCCCTTTACAGATTACCTAGCGACCCGGCCGGAGGAGTTTGCACAGGGAGCAGTTATTATTTCCAAAGGAGTTCTTTCTTCCTGACTCCAACGTTGGAATTACTGCACAGCAAACTTTAAAAAACTACCCTTTGAACTTGTGTACGTATAAATGGAAGGTGAGAAGATCGATGTTTTTGAATCAGATAGTATTAGGCAGTTTTTGTCGTAAATTGATGTCGTGATATGCAAATTCAGTAACATGTGACCACCGATTACTAAAATTTTCTAACATTGAAAAAATTAATAATGGCAATAAAATCATTTTAGGCTTAGATATACCATATCTGCCACCAAACAACTTGCACTCATTAATGATGTTAACTAATGCCTTAGTTAGTGAATGGGAACATAACTTCACAGATTATTTTCTAGTCTTCCCATTATTCAAAAAGTTCTTAGCAAGAAACTGCCACTTACTGCATCAACAATTTTCTTTCATGATGACAATCCTTCAGAATTTTTTTAATAAGTTTTATTGTTCCTGTCTTTTATAGCTTCTTAACCAGTGCTTTAGTGTGCTTAATGGATGACCATATTCCAGAAATAATGCACATTCATTAAGCACAACATTTTTGTTCATTTTCTTTTCTCAAGTCATAATCAGAAGTATAAGGAAAAAACTGCCAATTACATCTTTTATGTGTAGTCCAGACTTTTGACAATCCTGCCTTTCAAAATTTATGTCAAAATGTTAAATCTGATTTACCCTATAGACAGTAGTCTTATTACTTAGTCAGTTATAGTATTAGTATTACTTAATATTTCCAGTAACTGGTTGAGTGGTTTGTACATATGATTGATTGGTTAAGCAATACCTGTAACGAAGGATGGGTGGCAACTGTTTTGAAACTTGGCTCAGTAGTATACATGTGTATGTGTGTCTACAGAGGACCAATTTGATAAAGAACAGAGCCAGGAGACAGATTATGCATTGCCAGAAAGCTTGATAGAGGATGCAGATCTTGAGAGTTGTAGCAGCCAGATCAGGAAGTCGGATAATTTTCATAAGACAGAGGATGATAATGCAGTTTTTGATTCAGAAGGGTTAGATGAGAAACACTGTGAATCACATGCAGAAGGAAGTCCCCATTTCATTGAGCCTGAAGACCTACCATACAGTGTTGTTGATGTGGATTTTACTCCCACAACACCATCTGTACCTGATCTGTCAGAAAAGGTGTTGAAAGGAAGGGACCTTTTTTTGGCAAGATATTACGACGAGGATCAGGATCAGTCACAGTTTGGCTCTCCTTTCTCACCAGACAGTGAATATCTGCAGCCCCAGACAGAAGCCAGTGAGCAGAGTTTGCCTTTGCTGGACAAGTCACCAGCTTCGGACTTATCCTACAAACAAACAGCTGGAATCCAGGATTTAAAACAAAAGCGTGGTCCAGGCCGACCAAGGAAAGATTCCATAAGCAAAAAAATTAGGTAAGTCAGTATTACGAATGATAACAAACTTTTTATTCTAGTGGAAGTTTGGCGGTACGAGTATGCGTATCCCCACAGTTTGTTTTTCTGGGAACTGTTTTAAATGAGTGATTTATTCTTTGCATCATTAGAGTGGGAAGGGAAAGAAGATAGATTGTATCATAAACTGGGTAATTTGTCATGTCACCTTTTCTAATGCTTCAGGCAGAATAATAATAAGGATGTTCACTTAAAAATATATCTGAAGATTTGAATTAAAAGAAATAGAACCAAGGGAAAAAACAGTAGAGGAACAACAAAGTTACATTTAATATTTTGGCTTTAAGACTGAAAAGGAAATGCAGTTTGAATGTGTGACAGCAAAGGGCGTGGGATAGGAAAGAGCAGAAGGTCTCCCTTTGGTGGAGAATCATCTGACAATCAGACGTGGCAGGACAGTAAAGAGGGCCAGAGGGGCATGGATACGTGTGAGCATGTGGAGAGAGAAGATGTTGGCCTGGGATCCAGAGCTGTTGCTGCTGGGGGTGACCTGCCCTCAATATCTGTGTCCAGTACAGAGCCACTGGCATCAAGTGTTCCATCTACATCTTCAGGGTCAGATAATGCCAGTGCAGTGGAAACTATCAAGTGAGTACAATGTTCACTGTATTGATGCCATCAGTAATTTATTATTTTAGTCCATAACTGTTTAAACCAACGCTTCTTCGTTTTGTGTTTTTCTTTTTTTTTCATCTAAAGTCTTTGTGTACTTTGATCAGAATATCTAGTTATTATGGTCTTCTTGTATGTACACTCCATAGTGTAAAACCTGACAAAAAATCTTGTGAAATTTGTGTATGTGTATTTCAGTTCTCAGAGAAATTTAATGCTCTGTATTTATTTCATTTTACCAGATACTAAGTATTAGCACAAATTTTCAATAGTTTAGCTTAGGCGTGTTCATCTTATAAATAAAGCAACTGGTAATGCTGTGTGTGTTTTTGTGCATGTGTGCATGGGGATTAATACTTGATCAAATGTACACATCACTTGTCCCATCCCCTCCAAATTTGACAAGAATATTCATTTTGACTACAGCTAAGTCTTGGGCTATTTTTGGTAGGTTTCAGATAAAAACATGACCATTCATCACATTCTTTAAAAGAGCACTTTTATTTATGTAAAGTTCATTTCAAGTAGGTGGTCAGTGTTTAAAATGTGTGCGGCTGGAAATTACTGGTATTTGTCATTTTTATTTTCTTATTGTGTTATCTGTTTGCATGTTAAGTAATGTAAATGATGTTTGTATATTACAGCACAGGACGGTTATGTGCTCTGTGCAACTGTGGGGAGAAGAGCCTGCTGGGACAAGGCGAGATCTTTCAGTTCGAGCCTACTTTAGGTTTCAACCCATTCAAACGTGTGCTTAAGTCAAGGCGGGGCTCAGGAGATGGGGAGGAATTGAACCGAGAGAAAAGTCCCAAGCACCTCACATGGAGACGGTCACGAGAGGCATTCAAGGGGAGTAGGTGGGTTCCATGTTTTTAGCTCATGCTTATAACTTAAGAAGGCTGGGTAATGCTTTTCTTCACATGGTAGTGTGAATTACATATTCTAAACTGTGCTTTAACAGAGAACGTAGCCGATCACCACGACAACAGTCAGCAGAGGAAGAGGGTGCAGTTTTTACACAGACTGATGAACTGAGCTTAGTGGGGTTCTCTGATGATGTTGAAGTCAGCAGTGTTTTTGATCCATCAGGTGAGTTTTGTGGCAAGTAGTGCTCTTCATTACCTTGGAACAGGAAGAGATTTATGGCCAGCAAATAAAGATGACAAACGACGAACATGATTGACCCCAATGGGCAATTATAGCTTGGGAAGTATTACAAAATTACAATTACAAGTGTTATGGAGGGGAAAAAACAGAACAAGTGCTAGTTACAAGATAGGGATATGGCAAACGGTTCATCATCGCAAATTAAAATCTAAAACCATTCTTGAGGCACACCTACAACATCACACATCCAGGTGCACACACACAAACTGACAACTTGTCTGTGGTTGAGCAGCTAGGTGCAAATGATTACAAGTATTTATTACTTTTGCTTATAGGCTTAGCATGTTTTCCTAAACTCAATAAAAATAAAAATTCTCCTTCTGGTAGGTATGGAAGAATGATAGAAACTTTTCTAAAAGAAATCAGATCCCTGTTTGATACGGTAACCAGTCTAGAGTTGTTTCGACTAGGGTCAATTCGACTAAGTCATTTCGTCTAACGGTGGAGTCGTCTATAGGACGCGGGCTGCTTCATGACAGCCTGCCTCCTCGCAACTCTCACTTCAACTTTCATTATAAGGTGCATCTACAGCCCCCATCCCGCACTGTCTGACCCAGGCCTTCTCAGTTAAGTGGGTCAGCGGCTGCGTAACTCGGCTGTTCAAGGCCAGAACATCAGGTCTCCCCTGGCATCAGCTGAGCCCGGGAATCGCGGGCGCTTATGTAAGGGGAACCGTGGCCATCGCTTCAGGGCTACACCCCTTATGTAGAAGACCAGTCTATTTAGTACCGGAGACTAGCATTTGTTTTCATTCTGACCGACTGGAAGCCGGTGCTGTGTGCGCATCAATTTTTACACTTAGGGACGGTTGGATGCGTCGCCGGCATCAGGCGTTTGAGTGCTTGTTGGGTCTGTGTGGTTGAGAGCGTGCATGTGATAGATTTAAATCGTTTATTAACATTCAAATCACTTCAATTTTTTTCCATTTCATGCGTCTTATAGATGACTAGACCGTTAGATGAAACGACTTAGTCGAACTGACCCTAGTCGAAACAACCGTTAGACGAAACGACCCTAGTTGAATCGACCGGGAACCGTTTGACACCAATGACCTTAGAGCAGATACAGACAATACTGTTGAAACTGTCCCTTTCATGGACAGACAAACTGCAGAACCAGAACACAAAGATAAAAGACTTTTAATCAATGACTGATTTTTAAAAACAAAATCTTGAAATTGATGTACTGACTGAATAACTTCAGTTTGCAAATAAATTTGTTGACCATGCTTATTAATATGTTCATTGTTTACATCCCGTTTTAGCCGGCAGTCAGAAACAGTGCCTGGGTACTCAAAAGAGTCAACGATCTCAACAGATTTATTGTGTATTATGCTGGACACAACAGCACCGTTTTTTATTTTCTTAAAGTTTATACTGATCTCTTTTGTCTAATCTAAATTTAATTCCAGGAAAGTCTCATCACACCGATGCATAAAATTTGATAAGGCATTGCCATAATTTGTATTATGCCTTGCAACACGTACATAGAGATAATGTGCCCTTGTTAATGTAATCTTCGTTTTTCAAAAAAAGAGGGCATGGGGCTTAAAAAAAGTAAATGAATTAACAGAATATGTGACTGCTTATGAATCAATTATAATAATAGCTCATTCTGTGGAAAGGTGTATACAAAAGTGTGTGTTGTAGGTTGCACATGGACCCATTATGGCTGTGCTGTCTGGTCTGAGAATGTGCTACAGGTAGATGGTCGGCTTCAGTGTGTTGACAGAGCTGTCTTTGCTGGGCTTTCACAGGTCAGTTTTTGTTGTTTGTTTTTTTGTTTTAAATCTGTAAAATGGATCCTTTATATTATTTTGCTGTTAATCTGCACTTTGTTTTCTATTTAATAGTTGAGAAACCATTTGACCATTTTCATTAAGCCTAAGAAAAATCATTCACAGTATTAATATCATTTAAAGTAACTTTTAGAGTGGCTTGGTCTATTATTTCTATTCTTTTGCCATTTGTAATATGTGTAAGAAGAAATGGTAATATTGAAGCGTTATTTTAAATACTGATGCTGGCTTATAAGCCCCAAAATGACTAGTCCTCTTAATGCTGCTATTTGCTTTCACAATTATAGAAATGCGGGTATTGTCGGCGGTTTGGTGCTTCTCTGGCCTGTCGCTCACCACGCTGCACTAAGAAGTATCATTTTCCATGTGCGTCTGCTGGTGGATGCTTTCAGGTAACATCTTAATTCAAGCTCTCTCTACACCAATCAGAGTTCTTCGTGTATGCAGAGCCTGATGATCGTGTTTCATTTGGAGATCTATACATTAGAATTAATTGCAGATTAACTTTTCATAATATTTTATTGAGTTAGTTTTCTTCATATTGCATATAATAAAAGTGAAGACAGGCATGGCAAGTGACCTGAATAATATTGCAGCATTTTGAGTTTTTAAAATGGCAGGTTGGATAATTGTTTTTATGTCTTTACCTCACAGGACCTGAAGACACTGTCACTGCTGTGTCCAGACCATGTAGGGCAGGCTGAAGTCATAGGTAAGACCATTATGGGGATGTGATGCATCATTGTATTGAAATATATCTAAATTGTACAGCAGATTTTCTTTAAAGGAGTCTACTGTGCTACAATATTCAAATTAAAATTTTAAGTAAGTTATATTTGACCATCCAAATGAGTCTTAAGTCAGAAATTTGAGATATGGCAATTTGCATATTTTTAGAAAGTACAGATTCTGACCTTTCTTTTAATAACAGAGTTGTTCTTCTAGTCCTAAAATTGAGTGAGTTATCAAGGTTTCAACTGTGCGAGTACAGTGGCGGCCTTTTATGAGAAAAGTGGGTTCAAAGATTTTCAGTGATTCCACTAGGTTTTCCCTTGGCAGCAGGTACTACTAATTGTTCAAACTGTACCAAGTTTTTCATGATGATAAAATACTGCGTGCTACATCATTTCAAGTAACAAAAAGAACATAACAATGAATATTTGTGTGACTTTTAGTGCCTTACCCTGTTAGTGAAATAAACGTAAACTGGAGAAAACTGTTACTGCATGCTACTTATCATGTACACTCACAGAAAAAGTGCAATGTTCAAAAATTATCTACTTATCTTAAAAATGAGTATAAAATAAAAAAAATAAGAAAACTGCATGCTTTGACGTATAGGAAAACTGGCAGGCCACACAAAACTAAAAATTTCTAGAAGCACAACTTTCATGCCAAATCATGTGTCATGCACACATACTGTTAATTCACACAGCACCGAATAAACACTCTGCCCTTTATTAAAAAAAACACAAAATGTTCCACTGGCTTCATGGATTAAAAGCTAATAATGCTTCATCACTCAGATACGAGTACGCAATGCTTTCGCCTTACACAGCACGTGTGAACAAAACCTGGCGGAAGAAACGAGTTTCGTCCCCTTCAGCCAATTGCTAAGCGCCTTTCGTTTCGTTACCAAGGACATTTCAATATCTGATTCTCCCATTGGATAGCATCGAGATCAACGACGAGATTTGTTTACTTCTAAACTTTAGTAGATGAAGCATCTGAATAATTAATATTTGAATCAGTCATTACATAGACTGAAAATACAGATTCCGGGCTTTCTGGCAAGGTATAACAGGATGGGGTTCTGACAGGGAAATGGTACTGAAACAGCTTTTGAATTTTGTCATTTTCCTGTGGAAGTCGGGAAGGATCGCAGTGGGGTGCCTCGATTAATATGTATTTTAAGACAATTTATAACTTTTATTTTAACATAACAGTGTATTTTCCTGTTAGTTTAATAACTAAGGAATCCATTTTTAAAGAAAAGTCAAACTACACAAAATTGACCCCAATCACCTTTTGGAGCCTCTAGCATGAAACTGCTTCTCACGACTTAAGACTCATTTTGTGGTGGAGGGTCACATATAAGTTATTGTGGGTTTTGTTTTGGGGTTTGGGGGAGGGTGGTTTACCCGAAGGAACCAACAAAATCCTATTGTCCATTTTTTTTTTACATTCATGCTGTGAAGATTTTGTACCTCTATTTTTCAGCTGGTAATGATGCTTTCTGCATCCAGTGTAGTTATCTAGGCAATGTGAGTGAGCAGCTGTTTTGCACCAGCTGTGGCCAGCACTATCATGGAAACTGTTTGTGCCCACCTGTAGAAGTTAAGCCCATAGTACGAGCTGGCTGGCAGTGCCCAAACTGCAAGATTTGTCAGACCTGCAGGTGAGAAATTCTCGAAGAGGCTGCAGGAAATGTTATCTGACATGCTGGCGGCCAAACCTCAACTTTCTCTTAATATGGAGGCATGCTTATGGTCCTTTAGTTGTTTTTTTTTAGGGGGTAGGGGGAAGTGGGGTAGTAGGGGCAGATCAACACAGCATTTAGAATTTTAACTTGCAGTCATCAAGTAATAATATCAAATTTATATATGCATTAGTTACATTCACAGGAGGAAAAATCATTAAAGACCATACTGAATGGTTGTTTTTTTTTTTACAGATGTACTCTCACAACAAGAGTACTAGGGTTATGGGTTTATGGGTTATGTCAACATTTAGCATAAGAATAGCATAGGTGTCATTATGTTTGTGACTGAATGGTATTAAATGCAGACCAAGCGTCCATGAATATGATATGAGCATATGTGCCTTAAATTTTAACTCTGTCTGGGCGTTTCACTATGGCCATTTCACATGCCTGGGATTGACCATTCGACCAGCAATGTTTATGCTATTAACCTAATGTAAAGACAACCACTGGTAACACTTTTAAAGAGCATTTTTAAACATTTATATAGTGTGATTTTTAAGAAAAATAGTTTTTGTTTTCTTGTTCTAAACTCAATAAAAGACGGTAACTGTTCAGTATAGGATAA
Source organism: Marisa cornuarietis (assembly GCA_004794655.1). NCBI lineage: Eukaryota > Metazoa > Mollusca > Gastropoda > Architaenioglossa > Ampullariidae > Marisa > Marisa cornuarietis. The sequence goes on from SMMW01000631.1 coordinate 2,541,706, forward strand.
CTCATGTTCAGGAAGTAGGTCACAAAGTAAAATTTCACAAAAAATAGTTACAACAATATATATATACAAACATAAAGTGTCAAACAAACATTTTATTAGAATATACATTAGAAATTTAAAGATTACTTAATATTTTCTTGCCATTTTCGGTAGATGGAGTACAAATCCATGTCGAATTGAGAAACCGCAATCAACTTGAACATGGTGCTTGGTCGACTGAATCTTAGCCTACTTTCAAACATAAAATACCTAATTAGTTGACTTTTTCTGCTTTCTAAGGGAACTAACCCATAATAGAACAATTGTGCCAACAGTTTCTTCCCTTACATATTTATTTATGCTTGGTATGACGTTTTTTCTGATGCTACCCTACTGGCAAAAAAGTTTTTCCATGTTTGGGCAATACAGCAGGAAAGAGTTAAGTTGAAGATGTTAATCAGTGATAGAAACGGGTCTTTAGAGCACAGCATGCGTTTGCAATAAATTAAATAAACAGGTTTTGGATAAGCTTACTTTAAATTGCCTTCCTGTGGTACAGGCAACCAGGAGATGATATAAAGATGCTGGTATGTGATACTTGTGATAAAGGATACCACACATTCTGTCTGCGTCCAGCTATGACAACGATTCCTAAAAATGGCTGGAAGTGTAAGGTCAGTAGTTACACTTTTTTCTTTCTTTACTTGCCTTCATCTCCTGATTATTATCGCTATATGACTTGTTTCTCTTGTCATAGCTTCTTTCATTCCCCATTTTATTTGTATATCATAGAAGCAGTTAATATTTGTTTGCTTTAACTGATGATATTTCATTGTATGGTTGGTTTGGCTGCTGCTTAGAACTGCCGAGTGTGCAGTGACTGCGGAGCAAGGACTCCTGGCAATGGCCCTAGTTCTCGATGGCACCTGAACTACTCTCTGTGTGACAGCTGCTACCAGCAGCGTAATAAAGGACTATGCTGCCCTCTTTGTGGAAAGGCTTACCGCTACTTCCACAACAAGACAATGATGGTGCAGTGCTCATCTTGCAAGAAGTGAGTCACTCCTCGTTGTCCAACTATTACAGTGATGTTGGAAGCATGTTATTGATCCTTGCAGACATTGCATACCATCAGCATTCAATAATAAATATTACTGGTTACTCCTTAAGTAAAAAAACAACAAAAAGTAGTAACAAGCAAGTCACAGCCACTCATCAGACAACAAATGATAATATCATCCTGACAATCATCCACTCAGACAAAAAGTCATCACATGTAGAAAATTAAAAAACATAACATGGAATGAAGATAAAATAGGGGAAAGACGATGCCTTGTTAACTGTCTAGCTCTAACTACAATAGCTTGGTGTTGATGATGGTACCCTTGTGCCCAGTTTTAAAAAGAATAGACAAGGTTGCCAAAAATAAAAATCATGATTAAAAATCTTAATATGCAAAACTCAAACTCCTCTATCTTAATCCCTATTAATACGCCATGTTTTTTGCAAATCAAAAAGAAACGATGTTTTCTAATCAACTTTTTCAAAAAATATTTGTCTACACAGTTTTCTATAATCTTGATATTAGTTGATTTCTATATTAGTTTGGCCATCTTCCTTTTCTTCTTGATTTGCCATTTGCTGTTGTTAAAGGAAGCTATTCAGATCGGAAATGTGTAAAGGTTTGTGTAGTTAATCCCATTATGGATTGATTATTTACTTTTTTGTGGGGTATTTTTGTGTGTAAAAATGTAAGAATATTTATGCCATATAGCAAATATGTTACATTGTGTGTGTATGTGTCCATCTGTTTGTCTCTTTGGTTCTTTAAATGTTCTGGGAAAAAATTGTTAATTAGCGGTCTTATGGGTAACTTTTAATCCCGCGGTTCTCAACCTGGGGGGCGCGCCCCCCAAGGGGGGCGCAAGCTGCTGAAAAGGGGGCCGCAAGCTGCTGAAAAGGGGGCCGCAAAGGCGGTCATTTTCTCATATCTCATATAGGTATTAGTGGCTAAGGGGGGCGCCCGGACGTACCTTTATTCGTCTGGGGGAGCATCACAAGTAAAAGGTTGAGAAACGCTGTTTTAATCCTTGAAGCAGGGCATGAAAGCTGAAGAGATTTTATCTGATTGCTAGTTACCCCTAATGATTTAAACCAGCATGTAAGTCTTACAAGTAAACTATGGGAAAATTTTGCAGCTGTGTCAGTGTGCTGAAGATATGTTGGAACTAAACATGCTGTCATTGAAATGTGTACAGGCATGTTCATAGTGAATGTGATCCTGTGATTGAAAGCTCCATGCTGCACCAGGTCCGAGAGGGAGGCAGCATTGATTATATCTGTCAGGTGTGCCGGGAGGCAGAGACAGGAGTAAGTCACGTCGGCACTTAAAAATATATTTTACTCTTTTTATTGTTTCACCTTAAAAGATATTTGGTTCTAATGTATTTTTAGCATGTAGAAGATTAAAACATCGGCAAATTTCCTTAAAATAGCCATAGATGATATGAGCATAGGACAACCGATACATGAACTATGTGGGGGTGTAAAATTCCTGTAAACTCCTTATATTTACCCACTGTTTTGGTGATGGTGGGAGATAAAATTTGTAGGCCCAGGCCATCTGGAAACCTTCAAAGACATTCTTTTTTACCAGATGGACATTGAACCATTCCCAGCCCCTGGACCTGGCACTGAAGAGTCACAGGAAGCATTTCCTGTTATCAAATGTATATATTTTTCTTTTGTCTTGCATTTATTAGATCTGTACACTTTGGTTTAAATTGTCAAATATTTTCAAAAAAACTTTGTCTTCCCAGAAGATTTAAACACACAAAGGAAAAAAAACAGTCCTTAGTCATCTTTTATGACTTGTCTTTCAATAATAATTTCCTCTCCTTAAATAAAGGCATCATTGTGTTACTTTGTCTAGTAACAGAGTTCACTCCTGAAATTTTAATATCAGAACTGGAAACCTTTACTATTTATAAACCACATTACCGCTTCCTTAGAGGAAGCAGTGCAAAAGAAGGTAACAGAAAGACTGATAGTGTGCATAGTTGTTCATCATGTTGAGAACTTGACTATTGATGCGAGATGCTAAAATGTAGGTGACAGAGATGTGGGGATCAAAGATAGCCCACTTCTGCCAGAGGTATCCCTGCAGCCAGCAAGCTCACAAGAGTCTCTGTTCTTTGAAGACTCCAGCTCCAGTGTTGATTATGACACAGATAAGGTAGGCTGCATGAATCACTGTTTCTGTCATTTGCATTGTTCATAAAGACCTCGCTATGCTGCAGGGTTCATTTTCTTGAGTTCAGTAGTGCCACAAGCCAGTTTTGAATCATGGGCTATTGAATATATTATGATTCCTTTCAGACTTACATCCCTCATAGGGATGATATATACACAGATGACAAAGCCTTCGTGAGTCGCAAAAAACTGAGCTCCAGGCGATCACGGGTATGGTTTTTAGTGTTGATATCATTTTCCTTGCTGAAGCTGTAATCAAAGCAATGCATTTTACAAAGTAAATCTAAAAGATTAAACTTATTCTAAAGAACAACAATTTCTTGAATGACTCTAAAAATCTATGTGTGGTTGATTCCTTTTGACTTGAACTTGTAAACCTTTGTGGTAGATTTGATGCAAGGAAACACAGTCACTTTTTGCATGTGTAGTAGCTATAACACCTCGGTGCCCCAAAAAAATCGGCTAGAGAGAACAAAGGCAGCATATTGTTTTTTGTTTTTTTTAATTGATTTTTTAGTCACGACACATAGGGTCAGAAAAGCGACGACATCGACCTCTTAGTCTGAATGAAAAGCGGCATCGACCCAAGATAAAGGTCAAAAGTAATTCCCTAGCTCCTGTGATTACATTGTCAGCACCTCCTTCATCTGTTGCTACAAGCCAGGTCAGTTCTTTGTTACCATTTTCTGTGTAACTTATGTCTTGATTGCATTTTGTGTTCATTTGATGATTTTGAGAAAAACTTTCATTTCTGAGATGCCGATGACATAAAGATAATGTTTTAAATGTTAAACAAAATTCCATAGAGGCAATTATTAAAAATATCCATTTGAATTTGATTATGCTTAAGTTTATTTTGAAGTATTGTAATTCTTGAGCAACTCTTTAAGCTTGTAAAATTTTACATTCATATAAGTATAGTTTTAAGTTACAGTAGGCTTGTTCTCAGCAGTGTGTCTCTTATCTGCACTCTTCCTGCACTCCTCATGTTTGCTTATAGATTTAATGCTTTTTATACATTAGAGAAAAGCTATTGTGATTGAAATTATGTAGTTACGGGGCTTAAAGCATCATATCAATTATAGCTGACATGCCAGATATATTTCAGTGTTTGGGGCAAGGCAAATCCAAAGGAATGTGCATTTCTTTGATACTCTATGATTTTGGAAGGCTTGATTTGAGTTACAATGTTGTTGCAAGGAAAGATAATTGTGTCAGTTCCTTTATGCTTCGTGTAAAATCTACAACAGCAGCAACAGCAGCCCACTCCAACTACTCCCACCACCCCTTCCAGTAGTGCCGGCTCCGCTATCTCCACGCCTGCTGCTACAGCTGCGGATACAAAAGATGATGATGATGGCGATGATCATCCTTCCACTATCATCCTTGCCCAGTCCCATGATCAGTTTGTTATGAATCAGGTGAGAAAGTTCTCTCTCCCCTCTTTTGATATTTCCTACCTCTACCTATACTCTCATTTCTCCTTGTGTACTAAATGAATGTATTTTAAGAGTGAAAGATGTTTTTGACTGCAGGTAATGATGTATGTTTTGTATATTGTGTGGTAAATAAAAAAAACTGTCAAAAAGGAGGGGGTGTGAGAGAGAGAGAGAGAGAGATGCACCCATGTAAGGTCATACTTGTAAGCTGTATTCACTTCTGCATTTGTATGATTTTGATAAGAGTAGTTTGGATCAGTAGAATAGTCAGCTTAGTTGTTGAGCTAATTTTTGTCTCATTTGTGGATCACATGTTTAAAGTACAGTTTTGCTTGGGCAATGTCAGTAGTGCTAGGAGATTACGCACTACTTGTGCTGTGGAGAGGCAGTTGTTTTTTATTTTGTTAAGATGGTGATGATGCATCTGTTTTGGGCTTTCAGGATGTGTGCAAAAGTTGTGGAAGCTTCGGCAAAGGAGATGAAGGCAGGCTGATTGTCTGTACTCAGTGTGGGCAGTGCTATCATCCTTACTGTGTTACCGTGAAGGTAAACTTCATACCTTTCTTCAAATTCTTATGTTCAGCTATATGCAATTTAACATGCAAATGAAGCAGTTTATGTAGAATCTTACAGAAAATAAATAAAAACTAAATACATTTTTCAAATTTGATTTTTTAAAACGTGAATCATTATAGGCTTAGAATGTTCCAGCTAGCAAAATACCCCCCCCCCAAAAAAAAAAAGAAAAAAAACTAGAATAATTGTATTGGACTAGGTCATAAATTTTTTACACCATATTATCTCTCAACAGGTTACCAAGGTCATTTTGCGTAAGGGTTGGAGATGCTTAGATTGTACAGTGTGTGAAGGCTGTGGAGGTCCTGATGATGAAAGTCGCTTGATCCTTTGTGATGACTGCGATATTTCTTATCACACTTACTGCCTTGATCCTCCTCTTGCTACCGTACCTAAAGGCAATTGGAAGTGCAAGTGGTGAGAGTTTTAAACATTTATTCTTGGGTAAATATTGAGAGGGTTTTTTTCTCTGTCTGCTTTATTGTATAAGTTTTAATGCTTTGTAATCTGTTTTGATGCAATGCCCTTCTACTGCAGGTTTCACAGACATCAGATTCTCAACATTACCATTATCTTAAGTTAGCAGAAGTAGTCTCTAATAGCCCTTTGGATAGAGAGATGTTTATGCCATAGTGAATATGGTAAAATAAACATATTCTTGAATTCTCATTTTTTTCGATGTTTCATGCATTTTAACAGGTGTGTACATTGTTTGTACTGTGGGGTAACCAACCCTGGGTTTGGGTGCCAGTGGATGAGCAATTACACAAAGTGTGGGCCCTGCTACAGTAAGCTGATGTGCCCGGTTTGTTGTCGCAGCTACCGTGAAGAAGAACTTATTATACAGTGTGTGCAGTGTGACAGGTAAACAAGCTAGTTTGGTTGATGAATTTTATGTTTCAGAATGGGTGTATGGATGGGCTGGCATATGCAAATGCACAGGTGTACATTTTTGTATGTATGCATGTCGGCAACATGACAAAATCACTATTTACTATTTTACCTTGTGCAAAATTGTATTTCATCACTATATGCTCATAAATTTGTGAAATTACATGCCTGGTTAATTTATAACTTTTGTGATAGCTATATGATAAATAACAGATCATCCAAGTAACCTCTACTGATTTAATAATCCGTTCACGGTTTCACCATATGAAGATGTGAACTTTGATGTGCATGGCTTAATTTTTGAGACGAGCATATGTACTAGCTGTAAAATGGCCACAGTTATCCAAGTAGAAATGAATCGTAGAGAATGGAAAAGATTACCTACAAGCATGGTGCCAACTGAAAGCTCTTTTGCTTCTTAAATTGAACATCTAACTAATTATTGGTGGTCAAGAACACAGAGGTAATTCTAGGCTGCGGCCTTGTGGGATTCCCGCAAAATTTCGCTGAGGGGCACATAGTCTGAAAGTCAGTGCGACCATGCGCCCGCAAAAATTACGTGGCTGGCGCACTTTTGAACACGCGATGCGGCACTTCAAAAATAGTTGTTGTCATTCTTTGCGCTGGTTTGAAAACCGACCCACTAGAATCGATGCTAATGACTGGACACTTTTCAAACGGACCAGTTGTTAACCATCTGATGCAACCTGCTCCAAATTTTTGACGCGCCCACAGCAAAAACATTTGGGACGAGATAGATCAAAGGGTATTGGAAGCAAGCGAGTTGAAAACGAAGTGAACGCGACTGTCAACTCTGTTTGACTTTTCAAAGATGTCCCGGAAAGTAGAAATGGACAAGGACAGGAAGAAACAGAAACTCGTCAGAGTGTGCCGCACAAATTGCTGGAACTGAAAATGTAGACAACGAAATAGACAAATTGAGACAGAAACTGCACGTAAAAAACCACGCATCCAGAGAACCTGTCAGTGTGAATGGCTGAAGAAATGGCCTTGGCTAATGAACGAGGATGAAGGCATGAGATGTAAAGTTGCCTAAAACAATCACAATAACGCGTTTACAAGCCCCAGGTGTGTTAAGTACCGAATGAGGACGCTGCTGAGACATTCAGACTTCCGACCACAGGCACTCTTTGGAGGCTGAAATTCTTCAGAAAGATTTCAGCCAGGTAAACTATTTTCAATTCTAATTTATTTCTGTCCTCATGACCTCTTTCGGAACTTATGCCGGCAGTATTACATAACACTTAAAAATAACGTGTTACGAACTTGATACAACATAACAGGACGTAGAAGCTGTCAGGGTTGCTTTTGCAATAATCTGTGCAAGAACATTAATGACAGGTTCCCAAAAGATGCAGGTGTTATTGCCTTTGGAATTTGAGTTCTTTCCATGCGCTGCATCTTTTTCCTATTTGCAGAAGACAACATGCTTGTCTGCAGAAGACAGAACACCCTATGGAGACAAAGAATTGAATATCTTAGCAGATTTCTTTGGAAAGCCAGCACAAGTGGGCAGCAGATTCAGTAAAATCTTGCTTGACAAAGCAGCATGTTTAGAGGAATGGATTGTGGTCAAAGAAACTGTAACGCAGAATGCATATCGGAGAGATTCCACAAGCTGTTTAAACTGTTATTTGATTTTTACAGGGATTCTTTTCCCAATTTGCTGGTTCTTGGAAAGTTGTGCCTCATTATGCCATACCACAATGCAGGCTGTGAGAGGAGGCTTCGGCCATCAAAACCTAATGAAGTCTTCTCGTAGAAGTTGCCTTGAGGAGAAACATTTAAAACCCCTGCACTAATGAGACATATAAAAAGTGTCTAAACATTAGCTCATAGCCCAATAAGATGGACACAAAGACTAATTGGTTTGCAAATTTAGGATGCTATGATCACACTAATGATGATGAAAGATAATTTATCGCTATAAAAGAAAAAGATATCTATTTGATTAATCTTCAATTTCTTGTGATTAATAAAGTTTTTTGTTGTATACCAAATATTTTTCGGAAAAAGCAGTGAAAATGTGTTTGTTTCAAAGGGCCCCTTTTTTTCCATTGAGAGGGCCCCAGGGCCCATCTTTTTAAAATCCTAGAATTACCTCTGAGAACAAAAGTAATTGTAGAATCCAGACTTTAGTGTGGACTGACTCTTAGTGTTCGTGTATTGAGAGTGGTATACTTGACATCGTTGAGTGTCCTTGTTGGCAGATGGCTGCATTGTGCTTGTGATGGTCTGAAAAATGAAGACGAGGCAGAAATGGCTGCTGATTATGGCTATCATTGTTCATTCTGCCGGCCCAAAACTGGCAAAATTGGTCCATGTAAGTAATTTCAATGTGATGAAGTTATTTTCTGTCTTCCCTCTTCTGGATGCTTTTAATTTTTTTAAATTTCTGTCAGTACCCACTGCTACTTATTTTTAGAGACAATATACAACAGATACTTTTTAGTTTCTACCAAACATTCTTGTGGGAACATTATTAGGATAATAAAATCTCCCCTTATCTGATAACCACATCAAAAGTAATTTATCATGCTTCATTGTTATTACTTGGTGTTAAAAGAGTTGTAATATGTGTGTAAAAGTACTATTGTTTGTGGTTTCTAGTATGTTTTTTGTTTTTTTGTAAGTACTCGGCTTAAATAAAAATTGTTTATTACAGTGCCACCACCACCACCTCCTCCTCCTCCACCCCCACCTCCTGTTGAAGAAGATATAAAGCCACCATCTCCTTTTATGCCTGAACCAGGTAAACTGTTTGTCTCAACTTGTCTTTCTGTGGACTAACTTTTTCTGTTCCTGTCCTGATGTGTCATTAGAATAAGTTCTGTTGGGTTACCGTCAGATGTTGGTAAGAAACAACAGCATTAGCTTACAGATTTTTATATATGTAGAATAAATGGGTCCTTAAATGGCTGCAGTTTTGATAATTTGAATATTGCCCCTAAACAGTAATTTTCATCACTGCAGTCTGGTCTCTTGGTAGACAGGTCTTCTAATACACAGAATGAACTTTGCCTTTCTCCCAGATTTTAGACTTTACAACATGTATATCAGAATAAACTTTACCTTTGAACTTACAGAAATTCCAAGACAGTACCTTATAGATGGTGTCTACCTCCTGGCAAGTGGCATGCAGCATATTCAAAGCCAAATTATTCCACTGCCCAAAAAGCCCCGCCAGCCACGACGCTTCAAGGTTCGGGAGGGTGGTCTGCTTGCTCGACACCAGTTAGCACGGCTGCTTTCTTTGTCTTCACAAGAAGGAGAAGATAGCATTGATAAAGGTGATATTACTGTATTTCTTATTTGGCAAAATAAGAATATAAAAAAATTGTCTTTTGGTCTGCTATTTTCTGTGGTCAAAAACATTTTGTGTTCATAAGGATATTCAATCCATAAATCGCAAAATATTTTCAGAATCAAAGTTAATATTATTGGAAGTTAGCCACCACACCTCAATAAAAATGTTGGAGGTCTCATCAATCAGTAACAGAAAAAAATACACTGTCATTCTTTTATGCATATTTTTGTCACTAACATAAGATCAGTGTAACAAAAACTCACCCATTGTTTGTTGGAAATTTTATTTCCTTGACCATCAGCAAGTGTTGTGAATCATTCACTTTTTGGTTGACAGGCAGTGAGTACTTGTCAATGTCACTTTCTCTGACTCCATCACAACATGCACCAGCTCTCCTCAAAGCTGTTTTATCCCTGCTTCTCTTTATTCTGTATACCAACAGTTGTCGCAGTAACCATGAGAGTCAATATCTCATCAAATTCTCTGATGACACTGCACTGCTCTCTTTTCTTAGCAGGCCAGTAGATCTTCTTCTTATTATTATTCCTTTTCGCCCCCAGTGGAGCATAGGGCTGCAACTACACCACGCCAGCGAACCCGGTTCTGGGCCTCCCTCCCCAGTTGGGTCCATGTCATTCCAGCTGCCTCCGCCTCGCCGTGGACCGATCTTCTCCACGTCTGTCTGGGTCTCCCAACCCTGCGTCTCCCCTGTGGGTTCCAGTCCAGAGCTTGTCGTGTTAGATTTTCGGCCGGCTTTCGCAGGGTGTGGCCGATCCAGCCCCACTTTCGCTTCTTGATGTCTTGGCTGGCAGGTTTCTGGTTGGCTCTCTCCCACAGGTATGCATTGGAGATTCTCTCGGGCCATCTGATGTTGAAAATGTGCCGCAGACATCTGTTTATGAATGTTTGAATCTTCCTGGTGATGTTGTTTGTTACACGCCATGTCTCAGACCCATATAGAAGGACAGATTTTACGTTCGTATGAAAGATGCGGATCTTGGTATGTTGAGATAGTGCCTTGGAATTCCAGATGGGTCGCAGGATGTGGAATGCTTGCCTGGCTTTATTTATTCTGCTTCTTACATCTTCATCAGCACCTCCATCTTTGGTGACTATGCTGCCTAGGTAGGTGAAGCGGTCAGTCTCTGTGATACATTCCCCGTGTAGTTGAAGTGGGGCTTCTTGCTTGTTGTTGATCCGCATTACCTCTGTCTTCTTGATGTTGATTGTCAGGCCAGTTGTCGCTGCTTCTTCTGAGAGCCGAGTGAGCTTTGTCTGTGCATGTTGTTGCTTGTGGGACAGCAGGCTGATGTCGTCTGCAAAGTCGAGATCTTCAAGTTGCATGGCAAAGGTCCATTGAATGCCTGTGTTGCTGTTAGAGGTTGTTCTTCTCATGATCCAGTCTATGACGATCAGGAAGATTGTCGGCGAGAGCATGCAACCTTGCCTTACTCCAGTCCTCACTGCAAAGGGGTCCGTCAGCTTCCCATTGTGGATCACCTGGCATGTCGAGTCCTCATACAGCTGTTGGATGATGGCAATGAACTTTGGTGGAAATCCGTAGTGCTGCATCAACTTCCAGATGGTCTCTCTGTCTACGGAGTCAAATGCCTTCTCAAAGTCCACAAATGTCATGTATAGTGGGGACTGCCATTCGATGGACTGTTCAATAATGATTCGCAGTGTAGCAATATGGTCTGTGCATGATCTACCCTGCCGAAAGCCTGCCTGTTCTTGCCGCAGTCTCTTGTCTAGGGCATTCTTCAGTCTGTCCAGCATGATTCTGGTCAGCACCTTGCTGGGAATGGACAGTAGCATAATCCCACGCCAGTTGCTGCACTGGGTAAGGTCACCTTTCTTGGGTAGCTTTACCAGATAGCCAAGTTTCCAGTCTGCTGGAACTTGCTCCTGCGTCCAAATTTTCTGCAGCAGGGGGTGTAGCATCTCTGCTGCGGCTGTTGGATCCGCCTTGAGTGCCTCTGCAGGAATGCCATCTGGGCCTGCCGCCTTACCAGTTTTCAGAGACTTGATGGCTTTGATGATTTCTGCCTTGGTTGGTGGGTTGGTGGGTTGGTGTTCACCTGGAGTTGCTCGGTGACTGGGGCAATGTCCAAAATTGTTGCTGGTGGTGGCCGGTTCAGTATTTCTTTAAAATGTTCTGCCCAGCGAGATCTTTGTTCTGCATCCCCAGTAATGACGTTGCCATTTTTATTTTTTACTGGCCTGCATGCATTGATGTTTTTCCGTCCTGACAGAGTTCTTGTAATTTCGTATAGTCTTTTCATGTTATTTTGCCCAGCTGCTTGTTCTGCCTCTTCTGTCATCCTGTGTGCGAACTGTCTCTTGTCGCCTCTTGCACTCTTCTTCACTTCTCGGTTCATCTCCCAGTACTTTGCTCTGAGCTCTTCTTTTTCCTGCTGGTCTTGACACTGGCTGATCTTCTGCTTCAGCTCTTTCCTTTCCTCTATCTTTTTCCAGGTCCCTATGCTCAGCCATTCCTTGTGTTGTTTCTGTTTCTTTCCCAGAACCCGTTTGCAGGCGGCCTTCCAGTGGTTGGCCACTGTTTCTTCGAAGAGTCCCTCCAGTGCCTCAAACCTGTTTTTGACTTCACAGTTGAACTCTTCTTGCTTCCTGCGATCTCTAAGAAACTGCACGTTGAATTTGTGGTGTGGTCTGTCTGATGACTCATGGAAGGACCTCAGCTTTATCTTCAAAGTTGCTACAAGCAGGTGGTGGTCTGAGGCTGCATCTGCACCACGCCTTACCCTGACATCCAGCAGACTTCTTCTAAACTGTCGATTAATGGTGATGTGATCGATCTGGTTTTCTGTCTTTCCATCTGATGAAGTCCAGGTGGTCTTGTGGATGGTTTTGTGAGGAAAGACTGTGCCTCCGATTACAAGGTCATTAAACAAGCAGAAGTCTGTGAACAGCTCACCATTCTCATTGCAGTTGCCCACACCGTGCTTAACCATTATGTGTTCTTTATCCGTGTTTTCATCTCCAACTTTGGCATTCATGTCGCCCATGATGATCTTCAGGTCTCGTCTTGGAGTACGATCAACCAGCGCTTGTAGGGAGTGGTAAAAGTCCTCCTTCTCTTCTTTTGCTGCATTGGTAGGTGCATAGCACTGGATGATGGTCATCTTTCTTCCTTTGGAGTTGAACCGAGCTGCCATGAGTCGTGGCGAAACTGGTTCCCATGATATTAGTGCCCTTGCAGCCTCCTGTGTCATCAGTACTGCTACTCCTTGTGAGTGGTCATGGTCGGGGTCTTCATGTCCAGAGTAGATGATAGTCTCTCCTGACGAGAGTCTGGTCTGACCGCTACCATTCCATCTGGTCTCGCACAGGCCAAGGAGCTTGATGCCATAGTTCTTCATCTCCTGTGCTACCTGAGCTGATTTTCCTCTCTCGTATAGGGTTCTGATGTTCCAGGTCCCTATCCTGGTTTTTGCCTTGGCCGTAAGAAGATAGGTCGGCGAGCTGACTTCCCGAAGGCTTTCGCCAGCACGCGTCATAGGCCCCTCCAAAGAGGGATCTTCCCGTCCAGGCTCTCGTTGTGGTAGTGTTGTAGTTGTAGTTTCTGTAGCAAGGGTTGTTTTACAGGGTGGGGTTGCTAACCCCACGCCCAACCCTCCTCCTTCATCCGGGCTTGGGACCGGCAGGTTACCCGGGGGGTTTCCAGGCGGAGTTAGGCCAGTAGATACCCATGGTTTAGCTTTGGATGAATTTATTGCCTGGTGCGATGACAGTTTCTTAGAACTTAATGTAAGACCAAAGAGATTGTCTTTGATTTCCGTCAGAATTCTCCACCAAGTCCTGTAAGTGTCATCCACGACAAGAAGGTGGAAGTTGTACCTACTTTTAAAGACCTGGGCATCATCTTCGATAGGAGACTTCCCTGGAATCCCAACACTCAAGCTGTTGTGAAAAAAGCTCAACAGCACCTCTTCCTTCTCTGGACGCTGAAGTCTCTCTATCTCCCAGCGATTTCTTCAACTCTTTTATAGAGCGCCTATAGAAAGCATGCTGTCCTTCTCGTTTATCTGTTTTTACAACATTTTATCGGCGAAGGACAAGAGCAACTTACTTCATGTTGTATCCGCTTGCTCCAAAGTCTTTGGAACAGACCAAAGTGTTCTTCAGACTCTTTATAACAGGCAGACACTTCTGAAATTTGTCTATCTCCCATTGGGCTGCCGATTCTGTGTACCTGCATGCAGGACCAACAGATTGAGGCTTTCCTCCGTTGTTTTGGCCGTGCGACTTCTGAATGTTACTGTGTGTGAATGAATGCAACTGTCTGAACCGTGAATGTATGAGGTTGTTTGGTGGACATGGATATGTTGTGGTATTGTTTCATGCTTTCATATCGAGCTGCCTGGAAAGTCCTTCTGGGACAAATAAATAAAATGTTATCTTTTCTTACAGATGTAGAAGATATGAAGCTCTTTGAAGGCCTTGAGCATGGAGAGATTCCTTCTGCTGCCTCATCCGCCATAGCCATTGCCAGTCTAATTCCTGATGAGGAAGCCAAAAAACAAAGGCAGCAACGAAGAAAAGTTGGCTTAGGTTAGTTTGTTAATATACTCAGATTTTTTATTTTTGCGTAAAGTTTTTCATCTTTTTTTTTTAATAGGTGATTTTAATGTAGCCTGTTGTGTCAAAGATATAAGTGTGAAGCTAATGATGACGATTGATGGTGTTAAATCACAGTAATAAAGTAAAAAGTACCACATGCTGGTGGCTATAGGGACAATGAACATAAGTGGTTCACCATGTCAAAGGAACAGCATGCAGTAGGCAGAGCCCATCCTGATGATAAATGGATAGCCATTTCTTCCAGAATGCTAATAAGTGGAGAGAGGATGTTCTCTAGTTACAGGCCTATGTAGATCCAATTTGAGGCTTCTTCAGATGGCATGACCATAGGAGAGATACATGATATGATTTGTGCTTTTACCCCTACTTGCACTACAACTCGGTGCTTTGTGATTGGGAGGGGGGGCTGCCTTCGTTGACCCTTAATGTAAGAACACAAGATGTATTTTATTTCACTTTTGCAAGTCCAACAGTTACCAAAGTCTTCCTGTTGTTGAGGGGTTGCTTTTTGTGTGAAGGTCAGAGATGATTTTAGTCGATTTACCTGTTAAAAATAGTCTGGGGTGCTTAACGTATTCTTGTAGATCTGTAAGTGGTGTGAGGCTGAAGAGTTGCAGTAGTAGTCGTACCCAAAAAACTTGATTGATTGCTGTATAGGTGTTGGAGGCTTTATGGTGCGTCCTGTCGTCAGAAAAGCTCTTGTGAAGCGACAGGCCAGCATAGATGAACCACCTAAAGGGGAAGAGGCTGGTGAGTGGACCTTTCTGGTCTATTATTGCCTGTAAAATTCTTGTTTTAAGTCTTTATTTCTCTGATTTTTAGAATTTAGAATAAAAGTAGATCACTTGTTCTAATGTCTTTTTTATATGTGTTTGATGTGTGGTGTGTTTTTGTCATGGCTTCTGTCTGCTGCGCATCTGGGTTGATGGATGTACACAGTGGAGGGAGAGGCAGCTGCGCTTGCACCAGGCAAACGCAGACAGCGACGGCGGATCAAAAAGGGCAAACTAGAAGAAAGCTTTCCAAGTTATATGCAGGTTAGTAAATTTCTCTGTGTCACCTAGAAGGTTTTTAGCACATGCGAATAAAGTTTTTAAACCTATCAGCTCAGGGGGAAAAAAAACTTAAAAATTTAAATTCAAATGTGACCTATTACATAAAGGATAGTAATGCTGATTGTAATTTGAAAGTCCTTTTTTAGACAATGTAATTAATAAATGCAAGTAATTAGTAATTAATTTTTCAGGAAGCATTCTTTGGCAGCAAGTTGATAGATGCCAGTCGTGGCCCGCATGGATCATCAGGTGACTTACTACATTCTGGCTCTGACTCCGACACACCAGGTCAGCCCTTGTCACGCTCATCCAGTCCATCACCAACTTTACCATCAGTACCTCCTGCTTCAGAAGTATGTCTGAATCCTGAGGTAAAACTCTCAAGTCAAGGTGACGCCGAAGCACTCTTAGCTCCAGGGGGTAGCGGTCAACATCAGCCTACGCCTGTCTCCAGCCCACCACATGAAAGTGACATTCCTGATCTAGGTAACAAAACGATCTGTAGCTACAGCTTAGGATCAGTAACTTACTGTACTCATTTGTATTCAGTATTTTTTTTTTACTTTTATTGTTCTCTTCGAAGAGTCACCATCCACCAACCTTGAAGGTTGGATGGGTGGGGGGGGGACACCGAGGGTGTCATGAGGCTGAGGCTATAAACACTTTAAACTTTGCAGACAGAGCAGAAATGGGTAGGGGGTGTTTCTTTATGAGCACTCTTATCAAGGCACGATCAGTCCAACCATGTGGACTGTAAGAACAAAGTTTATCCAAGAAAAAGGCAGGAATTTGTTTCTCCGATAATAGTATGGACTTTTTTTATCTTTACAGCAAGAGCTCTTTTTGAGGTCTCTCTCTCTCTGTTGCAGAAGCAGGAGACCTAGATATTCTGCCATCAGATATAGAATTCCCTCCTGAAGAGGACATCCTTACTATTCTTCACCCAGATCTTACCAAGAACAAAGATGGCGAGTTGTCAGAGAAAGAAGTAGAGGCAGGAAGTAAAGATGCGCTTCCTGAAAACTTCTTGAATGTTGAACAAATGCTGACCGCAGCAGGTATGTCGACTCACTGGCCAGAGACATGAATTATACAAGAACTTATACAGTTATCTTTTAAACCATCGTGTCTCTTTTGTAACGTTCATCAGCTGCAGATCCAATTAAAACAACTGGTGTAAACAGGTAACAATGCACCTCAGACTCATTAAAGTTTGGATCATCTTTGAAGACTTCTGTAAAGTAAATAAAACTATAAGCTGTCGGCATAACTGGGGACTCGGGTAGCAGCATAGTGCTGCTGAAAAAAAAAGATTGTCCTCAAGATGAACTTACCCAGATTTTTAGTTCCTGTGTCCTTGTTCATATCCTGGGAAAGATTTTCAGTTATGTTGTCTCAAAAAAAATTCCAGTGTTGCAGTGTGTGTTGAGGTCATCTATATCTTGGTACCTGCCTCCTGAAAACTGTTAGTGTTTGCCTTACTGTTACTGGGAAACCAATGAATAAGGGCGTGTAGGTACTGCAGGAAGTATTTCTGTTGAGCATAAGGAGACACCTTGTGACCTGTTTTCACATTGCATTTTAGGCCTGGACACCGTGGAAGACATTTTTAATTTCAAGGGAGTGCTGACAAATGAGGAGACACAAACATTAGCCCAAGGTACGTTCAGTGGCTGCTAAATGCAAATGTAGAAACCTATTTGTAGATGCAGGACACCAAATAATCTGCTCTCCTAAGATGAGCACTCTAATAGATATGTTTGCATATAATAGACCTGAACTGGTTAGAAGCAGAGCCATCTATATATGGCTATGTGGTTGCGGTGGCAACACTTGAGTGATTTTACAGGATGCATTTTTAGTTTCACAGGATGCATTTGTAGTACAAAGGTACAGGCAGTTTTTGTAGTTGACTAAGAATGGTATGGTGATATTGAATTATTACAAAACACTTTTTTTGTACCCAGTTCCAGGGCAGTTCCCATTACCAATGCCCCCCAGCATGCCTGAATCGCAACACATTGGTATGCAGTCTCACCTTGGTGGAATTCCCGGCATGCCCACACGCCAGTCTCAAGGCACCATGATGCATGCTGCTACTGGCATAGAGATGGAGCCTGATCAGCCCTCAGCATCTTTAGTGTCCCCCCACAACGTGGCAACATCTTTCCCACCTAGCTATAGGTAAGTCGAAACCTGTCTGCTGGGTCCGACCCTACTAATTTTAACTGCGAACAAAATTTCCATAAAATTATTAGGGTGTAAGTAATTAATAGCCTAATAATCAGAGTAGAAGTATATTTTAATGGTTTGAGGCTGTAAGTGCTTATTTAATGTTAAAAAATTTTTGCAAGAAACTATATTGTAATTTTTTTTTTAACAGTCCTCAGATGAACCCAGATGTGGAAGGACTGCCAAGACCTGCACAGGAAGGGCAGTCGTGGCCATCAGGGATTATGGGTGGGGACGAGGAGGAAACAGGAGGTGGAACCCGACGCACCATCCTGAAATGGGAGACAGATGAGGCTTTAGGGGCTAATGCTACCATTTCAGCTGTTCTGTATGTCAATCTTAACCATCCAAATCTCAGGAAGGAGTATCCAGGTGAGCTGAAATTTAGATTTTTTAAAAATATTGAAGATGCAGATCAGTGGTAGTGGGACAGTCTTAGAAAAAAATTTCACTGAATTCCGTCCCTCAACCCCCCCTCAATTTTTTTTATGATCGGCTGTTGAGTTCCGTCATCCATGAAACACATGTACAAGTGCACATTTGTAGATATATTTACATGCTATCCACAGACATCATACTATGATGCTTTTCTTTTTCACAGAGTGGTCTGAGCGATCAAAGCAAATTGCAAAGCTGTGGCGGAAACTGAAACCTGAAGAAAAGGCGCCATTTTTGGTATGTGGAATAGTACTGTGTTCTAGCTGTCTTGTCCATCTGTTTCCTTCTCTCTCCCCCCCACCCCTTCCCTCAGGTCCGTCCAGTGGTGTAATGGTTAACACCTTGTCACCAATACAGTGAGGATTGGCTGTCCTGGGTTCTGCTCTGGCTGCCTTGCCGTGATATACTCTGTTGCTGGCTGGGCGTAAAACATCAATTCGTGCCCCTTCCCCTCCCCCATGTTATATGTTTCCATCAGTTATTCTTTCTGTATTTTTTTTACAATAATATTTGATGTTTATTTTGATGTACAACAATTTTTAATTAAGTTTTTTTATCATGTAGCATCACAATCAAAGCAGGTTGCACTCTCTTTGCTGACCAACAATAATAATGTTAAAAGCCACCAACTGACAATGACTTGCCGTGATACACAAAACACACCAAGCCACAGGCTAAAGACTACATGTGATGAAAAAGATGAAGTTAAATGTAAAAGAATACATTTGACTAACACAATGTAAAAATAAATTGCATTGATACATAATTCTAGTAAATGACTACCAAAAAAAAATCAAGCATAGTATTTTCAAAACAAATGTTTTCAGTAAGTGTTTGAATACTGCCTTTGATTTAGAATAGCAAATGTGGTGTGGAAGAGAGTTCCACTGTTTAGAAGCACAGAAGAAGAAAATACATTATCCACATGTGACTCGGTAGGTGTTTGTTACTTACCTTTGTCATTTTAGCGTTAAAGGTGATTAAAATCACTGCAGGCCGTATTCTTTTATAATGGTATAAGGCATTTTTTTTTCCTGTTCATTGGGCCCATGTGATTTTAGCAGAAGAAGATGGTTGATGTTTTTAAAATTATAATTTCCAGGCGAAGGCAAGAAAAAACCGCACTAGTCATCGTGTGCAGAAAGCCCAAAAGGTGAGTTCGTAATTAGTTCTAAGTCAGACAGTTATTGTGTCCAGAAAGCTCAGAAATTAGCTAGAAATCAGCAGCAGCTTTTTTTCTTAACTGGATTTGAGTGCCTTGCTTTACAGATTTTCTCTTCCTAGAAATCTGCAGAGGTTATTTACTAAAAATAAATAAATAATAACCATAATATTAAATTTATTTGCTGCAAACTTTTAAAGAATACTTTAAGCATAAGAATTGTGTTCTTAAATCTTTGATGCTTCATTTTTTTTTCCCATATCCAGTCCAGCCAAAGACATCATTTTGTTGGGGTGTATACATAAATGTATTGTAGATCTAATTGTGTAACTGAGAACTTGACTATGAACAGCCTACATCCATGGGTCAGGGTGCATGTATGTACAAAGTTCAACCAGGAGGTCAGGCTCACACTTAATGTGCATGTGTAGCAGGTGAACCAAGAGCTGAAAAGGAGGCAAGAGGCGCAGAAGATTCCAGATAGTGAGGCAATGCCACCCCCACCAGCACCCCCACCCTTACCCTCACAGTCAACAGTTGGTGGAGATCCCTTTGCACAACCTCCAGGGCCACATGACCCACCTGAAGGTGAGGATGGTTTTGAAAATTGAATGTTACATGCAAAGCTTATATCTCTCTTGTGCGCACAGCACCACAACAGGTTGTCTGATACAAAGTTTATTCTGCTGCCAGGATGCTGCTAAATTTGTGTAACATTTATTAAGATGATAATGCAGAAATATAGATACCATCGTTGTGACCCAAGAGCTGTATTCAGTGAAAGATAAAAGTCAGTGTATTTAACTGATTCATATTTTATCTTTGTTCTCCAGCATTATCCCCATCTGTGCGCAGTCCTCTACAGAGTCCAGGAAGTCAGGGAGGCTCACCTTTCCATCGCCCTACTTGGGAAGACCCTTTTCACAAGTCACCTACTCTGGACTCTGGAACTGATCCATTTTCACCTACAGGACCACCTTCCCGGCAAGGTGTTGCTGCACAGACCCACGAAACAACTTATGGTTTCCCATCGCCTGGTCCCTCTAAAACTGACCCGTACAGTGTAAATGTTGGCCCAAGGCCACGTGTGCACCAGCCCCCTTTTGATCCATTTGTGCATGGTCCTCAGCCACAGGGTCAGCCGCCAGGCCAGCCACCGCTAAGTATAGACGACCCTTACAGCAAGCCTCTTCTCACCCATAGCATATATGCTCATCATCATGCAGGTATGGAGTCTTCACTACTATAAATACAGTAAACTCTTATATACATACTTTTTAAGTACATACAGAACTCCTCTGCACCTCTGGTGCTTAGAGTTAGGAAATGGAACCAAGTCACTCCTTCAGTTTCTTCACTGGCTACCCATTCATTCTTGCTTTTCATTATTATTGACAAACTTTGCTTTACTTGGCATTCATTGAAATAAATTACATAGGCAAAGAGATTAAATATATGTTTGCAGCTCTATACACTGAATACAACATGAATAATCAAGGCAATATGCATTATTAAACAGCCAATTAGCATATAATGTATCTCACACATTTAAATTTACTAATTCAAAACTGGCAAATATACCTTAATTTTAAGATCAACCAAGTAATGCCACCCCTACCAGTGCTCAACACGTTCTTTAACTTGTTCCTTACCGCTCGCACTCATTGGGGCGATCACGTGATCTTCGCCTGAACCCGGTTCGCACCCTATGGTGTGATGCAGTTTTTAAATTTTGTTACTCTTTAACATCGTTTTTTTTTTTTTAAGAAGAAAAACTTAATAAATAAGATAGCTTATTCATTTCTGAACACATTTGTCTTTCTTAAAAAATGTAGAAAGTAAGTTTAAACAGGAAGTCTTTGCATTTTCCCATGCTACCTGTCTTTCTGTTTGGAAAATGGCTAGCAAATTCCTGGTATTGAAATTTTGACCAGCAGCTTTGAAAATTTATATTTATTAACCTACAGTAAAGATAACCATCTGTAATACACCGTTTTAAAGAGCTTTTTTAAAACATTCACTTGGTGTAAATTTTAAGATACATAGGTTTTGTCTTCGAGTACTAAAATCAAATGAACTGTACGTGTTTTAGAACACTTGAACGTAAATTTCAGAAATTAACAAAAAAATTATTTACACAATATATACAGACATAAAGTACCAAACAAACGTATGTTTTATTAGAATATACATTAGAATTTAAATATTACTTACTATTTTCTTCTCCTTTGCGATTGTTGAAGTACAAATCCATGTCAAATTGAGTAAACTGCAACGTACTTTTCGATAATTCAAAATGGCGCTCAACCATTTGTTTACATCTTTCCCTCTTACAAACGAAACTTTTTGATTGACTGAACCAGTTTTTAAAGGGAGGGAATCATGGTGGACTATTTCCTAACGGTTTCAGTAGTTTCTTCCCTTATGTTATTTTCATTTATGTTGAGTTTTTTTTAGCTCATTATCATGGCATTTTCTGTTGGGAATACTATAAAAGTGTGTTTTCAAGCAAACAAAAGGTTAGGCTGTTCCTTTTCTCTACATTTTGATCTATCATTATCAATTTGAGTTGTTCTTCTACCTCTTTTAGTTAATTTTTTATGATTTTTTGAAAAAGGGGTAAATACATCCGTCCAAGGGGGTCGGAACTGCCGCATAGACTTCAGTAAAGATTGTGTTAAAACTTGCCTACTTCTGTCCCCTCATACGTATAAGAACAGAATAATTTTTTCCAGATTTATAAGAAATTACACTATGATTGCATACTGATCATATGACTTGTTTACATATAGACCACATGACTCAGTTACATACAGGCCACATGATTCTCCTGAGTTCTCTGAACTTAAATGCTTCTCTGAAACCTGTTCCATGTTTTCATTCTAACATAGTGTTTTGCTAATCTGGAGAGAAGTAAAAAGCACAGGTACACACAGCAGGAAGTACCCAACCGAAAGCAAAAGTATGCTTTTTCCTCCCAGCCTAAGGCCCTTGTTAACTGGACAAACATGGCAGAACAATTAACCAAGTCTGGGAAAGTTCTACAAGTGCCATTTAAAAACTTGGTCAAATGTTTCATAAGTAGAGCCTTAGGACAGTGTGCCATCACTTGTCTGTCCAAAGAAGAAATGTAGCAACAGATCTTGTCAAAGGATTTCACAGCTTGGATTTCTCTTTGCAAAGAGAATATTTCAAAATATATATTTAAAATATAGCCTGTCATCAGAATGAAATAGGTGTGCTCCTCCCAAATCCCGTCTCCCATTCTTACATTTAGTACAAGCTGTTTGTGCTGTTTTAATTTAACATCCCAGCCAGACAGCTGCACTCTTCCTCTGATGACCCTACCCTATCTGTATCTACAGAACATCATACAGTCACAAGATTTTGAGTTATTGTGCTTCAAAACAGTGAAACTCTCTTCCCTTTCATATCCGACACCTACCCACCATCAAATCCTTTAAACATGCACTAAAAACACATCTGTTCCATGAGTATCACTCCTTACACCAATCAACAAAATGATAATCCATTTTCTAACCCTTTCATTTTTTTTCATCTGTTGATTGGCTGTCAATAGTTGTGATTATAGTCTATTGACTAGTCCACCTGCTGGTCTACCTCTGCAGATATATGATACTGTCTGTCCTTACTGTTTGCTCCCTGATCCCTCTTTGTGTCTTTTATGTTTGTCTTTTATTTCTTGTCTGCAGTTGTTTCCTATTCCGTCCTTCATATGCTGTCTATGTCTCCTTGTCTCAAGTGCTGAGAGTGTGCTCCTTCGGGAACATGCTCATGCGCAATATAAATCACATTTATTATTATTGTATAGTCAGATTTATCATTATTCAGCTTTATAGTAATGAGTTATTGGCATTCTAAGAGCAATTAAACGGAAGTACTATAGAGCATACAGAGTAAAATAGAAAAAAAATCGAGACCCTAAACTAAACTGCCTTTGAGACAGTTGCTTCCAGTTTGCTGTTGGATTAATGTGCAAATTTTTAGTCACAACAGCCAGAGAGTGTGTGCGTGTATGTGCTGACACCATAGTGATCAAACTGTACATCAAACATAGTACATCAAAACTGGTAATTCAGGGTAAACATAACATTAAAAAGCATCTGCTAAGTAACAAAAATACCAAAATTAATAGTAAATGCAAATGAAATGCATTACTCCAGGCTTGTAGCAGAGCCAGTAGGACTGCCATTTGAGTCCTTGCTGATAACGTTCGGCCTTTGTTGTTAATGAGAGTATCCTGTGATTTGCAGGTCAACATGTTATGAAGCAAGAGGATCATCCAACAGCACCGCACCAGGCTCAGCCACCTGCAGACCCTTACGCTTTCACACCCACAACCCCACGACCACCCACTCCACAAGATGATATCTTCCATCCTTTACGGTTGTCCCACACTGTGGCAGACACCTACCCAAGCCATCATACTCCCAAAGGGGTAGCTCCTTCTGCAGACCCAGCAGGAGACTTGTATCACAGGCTGCCCCCAGAACCATATGGACCTCCAACACCATCCTCAGCTCATGCCTCTCCTGCTCATGCCATGTCCTCCACACCACCTCGCCCTTCACAGTTTGGTCCATCTCCTGGTGTGTGCGCTTTCTGCTGATATCTAATAACCTAAGTTTGCGGGGCTAAGGGTTTTGTCTGGTTTGGGTTTATTTTTAAATTTTCATTAAGGAAAAAGGAAAGCAAAATGATAACCTTAAATAAGCGTTGAACAATATTAAATAATTGTTGTAGTGAGGAAAATCCAGTAGCATGGGGTAGTTAAATGTTAATGAGTTGATACAGTAACAATAGAGGGTAAATAGGAAGAAAGTGTTGAAAAATGCTCTAAAATGCCTCAACTAAGTTATTTCATGAGATCAATGGTTTCCTTGCTTAAAAATCTGTTTAGTGCCAGCATAAGTGCAAAGCAATGAAAATGAATGTGAATTTTGTTTTCCAGGTACAAGTGGCATGTCTAGCCCTCTTCGCCATGCAGATACAGGCAGCTATACAGCAGATTTAAATTTCAAGAGTCCCTCGCAGCTGGCACGCTCAAACAGCTTACCACACCCGTATGGTCAGCAGGGACCAAGCATGCGAATGCCTGGTGACCCTGGTCTGACAAGGTCTATATCTGACGTGACATCTGATCATTATCAAGGCCGAATGATGCAACCACAGGATGTAAGTCGTTGTGTATGGCATAGTGGAATTGTCATCTTGGCATTTGCCTGTGTGATAGTGATGTGCAGTGGCCATAGTGAATTTATCTTGCATGCCAAGTAACACCAACTTCTTGGCTCTTGAAGCTAGCTCAATTCAGAAAATGCTTTTTCAAGAAACGTTTTAGGAATAAAGAACCATTCTGCAGATAAATTTGAAATGCAAAAAAAAAAAAAGGTAACGAGGAAAATAGGGTTGAGGAGGTGGGAGAGAAAGCTGTCACATTGAAAAACTCTTATGAGGATTCAGTGTGGAGGGCTACAAGTTGGTGTCCCATGGCACAGGAAGCATGAACTGGTGGAGTCAAGTGAAAGAGTATGAAGTCGTTTTCTTGTTGGTCGCTCACTCTTGTCGATGTCTGTCTTGTGCACTTGATGCTGTCAACAAATGCAAAAGCTAGAGATAGCACCTGTTTATATTGCACTTTAACAAATTGGCTTCTTTAATGGCTGAATCCTCATTAATGCTGACATCCTCAGCAAAGTACAGCATTTTATGCTTATTGAAGGTACCATGCAAAAAGAGGAGTAGTTCTTTTTGATAATATTCATCATGGCTCCTTGAGTTTTGCAGTTCTTTTTGATAATATTCATCATGGCTCCTTGAGTTTTGCCTTATTTTTGCAACCTTGTAGTATCAGATCGCTCTCACATATTCACCCTTTGTAGGACCAGCTAGTCGCGTGTAACATATTTATAAATAGCTGCGTTTACTAACACTAAAATATAACAACTTAATATTTAAGCAATATGCCAGTCCCTTAACTTGTAGCATCAGATGAAAGCTACAAATATTGCTGGTTTTGCTCAAGGAAAAGAGAATGTTAGGTGGGATGAAAAAGGATTATTCTTCCAAGACTATGCTTTCAGCTCCTGTTTGTGTGCTGACAGTGTGCCTAAAATTTGCTGCACCTGTAATGTAAGGGCTGAGAAACAGACTTCATAAGCTTAACAAATGAATAAATGTTTGAATATTAAGTGAGGTGTTTATGACAAAATACTGCATGACATTCATTTGACAAGTAGAGCTTCACTACTTTGGCAGCTTAAATTCTTGAGCAGCTACAGTACAAACTTTTATCGCTGGAATTTTCTCTTCCTAGAACTTAGACACTGATATAGGTCCTAGTTCAGAAAGTGGCTGTCTCTATGGTGGACACGCTGTTCATACAAACATTAAATGTTGTGATGAAAAGAAAGTGGATAAATGTTCTGATTAAAAAAAATAAAATTAAAAATCTTATTAATGCTAAATTACTTGGAGAATTATCAAGAAAGTAGACCTACTGAACCTTTTCCAAAAAAATGTTTTCAAATAGTTAAAGTTCCATACAGTATTTTTTTTTAAACAGATGTACTGCTGATTTTAAACATCAGAACCTAACAAGTGTAAAGATGTGTTGGAATGTATATAGAGAGAGAGCTATAACAACGTATGGTGGAGGTGATGACACAATGCAGTCTAGTACATTGCTGAATTTTAAAAGGTTTTTGTTTTATAAACCTTGAGTTGCTAATTTTTTCCCCCTAAAAATAAAGAGAGTGAAACAGGAAAAGGACAGGTGTTAAATTGAAGTAGCTGCTTTCTTAAATCTGCACAGCTTGGTTTAAAAATGTCATCTTAAGAAGAGAATGCAAACATGTTTAGTGAATGCGTGGTGTTTTCTTATCAGCCAAGTGTTCATTTATTGTTAGCATCTTGGTAATGTTTGCTGCCACATTCTTTGATGTGACACTGAAACAGCATAGTGTTTGCATTCTGTTCTTGATGTCCGGGCTGAATAGAACAAGTAGAAATTGATGCCTGTTGGTAGTTGAGTTTCTTATAGCTTGTTTCTGATGGGTGGTTGTGCTTGTGTATTTTTTTCCTTTCTCTATCTCTTCTCTTGCTGTGATGTCTGCTGTTTTTGACGTTAGCCTGCACTGGGGCTGGCCGCCCGCCGCCTTAAGCTGCTTCCTCCGCAGGGGCCTGGCCCATGGGCCTACTCTGTAGCACACCCTAGCATGGTAAGTTGCGCTGTTTGTGGTTGCTTTGTCTAACTTGTGCCCTCTGGTTCCGTGAACCATCCTCCCACTTGTTACATCAGCAAACTGGGTATTAATTACATTGATTACACTTAATTTCAGCACTGATTTTTGGTGGTGGGGTGGCGGGAAAAATAAAAGATCTATGTCTGTAAAAAAAAAAAAAAAATTTCTTGCTTGTTCAGTGCTTTAAGCTCACTTTGGTTGGTGGCAGAATAACAAACCTGCTGGTGGTAATGGGTAGAAGCAAGTGTGGACACCAGACTGCCGTTTGTGTACAGGCAACATTTTAGTGCTTATTACTGGTATGCCTGCTCACAGATCTACATCTGCACCACCCCGCACCCTCCACGCACCCACCCCAGCCACTGAACCAGTTTTGGTAGAGAAATGGCCATATAAATGCTGAAGTCCACACACAGTTGGTTACAAAGTGTGTGCAGCAAATACAGTTACTTGCATTGTTTAGGCTTCTGAATACCATCCTGTAGCAGTTAACTTGATGGGACATACTTGCTTAGACATGACTAACACTTGGCAATACTTATGTTTCTGCACTGACTTGCTGCTCTTGCCTACCAACCCATTAGGCTATTGGTTTTTATGACAAAAAGAGAACTTTTTTCCAAATTTTTTTTTAGCATACGATTTTAGTCAGCTTTGGCCTTTGCATTTAGTCCAAGTCCCCTTCCCACAAATCCTCCTGTGATAAAGTTTAGAAGTTAAAGGTTTGTGTTTAGGCATACTGAACTTATAAACTGATTAAATTCATCAAAGCAAGCCTCGGGCAAATGGGTACAAGCAGCATTTTAGTCCAGCTAACACTGGAAATGGCCATAGTGCTGCTATTTGCAGCCCATGGTCTAGACTCTATAGATGGCATTCACAGCATGTTCATCAATACTATACTTGAAAGCAGTCTTGATAAAATCACTTTTAAAAATATGAGCAACTAGGAGCACTTGGGTATTGTATAGCCTTTTGCTAAAAGCATGTATGTTGAGTGTTGTGACAATGTGTAGCTCATGTTACGTTAACATATGAAATGTGTAGATTATTAAATTCTAGTTGAGCACTTTGAGCATTAAATAAACAGGATGACATGCAGTATATTTAGCTCCCTTTGACTGAATTAAGCCCTGTCAGAGAAGTTTGCAGCAGTGTATTTATTCCAGCTTGTCAAACTGTAGTTAAAAACTTTTAAAACCACATAAATGGCTTCCAGGCTGCTTCAGTTGAAATTATGAGATCAAGAAAGATGGCGCAGTCTAGAAAGTACTGTTACAACTGAAAAGGCCAAAGAATAATTGTGTTGAAACTGGTTGGATGAAAATGCTGGTAATTGTAAGTTAACAGGCAGGAACAAAACACTGTGGACAGCATATACGCACTCTTGTAGGGATCTTTCTGTGTCTTCTTTGCCAGAAACCTGTTATATAATCCTTTGTTTTTAAAAGAAACTGGCC
This sequence comes from Marisa cornuarietis, assembly GCA_004794655.1. Lineage (NCBI taxonomy): Eukaryota > Metazoa > Mollusca > Gastropoda > Architaenioglossa > Ampullariidae > Marisa > Marisa cornuarietis. Next base: position 2,569,388 of record SMMW01000631.1, read on the forward strand.
AATGCATGTCATCTTGTTTTGCAAGGTTAAAAATTGACCAGATATGTTAATTAAGCCAGTAAGCATAGACTTTTTTCTTTCAACTGGCCTTTTCTGTCAAATTCCACTGGGAAGTTCAATTTTTGTTTGCTTTCAACATTTGAAAGAAAGCAATAAAAAATATGACATTTATTTTGTCCGAAATAAATAGCAACGCTCATATAGCTCAGTGGCTAACATCTGGTCAGTTAATTCATGTATGTGGCCTGTTATCACCTATATCTCTCGCCGCTACCCTTTTTACAAAAAATGTGGTACCAGCATGGATGTGAGAGTGAGGTGACTGCATGTAAGTGGAAGAATGCGCTGTGTTAAAGGGAGAAACTGCTTTATCTATGGTAGTTGACAGCACAGCAAGTCTTTGCCATCTTCGTGGTGGTGTTACTTAGTGGATTGCTTTGTGGCATTGCAGTTGATGGAACAGTTTGGTGTGGTATGGTGCATGTTTCTTGTATTACATGCTCACTTCGTCCTGATCCTGTTAATAAGCATAGAGCAGCTAACCAGCATGGAACAATGTTGATGTGCCTGTTCCCTTCCTCTGTTGTTTGAAGAGCTCATGTGTGTAACATACCAGCATTCCAGTGATCTGTGTGGTTCTAAATGTTTTATAGATTTGTAAAAATTGCACAAAAGAACCAAGAATAATTGTCAGCCCTGAGGCTGTGACTTCTTACCCACAGAAACACAACTTAGTTCATTGGTTTTCTTTGATTCTCTTCTACCAACTGTTCTTCCTATAAAACCCACTGATTATTCCATCTTATCAACTGTTTTAGTTGCATGCAGGGTATAAAGTATCACTTCTTGCAGATGTCAAATAGTATAGAACATAGTTGTTGCTGAAGTTGGTTGTCATCAACATGCAAAGTGTGTAAAAATAGCATGTTTCCCACTTATATAAGGTTTGCCTGTAACCACTTTCCTTTCCACAGTTTGGAGCAATTGGCCCCGATGCTCCTTTTTCCTCAGTTATGGGAAATTAACCTCAGCCTTTCTCTTTCCCTTCTTCAGAAAGAATGTTGCAACCAAAGTTCTGTTTGATGCAGATTGCCATACTCGTGTTTTAGTAAAGGCATTTGGTTTCCTTATAATGGTAACTCTCAAGGGTCACATGTATTTGACAGAGATCATGATAAAAGATGCAGATAACACCTCATTAAGACAAGACAAATAAAGAACGCTGATATTTTATATATATATATACCTTTCGTTACGACTAGACAAAGAGCACTGATTATAGTGCTGATACTTGTTTCAGGAATCTTTCTTGTCATAGATTACAACGTTCACTTTTGCTTCCATTTGTTCCATGGCTAATCGTTTAAGCTTCGATAACTTAAGAATATTTATCTTCTCCTCCTGCCATTTCTCCTCTTTTTTCATTATTTCCACAAATATATCACTTGCTTTTGAATTTCTCACACACCCCATGATAGGGCGTTCTAGTGGCACCTGTCACCAATACAGTGAGGATTGGCTGCCCTCGGTTCAGATTTCATCTGGGGCTCACTGTTCTTTCTCTGCATGTGGCATCTGTTTACAGGTCTGGCTGTTTTGCCATGATATAGCCTTAGTTGCTGGCTCAGTTCAAAACACCTATTCACCTCCCTTCCCCCGGTGATAATTGTCACGGCTAGTGCTGTTTTGTTGCCATAGATTTAAAAAAAATTAAAGGTGAAAATAAATGGGGTTTTCAGCAGCTGGAGCAACACAAAAGAGTTTGAAGAAAAATCTAACACTAGTGATGCTTGGCTCATTCTTTTGGGGAGGGTAGCAAAATTCAGCACGAAAGCAGGGAAGAGAGCTAGCATTGGTGACTCGATTGTAAAGCAGCAAGATGTGATCTTGGTGTGGATGTGATGTGTGATATGCATGTGGTACCCAGGGTAGCGGGACTGCTGAGGTGGTGGCAGGCCTGGGGCCGGGCCAGGGTACTCCACACCAGCAGCTACGTGAGATTTTGGGTCAGCAGACCAAGCTGCGCATGCAGAAGAGAGAGATGATGGGAACCCCTCATCACCAGTGGATGCAGCAACAACAGCAGGAGGGCATGGGTCCTGCTGGACCTCCAGGTCATCCACCAACACCCATGATGCCGCCAGTACCTGGTGAGTTGCAAGCAACCAGTTTTGTGCAACCTGATGTCCTAAATGTTGATGCAAGCATTTATTTGTATTTTTAGAATAATTTCTTTTGTTACTTATTTTTCTTTGCTTTTGCTTTTTTGGCACATTCTTTTGTGTTCTGGTTCTCTTTGCGTAAATATGTGCACCCGTGCATACATTACTCCCTCTTAAGACTTGCTATAATCCACCAAAATCAGGTCATAACTAAGAAGGGTCTTAATAAGCAGGTCTTTACAAGAACCACAACTTCAAACACCTCTACAGGGACAGGCGAGGCAAGTTTAGGTTTTGAGCATCGGAATGAGTATTTAAATGACAGCAAGGAAAAACACAATATAGAGTTAGGTTTCTTTATTTATCAACAGGAAAAAAAAATAAATGCATGTAGTGGGAGTTAATCTGGAGCAGGATGAATATTTTTACAGTGGCGGGTGGAATTTGACCAAGGCAGACTGGCCTGCCTTTCAGGCCCTCTGCGCCACCCGCCTTTGTTCTAGTGATAGTTTCAATTTAGATAACTGTGATAGTGATCAGGACCTTTAACGATTTTACAACTATTTTAACTGACATGGCTTCCAAAACCATTCCAAGGAAAGGGACATGGAAACACCATCTATGTGTCCCTTGGTTTACTGAAGAGTGCAGGGTGGCCCAGCATGCTCGAAAGAAGGCCCAGCGCCTTGTTTTCCGCCACCCCACTCTAGAAAATGTAGTAAACTTCAAGCGTAGTAGAGCACAAGTGCATTTTATTTTTAAACAGAACAGAAAACTTGCGTTGCAGAGGTTTGTGTCATCATTATCCTCCCGCACCTCCCAGGCAGTGTGGGTGGCTATGAGGAAAATAAAGGGAAGGTTCCAGGCTGGTTCAATAGGCCATACTATCACCTACCCTTTTTAACATTAAAATAGATTCCATCTTGAAATCTGTCTGTCCAGGTTTGGCGGCCTCACTGTATGTAGACGACTTTGCTCTCTGCATCCGAGGCCGATCCCTACTGTGTCTCAAACGCTGTCTTCCGCTGTGCGTAAACAGTGTACAGAAGTGGGTGACAGAAAATGGCTTCAAATTTTTTTCTACGAAGTCAGTATGCATCCACTTTTGTAAACTATGAGGCATGTTTCCAAACCCATCTATCACTGTCAATGGCACGGTACTCAAAGTGGTCCAGGAAGTAAAATTTCTTGGGGTCATCTTTGACCGAAAGCTTTCCTTTCTTCCTCATATCAAATCCTATCATGTCAGAAAGCCTTGGACGTTCTTCGAGTAGTTGGCCATGTCAGCTGGGGGGTGGACCGCACGGTCCTGCTTCGCCTGTATCGTGGCCTGGTCCGCTCCAAGCTAGACTATGTATCCATCATCTGTGGCTCTGCTCGAGAATCCTATCTCAAAATTCTTGATCCTATTCACCATCAAGGGCTACACATCTGTTTGGGTGCCTTCCGCACCACTCCTATACAAAGTTTGTACGCAGAAGCTGGTGAGCCTCCACTTTCTCTCCGTCATCTGAAACTCATGCTATCCTATGTCTGTCGCTTAAAAGCTCATCTTGGAAACCCTGCTTACCGTGCTGTTTTCGGACCTCAGCGTGCTGCCCTGTATGCCATTCGTACCAAGGAGCAAAGACCAATATCACTCCTTGTCACACCTCACCTACAAGCAGTCAGAGTAGATATTCAGCAAGTAGAGACTCTCCCTCTATTGCCAGCTTGGATTCCTCCTGTTCCAGAGATCCGTCTTCATCTTTTTGCACTTTCAAGAAAGGTGACACCTGTGATCTCATCTTTCTTCAGCGTTTTCAAGAACTACTCTCGGACTATCCTGGTTTCTGTTCTATCTTTACAGATGGCTCTAAAGTCCCGAATGGTGGCACTGTAGCTACGGCAGCAGTTCCGTCCTGCCAACCACAACAGGTTTCTGCTGCATGACTTGCGGATGGCTGCTCTATCCTCTCTGCAGAACTTCATGCCATCTTGCTAGCCTTGCAGCATGTTCACCGCTCTTCGGAGCAAAACTTTCTGATCATTTCAGACTTGCTATCGGCTCTCCAAGCCCTTCTTTCCCAACGTTTTGACCACCCCCTTGTGGTCCAGATTCATACAATCCATGCAGCCTTACTCCGACGAATAAAAGACATTCTTTTCATCTGGGCTCCTGGCCATGCAGGTATCCCAGGCAATGTTTGAGCTGACCAGGCCGCCAAGGGTGCATGTCAGTCTCCTGGTAAATTACCATTAATAATATCATCCGACTGTAAATCTGTCCTCTCGGCCTATTTCAGTCCTTGTGGCAACGCCACTGGGACGCTCTGGGCCAAAATAAGTTACATGCTACCCTTCCCTCTCTTTCAGAACGCCTGCCTTCATGCCGTCCTGTGCGACGGGAGGAGGTAGTTCTTACCAGATTAAGGGTAGGACACACCTATGCCATGCATTCGCACCTCTTACAAGGTGAACCACCGCCAATTTGTCCTTATTGTCAAGGAATTTTGAGTATTGTACATGTCTTAATTACTTGTTCTGGACTCCAGAGTATCCGCCAGCAGTTTTTTTACTGTAGACCAGGGATGCCCAACCTACGGCCCGCAGGCCATATTCGGCCCGTGACACGGTGCCATCTGGCCCTCGAAACTTCTGCCCACAGTGCAGGAAATTGGCATGTAAGTAATAAAAAAAATGAAAAAACGAAAAAAAGGGAAGAAAAAGTATCTATCCCCACGTTGGGGCGTCTCTCAATCTTTCTTCGATGGATTTCATTCTTGATTTTCATCTTGGGAGGAAACCAGTGTTTGAGAACGAAGGATGCTGCATTCCACAGGGGATTAGTGATCTTTTTTCGCTCGATCCCCAGCAACAAGTAGTTTGGGGAAGCGGATGGCCGAGTGGTTAGAGAGCTGGCGTCCAAACCGAGAGCGGCTGGTTCAATTCGCATGACAATTGCACGGCCAGTGGAAGATATGGGGAAAAATCTCCAGTCAAAACTAAGGGAGAAAGCAACACGTTTCAAAATGTTTTCTATTGCTGCTGACAAGTCCACCGACGCATCTGACAACGCTCAACTCTTGGTATTTATTCGCGGTACAAACAGGGATTTTTAAATTACAGAAGAGTTAGCGGCCATGAGGGGCATGCATGGGAACACCACTGGCGAAGACCTGTTCAAAGAAGTTTCACCTGTAATAGAAGGTCTTGCTCTTCCTTGGGAAAAATTAGTGGGAGTGACTAATGATGGTGCCAGAAGTATGGTTGGATGCCACAGTGGACTGGCAGCAAGGGTTATTAGAAAAGTCATCAAGTCTAATGGAACCAACCCTCTGTGGCTTCATTGCATTATTCGCCAACAAAATCTCTATGGCAAGGTGTTGAATCTGGACCATGTGATGAAGATTGTGGTCAGCACGGTAAACTTCATCAGATCACAGGCATTGAACCACAGAACTTTCAAGGAATTTTTGACAGAAATAGAATCTGAATATGAAGACGTTCTCTTTCACAGTGAAGTCTGCTGGTTAAGCTGAGGAAGGGTATACTAAAACAGTTTTTTAGATTTGAGACATGAGATTGAAATTTTTATGACTGAGAAATCAAAGCAAGTGCCTCAGCTGAACTACCCCTCGTGGTTGTGGGATTTGGCGATTTTATGCGACATCACGTCACACCTGAATGAACTCAACACCTAACTACAAGGGAAAGACAAGTTGATTTCGCATGTGTATGCGGACATAACAGTATTCCAAGTGAAATTGCTACTCTTCATTCAGCAGGCGGGAAGGGTGCAGCTTGTTCACCTCCCAACATGTACAGCTCTACGTCAGGATCAGCAGCTAAAAATGTCTTTCCCCAAAGCAAGAATGATCCAATTGCTGGGGTTCTTGAAGGATAATTTCAAGGAAAGATTTGTGGATTTTCATGATTTGAAGAATGAAATACGTCTCATTTGCGGCAGATGTGTCAAGTGCCCCGACAGACCTAGAACTGACTGACTTGCAGAGCCAGACATCCCTGCTTGACAAATTTTGAGCGATGCAGACAATTGATTTCTACGCCGTGTTGCCTGCAGAAACTTTTCCAAATCTCTGAAAACAAGGGTTAAGGATGATCACAATGTTTACAAGTATTTATGTGTGTGAACAAACATTTCCAGTAATGAAACTGGCGAAACCCGTCTTATGTAATCGCCTCGCGGATGAACATTTCGATTCAGTGCTCCGACTCGGTATCTCTACAATGCAGCCGGACATTCAGAAGTTGGTTTCAGGAAAACAACTTCAAACATCCCACTAATTACTACAGAATTAATGGTAAATAAAGCGTGCTTCAAATAAAAATGGTATCTGCTCTATTTTTTTTCGTTTTTGTATATTTGCGGTGAAGCAGCCCATGACACGCGTCTCGGAGACTTATATGGCCCCCAGGCCGAAAAAGGTTGGGCATCACTGCTGTAGACTTTTTGTTTTCTTTGTTTAGGTCCATCCCATCGGCAGCTATCTTTACATTTTTAAGGAGGATAGGACTTTACCACAAGATTTAAGTTTTTATAACTTCATAGTTTTTGGTTTGTTGGTGGCTTTTTGGGCCACAACACCCATTTTTATATGTCACTCACCCTTTTATGTTGTTCCTGTGCCTTGTGTTGGTTTTTTAAGATGTTATGGTTATAATATTTAGGGGTTTGTCCCTAAACATTTTAAAGCAAAATTAGTTCTCGCCACGATATAGCCTTAGTTGCTGGCACGGCGTTAAACACAAATAACCAACCAACCATCCTACACCAAGAGAATTTGCGATTGCGGTCACACCTTGATCAGTCCTTTTGATCACCTTTATTTTTTCTTGGAGAGTTAGTGCTTTTTTATTATTATTACTATTTTCACTTTCGATCAGTAATGCTTGTCAATTCCACTATTGTTACACTTTGTTAAAGATTTATATGAGAACTAACTATAGGTAAGAGCAATCAGAGACCTGTAGATCTACAGATCTCTGGAGCAACAGATCAATATGTGTAGGGTGGTGGACAAAGAGGTACTCCTAAAATGCACTGCATATATTTTTTAAGCATAATTTCTGAAAGAATCAAACTAGTGCAGTAATGCTGGCTACATGACTTCTGCAAAAGGTCGTTATGAATCACTATCAACTGTCATGCACTTGTAAAAACTTCTGTCCCTTTGCCTAACAGCCTGAGGGGATCGGCTCTCCTTGATTTTGTTTCTGCACTGTGGTCATGCTTCGATTTGGATGAGTTTTGGACCTTCATGTTTACATGTTGATCTGTTGCGTTTTCTCCCCTCTTCTGGTTTGCAGCTGAATTGTTTATAATGTTATTTTGAAGTGCAAACTGTTTGGATCTATTGGCTGGATTACACTCTGCCGTGCTTCACTTGCTTCGACAGCAACCTTGAGTTGCAGTGATTAAACTGAAGTGACAATTACCTTTTTGCAGTTTCATATGATAAAATTTCTTAATTAATATTCTCGAGATTTCTCAGGACATTCTCACTGTCTCCTAATGTTACTAACCTTTATTCTCTGGGGTCATTACCATTAAATCTGCAGTAGTCACCCTTTACTGCCAGAACACAGCGAGTCTTTGCATTGTTCTTCATTCTACATCTTTGTGTCTAATTCGTAATCTTGTTCAGCACAGTGAGTTTGTCTTTGGCTGAGATATTGCGCTATACAAATTCTCACTTATTATTATTAAAAAGAATAAAAGGTACCACAATGAACAAATAGTCTTTCAAAATGTACTTTATTTATTTTATGTGGTTTCTGCTGAAAATCATAAGGTCAATGGTCGCCAGGAAGCTGTCTATTTTAAAATGTACTAAAATACTTTTCGGCATGAGCCTTCTATGAAAAATCATAATAGAACACAACCCGTCAGTCATAAATCAGGATGGGGAGGCAGTCATAGTAGAGATTATGTTTATATAGTGAAATACATCCATGAAAAATCTTCGGGTCGTAACTAAAAGGGGGGGGGTGTAATACAGAAGGTCTTATTAATAAGGAGGTTTTACTAGTAAGATTCTTTCTTTTCAGAAAGCATGTCTTTCTGGTTTCCCTTTCAAAGAGTGCTTCCAAATATTGCTGTTTTGAGAGCTGGAGTTTTAAAGTCAAGCACATTTACCTGTTGTGGGCGAGCTTAATATTTTTCAAAATATTTTTACATGTAGTTGTAACATCACTTTAAAGAATTATAGTTTAGCAATCCCTTAATCTATGATTTATCTATTTCTTCAGTCTTTGATGTCCTGATATGACTCATTGATGACGATGGGACTGTTCAAATATCAATTGCATTGACCTATCCCTACAGTAAGATAAATTTTCACTGACATTTCTCCATAGGAGGACTTCAGAACTTCAGGGAACCTGTGAGTCCCAGTCACCCAGGAATGCCACCAGAGCGGTGGCCTCGCATGGTGCGCCCTCCTCATTCCTCCCAGTTTCCTCAGGGTGAGTTCCCCAGCATTTTTCTTCATTGGTAACATCAGAAATGACACATTAATTGAAGCAGTCTGGCATATGGGCTGTCATTTTCCCATGCTTTATTCATTGTCTACACTTCGCTTTCAGTTTGCTATGTTGCTAAATATTACAGAGACTCAAGAAGCCTTCTGTCCTCGGGGTCAGTATGGAGAGCCAGGCCCTGTGCAATTTCCAGGGCCTCCTCGAATGCACAGACCACCCGGAGCATCAGTTATTCGTCCTGTGATGCCACGTCAACCCAGTGATTTCCACACTGGCCCACAACAGGTAAATGTGTTGAGGGAAAGATGTGCTCTTTATGGGTTGGATATTTTGGGCGTTTATGTTAAGGGGAGGGGTGTATTTTTAATTTGTTTTGAGGGAATTTATGTAATTCACTGTATTTTACTATAATCATTTCTCCCTTGTTGACCGTGGCAATATTCCAACTATTAATCCTTGTTATCTCTCTATGTTTTAACACTGGACTAAGTGTAGAATTTAATAAGAAAAATGTTCTTTAAAAATAGTCTTATATAGCACAGGTCTGGAACACTGAGATATGTAGCTAAAACTAAGATGGTTAAATCCCTTTGAATCTTTCCTGCTATTATTTTCACCAGTTTTTCATCACTGGCAGTTTTTACCTTTGAATTCATCATTCATGTGGAAACTATTTTTATTGCATTATTTTTAATGGAATTTGTAGGCTGAACTGTAAGTATTCACTCTGTAAGATAGGAAATATATGTTGTTTAGCAGGGAGGACACCATGATATCTCTCGCCAACTGTCTGAAGTGGGACGCACATCCGATGATGAAGTTTTTCGTCATCTGAACACCGTGCATGACCCTATGGCAGGTCATCCCTCAAAGTCAACAGCAATCTCAACACCAGATGGAGCCACCTCGCAGGAGGGAGCCAGTGTAGTGGAAGGAGATCCCTTACATTTGCCAGGAGAAATGGCACCCAAAGACCTCAAGCCTTCCCTGTCTTCTGAAGATGACAAGCCTGAAGATGATGACCTTCTAAGTAAGTGGCATTGTTTAGTAGCCTTAACCCGTTCATCAGTGTCTGTCAAGTTCAGGTTACATTTATAATCTTTAGATTGATATTTATCAGTTGGTGAAATATGGGATAAGTCATTACCCTGAAATTCCCAGATGGACCTCTAGTTACATACAGTTTACAAAATAATGGGCACAAGAAAGTTAATGGCAGTCATTGGTTCGTTTATTCGCTATTACATGATTGGTCTTGTGGCTGCCCCAGGAGACCATCTTATTTTTCATTTTTCAAAATAATGTGGTTACTAGTGCAAGGATTGTATCTGAAATGGCCTTTTCAAAGAGACCATACCACTTACCACCCAAGTTAAGCATGGGTCTTAGCATCCCAGAAGCATTGCAGTTACTGTCCAGTCCATCACTTGGGCAAACAAGTTACAGACCATTTTAGTCCCATGTTCCAACTACAGCATGTTTGTGTGTGTGTGTTTTGGATATCTGTGAATAAGTAAATGCAAGTATGAAGGTGTTCTTCTGCAGGGCATGCAAAACAATTTGAACTGTACACCTTTTTTCTGTTGACTGTGGTGCACATATGCCATGGTGAGAATTTTTATTTTCTTTTGTGATGTGGCTGTTTCATTCAATTTTTCTTACTTTGGATACTTGTAATGATAAGAAAGTGGAGCAAGAACAAGATAACCGGTTGGCCGGCTGATTATCGTGGCAGGTGCGGATGGCACATTTGACATCTTGAAGTACGCTGACCCTGAGCTTGACCTTGATGATCCCATTATAGACACGCTTGATCTCATAGATGACCCCAAGAATTCAACAGGAGAAGGAGACGGTGATGGTGAAGACAAGAAGGATGAGGACAAGCACGAAAAGGGTGTCAGCAGGTGAGTCGCAACATGTTCACATTAACCTGCCATATGCCAGAACATATTCACATTAAGCCTTCTATATGCAAGAGCATGTTTACAGTAATCCTGCCATATGCCCATAGTATGTTCCTTTGGGTCTGTCAAACCATATCTGCCTTGGACCTGCCATATGCTAGAGCATATTCATGTTAGACCTGCCATACATCAGTATAGTCGCATGACACCTGCCATATTCCAGAGCATGTGTACTGTGTCTTTTTAGACTTGTACACCAGAGCCAAGTAAAATCTTGTGCAATTAGGAAGGACTTGGATTGTTCTCACAACTTTCTGGATCATCATAATCTTTCTTTTGATTGTGTATATTACACCTCTCTGTACTTCTTAAAAAGAGTTAAAAGGTCTGATATTTTATGGTCGTATTGTGTGCCTGGGAACAAAACAAACATCTTCCCAGATGTCATACTTATATTGTGTTTTTTTTTGTTTGTTTGTTTGTTTGTTTTTTAATCAGTGTGGTAGGGGACACTACTAAAGTGGAGCCTGGGTTGGAGCCTGATGTTTGTGGGGATGAGACAAGCAGCAAGGCCAAGGACTTTCAGTCTCAGTTCCTCGAGTTCAGTCAGCGTCGACAGCAACAACTTGACACAGACAGCTTGGCTGAAGGCTTGGACAAAACTAAGGGTAGTGACACCAAAGGTGGTGTCAGCCACATTGCAGCCCTCTTGCAGGTTATCATCATATTTCATTTTACAGCTTGCTGTCATGAGCCACATTTAGGTATCTGCTATTCAGTGCTGGCTTTCATGGACTGGAACTCTGTCAGGTTATACTTTCTAGTAGAAATTTTAATGCTTTCTCTTCTTTATCTATGTCACTCCATAGAAACAGGAAAGTTGCCCTGGAGATTTTGATACATGAGCCGGTGCATTTGCAGGGCACAGAACCAATATCTACAAGACTGGGTCGTCCTGGATTGGAAGGCACCATGGGAAAAGGAGATCCAAGCAAGATGACAGGACCAGATCCCATAGCAGTGACAGGGGCTATTCAGAGTATGTTGCAGAGGCCACCTTTTGCTCCAGGTTTGCAGTCCCCAAATCTTCAGCAGTCATCACCATCCCAGACAGGAGCTATCATGGGGCCCTCTGGTTTACCATCCCCGAAGATCTCTCAGTCTCCCAGGAGTGGACAACCTTCACCTCGCACACCTGGTATTCAGTCCCCCTACAGCCAGCATGGCCAGATGATGGGACCTAGTGGCCGACATTCTGCCTCCCCCCACAGCCAGCCTATGACGCCTGTGGGGCAGATGTCGCCCTTCTCTCAGCACGGCTCAGGACAATCTCCTTTCAGTCCTCCAATCTCATCCTCTGCTCAGTCTCCATTTACCATGCCACCTGGCTCTGTTTCCACCCCACAGTCGCCATACCCAAACCAGGGTCCATTGCGTACCATATCCCCATTTACTATCCCAGTCAATGCTGGCCAGGTTGGAACGTCTCAGACAGGTCCTCTTCAACACTTGCCTTCATTTTCTGGTCAGCCACCACAGCAGCAATCACCACAACAGGTCTGTTGATTATTTTTTGGCAAGCCCTTTTAAATTGTCTTCCTATTGCACACCAAGGATGCCTAGTGATAGGCATGTCTTTGTGGTGTGCACATATGCAGTAGCAAATCTTTGCAACATCAGTTATACAATGTACTTGTGCAAGCTAAAATAGGTGTGTCAAATACCTCACGCCAACCTTGAGTGTTGTTGAATCCCATGACTAGTTGAAAGTTTAGATTCTGGTTTTCTGATTGCATTTATTTAAAATATGTTTTTACATTATTAATACTTTCTTCTTTCTTCATGTAGATGGCATCAAGAGCAACCATAACTCCAACCAACCAGTACAATCAGGGTAGCTACAGTCAGCCCCTTGGGGTGCTGGGGCCACCTCCTCGTGGAGCTACTCTGACCCCAACGCCTAGCAGCATTGTGTATGGTCAGTCAGCTGCCACACAGCACACTCTCCGTCCTCAGGGCCCGCGATCTTTTCCTCCTTGCCAAGAACTGAGTGGCGACATTACGGAAAATGTTGGGCCAGATGGTGCACATCCAAGATTGAATCACCCACCAATGCAGCAAGCTGCAATACAGCAACAAGGGAGATTTCCAGGTAAGAAAATGCCAGTTTCCTTGACAACAGGACCCATCCATGCGTTTAAAACAAGGTAACAGTTATTTTGTGGAAGGCTGAATTTTATGCAGAGCACAAGAAAAGTTGGAGGAGGGGAAAGGGAGGCTTTTGTGTGGTAAATATAAGGGCAGTTATTCTGTGGGAGCAAGCGTGTTCTTGATCCAACCTATTTCTGTTGCATATTTTCAGCTAGAATGTAGATCTTCTCATTTTACTCAAAGCTGCGTGATCAGGTTTGATGCAGTCCTGTGTGGTGGATGGGAAAATTTTGCAGGACAATATGTTCGTGGATTCATACTTCTGCTACGACTTTTAATTTCTCTCGTTTTTTTTTTTTTGTTTTTTTTTTAAGAGTTGCTTGATTACAATGAGGGAAGTCCCACTATGCTGCCATGCTTGCAGAGTGTATGTGTGAGAGAACGTGAAAAAGCGATTTTTACCTGGATTTCCTTTGCTTTCCAGTTCCCCCACCTTCTGCCACATCTATGGCAGGAGGGATGCACGCACAGCTTTCTTCTTCATCATCACACCCTCCACTACCACAGCATCTAGCCCAAGGTCAGATACGGCCTCAGTTCCCTCTGGCACCAGGTCAGCACCGCCTTTTGTCTCCAGATATGCGTGCACCTGTCCCACCAGGTGGTGGACACCCAGTTCGATATCCTGGCAGTCACAAGGAGCAGCAACACACCTTGCTTGATGAGCTCCTTGAACAGGTGAGAAACAACACTGACACTTAAGTCATGTTGTCTTGTCAATCTCTTGTTGTGGGAGAATTTGGTGTACTCTGTCCAACGAATTGTTCCTACCCAAACTACTGCAAAGCAGTCGTTAAGTGATCTTAGATTATCGTGACACTCTGTGTGTGATAAATAGTATGGGTGGGTCTGTCATAGGAGAAAGAGGAGCAGAAGCGACAAGCTGCCCAACAGATGATGTTACATCGACGAGAAGGTCAGCCAGACATGATGGTCCCAGGTGCTCAGCGACCAGGTTAGATCACTAAACTTTTAGATGCAGGTTGCATGAACTTGATTATGTGTGGATACTGGTACTTTGCCTTGAAACATGCTGGATTGAAAGTCAGTAGAACTCTAGGGATAAAATACTTCAAGATTATATATTCTTTTATATGCTATCGTGTACCACCATCCTTGTTTTTGAGAAATTCTGTTTTAATGACAGTTCGTTGTGATTCTAGAGAGCTGGATTGAACTGTGTAGTGAGAGTGTCATTCCTACCAAACAAGCTTGTTCTTTGCATGGTTCTCAGAGCTATGAAATATTTTTGCCTTGAAAGTTCCCTAGTTTAATGGTGGGTTATTTGTAGCTCTTAAAAAAATCAAGCCTACAAGAAAACTACATGCAGTAGCAAATATGACACAATTCCATGAATAAAGCTAATGCACAAGAAGAATGACTTCAAGGTAGCATTGAATTGGGAGGGAGCGGATGGTGAGTAGAAATTTTCTTCATGCCTGCTGGTGATTGGGCGAAGAGCAAAAAGGGAGGGATCAGGTGGTCAGGACCCCTTCAGTTATTGCATTTCTTTTATGCAGTTGTCCAGATTCCTTCACTTCCAAGCCCCTCGGAAACATCCAGGCCCCTGTGACATTATCTTCCTCGTATCCTTGGACATTGCTGACTGCTATGACTGTGTACTAGGTGCTCTACCTCCCCTCTACCCACCATACATACACCATCTCTAGTTACCTTTCTTACACTGATGAGATTGGTGTCCCTTTGCCTTACTGGCTTGAGGAGGTTAACTCTGTATCTGCAGTTTTTTTACGTTGACCTGTTCTAAGTTTCGTGCCTATTATTTGGCACATGCTTCTTTGTCATTTTGCTGAACTGTTTGTTTGTCTGTGGCCTTTTGGTTTTCATCTAGTTTTAGATTGTCCCATCGAAGGCTGTCACAGATCTAGCTGAGGTCGAAGGCCTCATCCCATGTGGAAGAACGAAAGAGCTTGAATTACGTCAGTTTGTCTGAATACTTATGGATGGTGTCAAAAGATGTGTGATATGAGAGAATCATAGAGGGAAAATGAGAAGAGGCTGAAGGAGAATGTTGGATTGAAGAGCGAAAGACATTTTGTTTTAATCTGTAGCTAAACGCTGAGAAGTTTTCATCTTAATATTTCTGGAATTCGAGAGCCAACGCCAAGTCATTGTGCAGTATTTATTCATTGAGGAGAGAAACAAGGGAGAATCGTTAGAGGAGTAGAATAAGAGAAGTCAAGAGAGAGAGAGAAGAATCATATGAAAAGAATCGTTTGGAGGAAAAAGGAATGAGAATGGAAAAAGTGTGAATCGTAGAGAGAAGAGAGAGTAGTAGATTTGGGATTGAGCTAATATAGGGTTTAGACCGTCATTAGGGAATTCTTTTATTTTTTTACATGTTATTTTGTGTCCTTTTAGTTTTTAGTAAAAGTAGGCACGTGATTGGAAGAGAGTGAGAGAGTCACATGTCTCGAGGTTGTGGCAACTGCCAGCCTTCTCTGTCTACTGCTAGAATTTTTGTGCAGTTTGCTGATGAGAATTTCAGACAATCGATCCAATGTTGTCTGTCCTCTCCTTCATTATCATGTAGCTCATAGCAATCTTCGAAAAACTCATTCACTCACAAAAATTGTATTCTTTGTTAGGGTGTTGAGGTCATGTGTGTAATGCCTGCCTGATCAAAGGAGTTTCATGAGACAACAACAAATTCCCAGTAGGATCAGTTGCCCTCTGTGGCCAAGCAACACTTGGCACATACCCTAACAATAGTGAGGACAAAAGCCAGGTGTCCAAGTGATTGCAGCAAGGGGTTGAATAACATAAATACAATTAATCCAACTTTTAGTAAAGTTTACCTTCACTTCCCGGTCCCTCGTAAACATTCACTTCCCTGTGACATCTTCCCATCCTCAGAGGACCCCACCACCCCCGGACCGCTACTGTCCACTAGGTGACCTACCTACCCTCTCCCTGCCCATACACCCTCCCTAGTCAAAATTAAGATTACCTTTTTCATGCTAACTTCCACTTACATGTAGCCATGTTGCCTTGAAAGTACTGAAGTCGTTTGAATAAAGTTTTTTGTGTTAACAGGAGTACTGCCTCAGCAGCATCCGAGCATGTCTCCTCATGGGCTGCCTCCAAGGTTAGTACTTGTTTTGTTTTTCAGTTCATTGGTTATTCCAGTATTGTTTAAGGGCTTTAAAAAAATTATGTCAGATACTGTAAGTTGATATGGTTGACAAGTTGGTGACATTGCAGGCTGGGGGCTCCTGACAGTGGATGGCCAGGTGCCGGACCGGGGCAGCAGGGCACACAAGAACTGCCTCCTGGTCACCAGTTTCCTGGCAGCTTTGGACCTCGCATGCACAGCCCGCAGATGTCCCCTCACGGCCCTGTCTCCTTTCCACAACCTCTTTCTCAGCAGCAGCAACAGCAGTCGCCCATACTTCAGCCTCCGCCCCAACCACCTCTGCCAGCATGTGAGTGTTAGTTTTTTTGGCTCTTTTTTCCCCCTCCTTCCCATGTAACCATGGTGATATGAACTCATTGCCTGCTTTGTATGTCAGCACAGAAATTAGCATTCACAATGCACAGTTGGCATAAAAGTATATTATGCTCAAACACCTATAAACCTACAGTGAAGTTAATAAGCATACACAAAATTCAAATTTTTCTTGGTTTCTTATTTATTTATTTGTTTTGGTGCTTCATAATGCGTTATGTAGTGCTACCAGAAATAGAAGAAATGCATGCATTGCTAACGATGCAGGCTCACACACTCCTAAGCACAACATATACTTACCTTTATGCAAAATCAACATTCCTACTGGAATGCCTCAGTCTTATAGCATACTTTTTTTGTTTTTTGTTTTTTTGAGTCTTATAAACCATGAAATTGTCGTAAGAAATGTTTACTTATGTATGATGTATCCACTTGTCATTTGTGGAAGCTGGCAATTTACTCATGTGAACAGGGGAGTTAGCACCAAGTAAAGAGTTTGAGCAGCAAATGCGCCAATATGAGGACTGGTTGAATAAACAGGCACAGTACCTGGACAGCCAGGTGAAAGTACTGGAGACTCAGATTCAGAAACAGAAACGTGCCAAAAAGACCATCCAGGCCCGGCAGAGACAGGTGAGCTTTTTCTTTCTCTTCACTCTTTTCTATCCTGCACCATCTTTGTAACTTTACATAAAGTTTTCTGAGCAAAAATGCTTAGAGTTAGTGATATAACCAATGTTTCCTGATTAAGAATAAGGAAGATTACTGATCACATATTTCCAAGTACTTTATTGGGTTCTGAAGACATGGTGTTGTGAAATTTTTTAGAGGTTGGTGATTCTTTTAATTATTTTTTTTTACAAATAAACAGATGTGAGACATTTCCTCAGATTCCATGAGGGTGGTGTCTTTAACAGGCTTGTAAGAACAGTCATAAGGGTGGTGTCTTTAACAGGCTCGTAAGAACAACCAAGAGCTGAACCCCAAAGATACCATGGAGCTGGAGCGCATCTCTAGTGAGCAGTCAGAGCTACAGAAGCAACTGGAGGCTCAGCGAAAGCAGCTACACCAGCACCAGCGTGTTGTTCAAGATTACCACACCACTCAAAAGGTTGTTTGCATCACTGTCACAGAACACACACACACCAGCATATCATTCAGGAATACCACACAGCTAAAAAAAATGAGAGACACATACCTCCTATATAGCAAATGCTAATTTTTTTTTTAAATAATGCCAAGAATTATGCAAGGCCTCTATTTACTTTTCTTATAGTTATCTTGTGCTCTTCACAACTTTGAAATATCCCCATTTAATTTTGAATTAATGCATTTTGAATCAGTGTTTAACTGTCTGCTACATAATATCTCATAATTTCACTTGATGTATGAAATGTGTGCAGAGGTAATTCTAGGCTGCACCTTATGGGATTCCCACAAAATTTTGCTAAATTTAGTGTGCATTGTTTGAAAGTCAGCGTGACCATGTGGCTGGTGCTCATTTGAACACAGTGTGGTACTTCAAAAATAAATGTCATTCTTTGCGCTGGTTTGAAACCGACCATTTAGAGTTGACAATATTGATTGGACAGTTTCCAAACTGACCAGTTGTTATCCTTTCCAAACTGACCAGTTGTTATCCTTTCCAAACTGACCAGTTGTTATCCTTTGAAAGCAGTAATCCTTAAGAAAGATTTCATCCAGGTAAACTATTTTTCAATTCTAATTTCTTTCTGTCCTTAGCCTTTTTGTAATTTATTCCGACGGTATATTATCTAACACTTAAAAATAATGTGCCGCGAACTATTTCAACGTTTTGTGGAAGATTTCTTCCTAGTATTAATAATTCATAATCCTTGTTAAGTATTTCGATACTTTAAAAGTAATTTTCTTCTAAAAAATAATCGGGCATAATTTAATCGCTGCGAAAGTAAACTGACTACATATATTGTAATTATTAGAGACCCATTATTAATAAAATTATTTTGTTTTGTTTCTTTATTGCTAGCTTAACTTGTGTGGCAATTTCATATGATTACGATTTCAAACTAAGATATAAAATAAAACTTTGACAGCAAGACCACATGTGTGGCTGGTGATCATTTTCCCATGCAAGTCAGTTTTGATTTAACCCCATGTGTTAAAAATGTTTATACTTAACCTTGCTTGCTTAAAGTTTTCCACACAAGCACGCAAACTGTAAAACACTTTATAGGACAAATTCTTGTTTAAAAGTTAAAATGTCTTTGCACAAATAATTTGTGTAAGTTCATTTATGCATAATATTGTGGTATTAGTAAAGTGGACCCTCATTTTTTTTAATTTTTCTAATTATTCCAAGCTGCATCAACTGCTGTAAACAGGGATCTGACAAATACAGATGCCAGTATGTTTGCTGCCATGCGTAGTCTGTTGGATGGCAAGGGAAGACCACCTAGTTCGAAATATTCATGTTTAATTGAATTTCAGAAACAGTAAGGATGGGAAAAAGTTGCACAGCTTTCTGGGAATGCAGCATATTCTTGAACCACTTCTGGTATGAATTTTCAGTTGTGTGTTGTTGAAGCAATCCACCACAAGCTTGTTCAAGACGCCCATGTACTTAGTATCGATTGATGACAGCACAGACATTGTCCTCTCTAAACACATGGTTTTTGTTAGAACTGTATGTTTCCAACTACATACCACATACATAGTTCTTCATAAAATGTAACAATCAAAAACCCCAGATCAGATGCCAAAGTTCTTTTCAACTACCTTAAGAGAACTTTAAATGAAGAAGGGCTGTGTTTATCAAAAGTGTTTGGTTTTGGGTCGGATGGTGCTGCAGTCATAACAGGAAGAATAAATAGCACTGCTGCTTTGGTGAAAACAGAAAATCCACACTGCACTAGCATCCGGCGCATAGGTTAAATCTTGCCACATCCCAAGCCTTAAAAAATATCCCCTACATGAAAGACCCTTGCTGGACAAAGCCAGTCAGTTAGTCGTCCCTTGCCTGGCACCTTGCGTTGGGGGGAGCACATGGATAGACGCTGCAGCTGACAGGGCCCGCCGCTCTTGCCTATTTTGGGTGATAGTCAGCAGGTCCTGTACAGGACGACCAGTCCAGTCTTTGACGTTCGTAAGCCAGTTCTTCCTCTGGCCACCGTGGCGTCGGCCACCCTCCAGGGTGCCTTGAAGGATAGTCTTCGACAAGGTGTCGTGCCGGGTTACATGACCAAAGAAGACCAGCTTACGTCGCTTGGCTGTTCATAGGAGAGGTTCCTGGTGTCCTACGAGTGTGGCAATCTTGTTTCTTACAAAGTCGTTGGTTTTGTGTTCTTTGTATGAGATCCGGAGCAGCCTCCTCAGACACTTGTGCTCGAATGCCTGGATTCTCCTTTCTGTTTCGGCAAGAAGAGTCCATGTGTCGCATCCATAGAGAAGGGATTTGTATAGCCTGTACTTGGTAGTGAACCTTATCTTGTGGCTATGCCAGATCCTATCTAGCCTAGCCATTGCTGCTGTTGCTGTTGCGATCCTGATGCGGATATCTTGCGTGGAGCTGCCGTCCTTGGAGAGGGTGGCTCCCAAGTACTTGAAGCTATTTACCTCTTCGAGCTGTACCCCGTTCATATAGATCTCTACTTTGCCGTTGCCATTGATCATAACTTTGCTCTTTTCAGTGCTGGTCTCCATTCCATATGCGTTTGAGCTGTCTGTCAGTCTGTTGGTGAGGTCTTGCAATTCCATGTTTGTACCTGCTAACAGATCTATGTCATCGGCAAAGCATAGGTTGCAGATTGGTCTTCCACCGATTGAAATGGAGGTATGGTGGTCATGAAGAGCTTCAAGCATGATGTTCTCCAAGAATATATTAAACAGCACGGATGATAGGGGACACCCTTGGCGTACCCCTACTGCGGTACAAAAGTTGGTTGTTCAGCAGAACTGTACTCGTTGAGCTGTTATACAACGCTTCAACAACTTGGACAAGCCCTTCTTCAATATTGAATTTCCGCATCACATGCCATAGCCCCTCGTGCCAGACTCTGTCAAATGCCTTCTTAAAGTCAATGAAGTTGTGGTAAAGGTCCCGCTGATGCTGAAGCTGCTTTTCTATAAGAAGACGACAGTTGAATATCTGCTCAACTGTGCTTCTGCGTGGTCTGAAGCCAGCCTGTTCTTCCGCTAGCAGCTCTTCTGCGGTGGTTCTGATGCGGTTCTGTATGACCTTCAGCATGACTTGGGTGACTGATAAGGCTTATGGTTCTGTAGTTCTGACACTGTTTGCTGTTTCCTTTCTTTGGGAGGGGTATGATTAGTGACTGCGTCCATTCTCTGGGCCATTCCTTCCTGACCTCCTTTGGTCACAGAGGTCTAGTATGTCGTTCGTGACCCATGGCTGTTTCTTATTTCTATGTCGCCCTAGAACCTCCTGGGCTGTCGACAGTAGCACCTCTTTGATGTTTCCAGCGAGGGTGTCTACATCACTGTCCACCAGGTTCAGTGCGCCAAATTTTCCGCCAACCGTGGCCTTGAAGACTTCTGCAACCTTTGGACAAAGCAGCATGTTTAGAGGAATGGACCGTTGCCAAAGAAACTGTTATGCAGATTGCATATGCGAGAGATTCCACAAAATACTGTATAAACTGTGATTCATTTTCTGGTTCATGGAAAGCTGTGCCTCCTTATGCCATACCACACTGCAGACTATAAGACGGGCTTAAGCCATCAAAAACCTATTAAAGTCTTCTCATGGAAGTCGCCTTGAGGAGAAACATTTATATGTTGTATAAGAATAAAATGTGAAAATGAATCACTTGCTGACCATAATTTCAGTGATGCTGTGGAAAAAGAAAACGAAACAGAAGACTGTTATCCACACAAGTAGGATAGTGAAGAACATTACAAATGACAAGATACAGCCACTGCATTGATGGGACATATGAAAAGTATCTAAACATTAACGCATAGTCCAATGAGACGAACACAAAGATTAATTGGTTTTCAAATTTAGAATGCTCTAATCACACTAGTGATGATAAACGATGATTTTTTTTATTTAAAAGAAAAGGATATCTGTTATTTATCTTCAGTTTCTTGTGATTAATAAAGTATTTTGTTGTATTCTATTGTATACCAAATATTGATAAGAAAAAGCAGTTAAAATGTGTTTGTTTCTAGGAGCTCATTGTTTCATTTGAAGGGCCCCTTTTTTCCCATTGAGAGGCCCCCTGGGCCCCTCTTTTTGAAATCCTAGAATTACCTCTGATGTGTGGCATTGAAATGATGCTTCTTCATGTGTAGAGCTTACACAAGATCAACAAATGTCACTTAGACATTCAAAAACATCAAAACAAGTTCAGTAGGTTAGATGTTTAAAATATGAGTGTAATGTTTCACGATTTGCTCTGTCCCTGTAAATTCCTGTCGATAGTGTGCCTAGTTTCAACAAATACCTGGTTTCAAACCTGGTGAACAGGGCATTAATAGTATCATGGACTTGTATTACTGGACTGCTTGCAGACAATTTTTTTGTTAAGTTATAAAACGAGGCTTTTGATGACAAAGCTTCCAGTTTAGTCACGTTTCAACTACTAGAACGAGGCTTTTGACTACAAAGCTTCCGGTTTATTCACATTCATTGTTTAAGCTTGCCGAGACTATCAGCGGAGGGAGTTCACAAGAGGCTAAGCCTTGGTCTCAGCAGACAGACAGCAATCCACCTATACACATCCGTGGTAGTATCCACAATTCCCATATTATTGTCTATCTTCCACTCATTTCCAGAACGATATTTTAATGGTATTAGCTATTTTTGTCATCCAGGAGCAGATTGGCTCAGTATGGTCAAGTGGCATGGGTATTCCTTCTACCTCCCAAGTGCCCCCTGGACATGCTTCTACTGCCACTGCTACCAACACCACCAATGCTGCTGTTCTTCAGCCCCGTATTCAGGGGTCCCAATCTTCCATCCGGATGTCTCCCACAGCACGGCAGGAATATGATGCATATGTGCAGAACAGGTTGCGCATGGCTGCCCAGTCCCCACGCCCACGGGCAGCATCCACAACCACCATCCAACTTGGAGTGAGTCACTTGGCACATTTTGTTTGCAGTCTGTTGCTAATTTTTGGAACTTGTACTGTTTTGCACAGTGTGCACTCAAGTCTCAGTTTGACTGTGCATTTACATATGAATATTTCATATGGTCTTTAAAGGGCAACACAAGCACTCGGTGAAAATCACTGGAAATAGAGCATAAAGTATCATAAAAACATATTCCAGTGGTATTTTATGACAAGGAGGCACGAGAAATATTAATGTTTTTCTCTTAATCACACCTGAATTTGTTTCTTAAAAAAAGCAGTAAGTGACAAAATGACATGACAACCTAGGCAATATTTTTTATTTGACTCAAAGACATGCCTAGATCTGCTGAACTGAGCCATGCTTGCCATTACAAATACTCAGAGGTAATTCTAGGCTGCGGCCTTGCAGGATTCCCGCAAAATTTCGCTGAGGGGCGCATAGTCTGAAAGTCAGCTCGACCATACGCCCGCAAAAATATGGTGGCTGGCGCACTTTTGAACACGCGATGCGGCACTTCAAAAATAGTTGTTGTCATTCTTCGTGCTGGTTTGAAACCGACCCACTAGAATCGATGCAATAATGACTGGACAGTTTTCAAACTGAGCACTTGTTATCCATCCGATGCAACCTGCTCCAAATTTCGCGCCAGGAAGTAAATTGTTGACCCACCCACAGCGAAAACATTTGGAACGGAAGAGATCAAAGGGTATTGGAAGCAAGCGAGTTGAAAACAAAGTGAACGCGACTGTCAACTCTGTTTGACTTTTCGTTCACGACCAGAACAGCCCTGGAAAGTAGAAATCGACAAGGACAGGAAGAAACAGAAATTCATCAGAGTGTGCCGCACACATTGTTGAAACTGAAAATGTAGACAACGAAATAGACAAATTGAGACAAAGACCGCACGTAAAAAACCACGCATCCAGAGAACCTGTCAGTGTGAATTGCTGAAGAAATGGCCTTGGATAATGAATGAGGAGGAAGGCATGAGATGTAAAGTTGCCTAAAACATTCAGAATAACGTGTTTACAACCCCGCATGTGTTAAGTACCGAACGAGGACACTGCAGAGACATTCAGACTTCCGACCACAGGCACTCTTTGGAGGCTGAAATTCTTCAGAAAGATTTCAGCCAGGTAAACTATTTTTTAATTCTGTTATATTTCTGTCCTCGTGATCTTTTCGGAACTTATGCCTGCGGTATATATAACACTTAAAAATAACGTGTTGCGAACTTGATACAACATCCCGGGACACAGAAGCTGTCAGGGTTGCTTTTGCGACAGTGTGCAAGAACATTAATGACAGGTTCCCAAAAGATGCAGGTGATGCTGCCTTTGGATTTTGAGTTCTTTCCATGCGCCCCATCTTTTTCCTATCTGCTAAAGACAGAACACCCTATGGAGACAAAGAATTAAATATCTTAACAGATTTCTTTGGAAAACCAGCACGTGGGCAGCAAATTCAGTAAAATCTTGCTTGACAAAGCAGCATGTTTAGAGGAATGGATTGTGGTCAAAGAAACTGTAACGCAGAATGCATATCGGAGAGATTCCACAAGCTGCTTAAACTGTTATTTGATTTTTACAAGGATTCATTTCCCAATTTGCTGGTTCTTGGAAAGCTGTGCCTCCTTATGCTATACCACAATGCAGGCTGTGAGAGGGGGCTTTGATCATCAAAACCTAATAAAGTCTTTTCGTAGAAAGTTGCCTCGAGGAGAAACATTTAAACCCCTGGACTAATGAGACATATGAAAAGTCTCTAAACATTAGCTCATAGCACAATGAGATGGACACAAAGACTAATTGGTTTGCAAATTTAGGATGCTATGATCACACTAATGATTATGAAAAAGATAATTTATCAATATAAAAGAAAAAGATATCTATGTGATTAATCTTCAATTTCTTGTGATTAATAAAGTATTTTGTTGTATACCAAATATTTATTGTAAAAAGCAGTGAAAATGTGTTTGTTTCAAGGGACCCCTTGTTTCATTTGAAGGGCCTTTTTTTTCCATTGAGAGGGACCCAGGGCCACTCTTTTTGAAATCCTAGAATTACCTCTGAATATTACTTGCATGCAACTGAGCTCTTCAGTATGAGTAATTTTGCTTTCCAAGTGGCAAGTGAGAATGCGGGTGATGTTTGGAGGCTTATATCTTGAAAATTAAGTATAATTATATACTCATATTTTGGGAATTATTATTTTAAAATGAACTTAACCTGACCATGAAGAAAACATGTTGCACTCGTATTGCCCTTTAACTTGTTGTTACCATATTTTGCTTACTAATTAGCAGATGATTTTGAGAAGCAAGTTTTTTTGGGTTTTTTTTAACCATTTACAAAAATTTCAATATGAGGGAGGAAGCATTGTGCAGAATGCAAGGTCATGGCATCTGCCAGCAAAGGGTTAAGTTACACCATTTTCAGGGGTTAATTAAGTATATTTTTTAGGTGAAGAAGATGGTTGTTGATGCACAGATGCATCATCCAATGCCTGTGCAGGACAATAATCCTTTCAGCGAGACTTTCCAAGTCCGTGAACAGATCATGAAAATGCAGCAGACTGGAGGAACACTTCCTCCTATGTCACCAAGTGATACTCCCACTCCTTCACCTGGGCCAAGTGCTCCAAATCCAGTTGGGCATGCAAGTGGTGTACGTCCAGGTAAGTTGTCATTTTTCAATAAACTGTTATTACAGATAATGTCAGGCAGTGTATTATTGAACTTGGATTTTAACTCGGTATACACTTATGTACCTCAGATATGTTACTAAAAAGTGGGATTTATATAGAGATATTAATAAGGCAACAAACACATTGTGATTTTGAATGAGCATTAACTGTGAAAATTTGAAATGCAGCTTATTTTTACCATCTGAATTGATGCATTTGTCTTTCAGCTGGAGAGGGAATGTTTTTCCGAGAGAGAACTCTCCCTTTGGAAGGTGGTCAGCGATTTATAAGACGTAAGTGCATTAAATTGAAAGACGTAAGCAGGAGCATTGATAAGTCAATTAGATTTTTGTATTAAAACAAACACACACATCTCTTAATATCCTGATGCTTGAAAACTTTCCATTGCTGGCAGGTTTTTAGAGTAGCTTCTCTTGCATATTTCTGTATATCCTCCAACATCCGTCATCAGAGCATTCTTTTGTTTCATGGCCCTTGCAACATATGTTGCATGATCAACCATGAAAATGAACCAGAACATAACGTCTGAAGATGTGATAAGAATGTCTCAAAATGAAGCTTTTTTTTTTCAATGAAGAACCTATGTTAATCAGAACTGTGGGATCTAGCTCTTACTCCTTCTAGGTCAGTGTTGATAGTTTGCTTACCTGAAAAATTTGCCTTTTTGTGGGAGGAGGGGCAGGGTATATTGTAAAAGGTTTATGGGGAAAGCTTAAATATTTTTTTCTCATTATTCATTATTGCTTGTCATCATTACAAAAAAGATAATTTGATCTCAAATTATGTCAGATAAAAATGAAATGCTTAGAACCAGTTTTCAGAATGAGTAGTGAGGAACAGTTATTCTTGATTCTTGTCTTTTTCTTTTTTTTTCTTTTTTGTAGCCCCTGGGCCTCTTCCAAAAGACAACAGTACTTCCCGAGAGGGGCCACGTCCACCTCCTTACCCAGGTCCAGGTATTCCTCCTGGTCCAACAGGTGCAGGATTTGTAGAGGGACCCCGCATGCCATTCCCTCAAGCCATGCCATTGCAGCCAGGCAAGGAATCCTTTCTTTACCTTCTCCTTTGACATGTTATGTTGTTACAAAATCTGTTGGTCATGACACACACTAACTCACTCCCCCCCTCCTTCCCCTCCCCCACAAAGACTCCTTCTATTATTGGCTGAGCCCTTTTATCTTCCCACCTCTCACATGTCAGTCATTGCTTCAAGCAAGCATGCTGGCATAACCTCACAATACTCCTTTCGTTTACAGGAAGTTCATAGACTGTTTGGTTTAAGAATTTGCTCTGAAGCATCTTTATTTTAAATTTTGTTACCCATTATAAAATGCATTACCAGTGGTTTCAACACCTAGCAAATTTTGGCAAGGATTTTGACATTGCTGACATTAGCATCATTTAATAGGGCACCTGATAAGTGAGGGGGAGTTTCTGAGGACTCCTTTTTTCAGCAGCCAGTTAGCAGATGGACATCTGAAGTGCAAACATATTGAACACTACATGTGTCATGTGTTTGCTGCAGTGACACCATACATGTCAGTTACTGATTTGAATGAGCTTGAGTGGAATTAAGTGGTACATTCAACATTCACAATAAGATCACAGAAGGGCTACAAATTCAAAGGCAAAGAAAACAATTTCTAAATGCTGCTTTATAGTCATATAATAATGATATTTAGAACAGGCTAAACTTAAATACAGCTTAAAAAGCAATCACGGTGTAATATGTTTTCACTCCTGAAAAAGGTCTATTAAGATCTATGCCAGAATCTAACAAATGCATCTCTTGAAACATTTCACTTAAGTGAAAGTACTCAGCGTTTGGTGAGTCTGTTTTGTCAACTCATTCAGATGCTTTTGTTTCTCAAAATGCATTTGACACTGTGACAAAAGTTCATCCCCTAAAATGGGCTGTGGAAGGTAAAATTGATTTCAATATTCTTGTTTTTCTGGCTTTATTTGTTGAAAGTATGTGGTATGAAGTGTCCATAAATGTAATTAAAAAGATAACTGCTCTTCTGGTTCTTATGCAATTACATTTTTAGTGTGACATCCAGGTGTCTGATGGGCATCATGCAAGGACAAAAAAGTACAGCAATTGCTCCGTGCTGCTATCAAAGAAAATACACAGCACTGGTTCATTAATACTGTTTATTCATACGTTTCAAAATGAAATACTATAGCAGCCTATTGCATTGAAAGCATATTTAAAAAGAGATTTATTTTTGTCCCTGAGACAGCCATCAGATACAGAAATTTATATTTTTCTCTCAAGCGCTCCACAATGATGCAAACACCCAGAAAACATCACATGCCTATCAAAATGGTATAGCACTACTTATCTTTTATGCCTTTCATATAATTAACAATGTTATATTCCACAAAAAAAACACAAAAAGAATTTCTCTCCCACAACTCCCATCAGGCTTATTATCGGAAAGGTTTTCAAAACTAAAGTATTCTACTGTATGTTTTAATGTATGGATGTGGTTGATAACATTTGATTTCCATGGTGTATGTGAAGTTAAGTACCACACAGTGCAGGAAGAAAACAGATATAAACAAAACAAGTACATTGTAACAGCATGTCATGATTTTATTAACAATCAGCATGGCCACTTTCCAGTGAAACAAAGTTGAATATTATTTTGACCCCGTGAGACTGGACAACATACAGTTTGCAGCTTAGTAAATTGCCACCTGTGGGCAAATGTAAATTTCCACATCTGAGAGGAACTAAAGACACAACAGTTTTAATAACTGCAGCAATAAGCAAGGTGATAATAAACAAAACCAGTAACTCTTTTGACATTCAACAGCACTTGTAAATGAAGGCCAGTATTATCATATCTCCTAAAACCTTTATTCATCCATTGATACAGTTTCAGATTCAACAAAGCAAAAATAAACATGTAAGCAATCTATGGCCGACTATGCCAGGGGCGAACTTCTGTCACAGTGTCATTTCTTAAATATATTTTATACATTTAGATAAGGATTTAAAATATCTTTGTCTGTTGTCACTTTAATTGTTACAGACAACATTCTGGAGAATGAAAAGTGAAGGTTGTCTGGTAGTTGTCTAATCACCATAGTGGGTAACAGTGATGAGCACTGCTTTCCAGTGTTCAAGTGGGGCTCTGTGCTAAACATTAATTATAATAGGTGTAAAAAGCTAATTTTGCAACTAGATGTATATGTATATTGCCAGTGTCTGTTGATATTTAAAAAATTTGGTATGATCTTTTACATCGTGTTTTAACAACAGATCTTTTAGTGCATAGTCACTGTACAAAGTCAGTGACAACCATGCTTATTGAGAACAAAATGATGTAGGTTTTGGCCATCCTTCCATGCACCCAGCTCAGACAGGAACAGGAGAGATAGGGGTGGGAACAACGCCACCTGCTCCTGCTCCCAAAGAGAAGCCCAAAAAGCGGCGTAAGAAAAAGAAGGCAGAGGAGAGTGATGCCCAG
Organism: Marisa cornuarietis; assembly: GCA_004794655.1. Lineage (NCBI taxonomy): Eukaryota > Metazoa > Mollusca > Gastropoda > Architaenioglossa > Ampullariidae > Marisa > Marisa cornuarietis. The sequence continues at coordinate 2,597,883 of SMMW01000631.1, forward strand.
TCCCAGCCCCTGCCGGCATCCATTCCCAGTCATTCTATCATGAGTGAGTAGCAAAATTTACTTCCTTCTATGCTTTAATTTAATGATCTTGGGCTTTTGCGCAGCACTCATCAGTGCAGTGAGTTAATTTGCATTATGCAAATTTGACTTGCCACAGAATTCTAAAAGAAATCTGTATTCCAGAAAAAAATTAAAAATTCTGGACGCAGAACATGTATTCATTTTATTATTCTGTTTATTATAAAGCTACATTATTTAATATGACTACATTTTATTACATTTTATGATTTGCTTATAAGTGAAATAGTAGAGTAGGTTCATATTGCATTACATAAAATCGCTTTATGTAGAGGTCTGCAGAATGGTCCACTTACACAAAACGAAAACTGTCTGAGCTTAAAAGGAATGGAGGGTCAAGATTTTTCTCATTTTTCTTTTGAGTTGTTATCATTTCTTAATTTTTTGGCTGTGTCTGTGTGTGCTTGTGTGTGTGTGTGTGTGCTTGTCTGTGTGCATGTACACGTGCGTGTGTATGTACGTTGGCATGGGTATACATCTATGCAGGTCATGGTAACCAGCAAGGTGAAAGATCTGCTGTAACAAAACCACCAGAATTTCCCATCAAGCCACAGTCAGAAACTGATAGGCGAATCCTGGAGATACTCAGAGACTCAGCTGCTAGTGCTAGCAAAGATGGACAGCAGCCTACCAATATGAAAGGAAACAGTACCAAGGGTGCTCGTTCGAAGAGCCCTGCTGCTGCCACAGCCTCTCATGCGAAAGCAGCAATGGACAAACCTCCCGAAGGTGACCAGTCTGGCAGCTCTCATGGGCAGTCCAGAGGTTCTTCTCCAGGAGACGAGTCAGCTCCATCAACAATGGCAGCTTCCGTGTTGCGTCCAGAGGCAGCCATGCCTGGTACAGGAGTGCAGACTGGTACAGGCAATGTTGGCATTCAGTCAGTTCCACGTGGGACACAGGCAGCATCGATGCAGAATACTTCAGCTGGTGAACTAGGTCCCCTTCCTTCTAGTGGCAGTCATGCTCATCCTCACCCCCACATGCTTCAACAGGCACATCTCCACACTGGAGTTACTCGTCACCAGGGGTTTCTATCACAAGGGATTCAGGGTGGAGTGATGTCCCCACAGTCAGGACCTCCTCACAGAATATCCCCCACATCTCTCCCTCTTGCTGGCAGACACCCAAGTCCAGCCATGGTGGGAAGCCATCCATTGTCAATGCCTCCTCGGGGCCCTTCTTATCGCCTTCAAATACCTATGGGCCATCCGCATTTACAAGATCTTACCCGAATCCCACAGCAAATGATACACATTCCAACCAGTCCTGCCACAGGTATGCCACCACAGCTAAATCCATTCAGACTATCTCACCCAGATGCACTTCCTACAGCGTCTTTGCCATCAGAGACTCTTCCACAAACCTCGCTAGAAGCAGGTGCCCCAGAGAGTATTGTAAAGCCTTCAGAAGCTGCAGGTACACAAACTGTATTCTCATCTGCGTCATGTGACACAGCCTCTGTGTCTCCTGTACCAGCCCAACTTCAGGGGGAACTATCAAATGCAGAAGGCAGCAGTCCACTTGTTCAGGTGTCAGCATCATCTGCCACATCTCAGAGCCAGTGTCAGCAGCCACAGCTTATGGAGTTGGCTAGTTGTAGTGATGCAGAAGTGTCAAAAACACCAGACAACTCTGTACAAACTGACACAGGTGAGAGTAACATACAAAAGAAACAGTGTGACGATGGAATCCACTGTGGGACAGATGACGAACAGGAGAGATCGTCAACAGGAAGAAAGGTTTGTGATGATGGCATCCACTGTGGGACAGATGATGAAGAAAAATCTGCAACAGGAAAAAAAACCTGCAGTGATGGCATCCACTGTGGAACAGATGATGAGGAAGAGAGATCCACAACAGAAAGAAAAGTTTGTGATGATGGAATCCACTGTGGTACAGATGATGAAGAGGGGAAACCTGCACCAAGGAAAAAGCTTTGCAGTGATGGTATCCACTGTGGTACAGATGATGAAGAGAAGAAACCTGCATCAAGCAAAAAGCTTTGCAGTGATGGTATCCACTGTGGTACAGATGATGAAGAGGAGAAACCTGCTAAAGGACAAAAAACCTGCAGTGATGGCATCCACTGTGGAACAGATGATGAGGAAGAGAGATCCACAATAGAAAGAAAAGTTTGTGATGATGGAATCCACTGTGGTACAGATGATGAAGAGAAGAAACCTGCATCAAGCAAAAAGCTTTGTAGTGATGGTATCCACTGTGGTACAGATGATGAAGAGGAGAAACCTGCACCAAGCAAAAAGCTTTGCAGTGATGGTATCCACTGTGGTACAGATGATGAGGAAGAGAGATCCACAATAGAAAGAAAAGTTTGTGATGATGGAATCCACTGTGGTACAGATGATGAAGAGGGGAAACCTGCACCAAGGAAAAAGCTTTGCAGTGATGGTATCCACTGTGGTACAGATGATGAAGAGGAGAAACCTGCATCAAGCAAAAAGCTTTGCAGTGATGGTATCCACTGTGGTACAGATGATGAAGAGAGATCCACAGTAGAAAGAAAAGTTTGTGATGATGGAATCCACTGTGATACAGATGATGAAGAGGGGAAACCTGCACCAAGGAAAAAGCTTTGCAGTGATGGTATCCACTGTGGTACAGATGATGAAGAGGAGAAACCTGCATCAAGCAAAAAGCTTTGCAGTGATGGTATCCACTGTGGTACAGATGATGAAGAGAGATCCACAGTAGAAAGAAAAGTTTGTGATGATGGAATCCACTGTGATACAGATGATGAAGAGGGGAAACCTGCACCAAGGAAAAAGCTTTGCAGTGATGGTATCCACTGTGGTACAGATGATGAAGAGGAGAAACCTGCATCAAGCAAAAAGCTTTGCAGTGATGGTATCCACTGTGGTACTGATGATGAAGAGGAGAAACCTGCTAAAGGACAAAAAACCTGCAGTGATGGTATCCTCTGTGGTACAGATGATGAAGATCAGAAACCTGCACCAAGGAAAAAGTTCTGCAGTGATGGCATCCACTGCGGTACAGATGATGAAGAGGAGAAACCTGCTAAAGGACAAAAAACCTGCAGTGATGGTATCCACTGTGGTACAGATGATGAAGAGGAAAAACCTTCAGCAAGGAAAAAGCCCTGCAGTGATGGTATCCACTGTGGTTCAGACAATGAAGAAAGTTCCACAATGAGCAGAACTAAAGATGGAGGAATGAATTATGCTACAAATAGTGATAAAGGTAGACTTTCTGCAAGAAAAACTGTTTGTGATGATGGCATTCATTGTGGTACTGATGATGAGGAGGATAAGCAAGCAGGTTCCAGAAAAGTTTGTGATGATGGAATACACTGTGTTACAGATGATGAGGCTGATAAATCCATAGCAAAAGGAAAAGTTTGTGATGATGGCATTCATTGTGGTACAGATGATGAAGAGGATAAGCAAGCAGGTTCCAGAAAAGTTTGTGGTGATGGAATACACTGTGGTACAGATGATGAGACTGATAAACCCATGGCAAAAAGGAAAGTTTGTGGTGATGGTATTCATTGTGGTACAGATGACAAAGAAGATAACCCCCCAGCAAGGAAAGTGTGTGATGATGGAATACACTGTGGTACAGATGATGAAGCAGACATACCCATGAAAGATGAATGTGTCACAGGCACCAATCCACAGACAGTGGTAACAGGGAAAGTTTGTCATGATGGACTGCACTGTGGTACAGATGACGAAGCAGATGAGAAGATAGCTGGTGAATCCTACTCATCAGCAGCTAGTGGTGCAGCATTGCCAGTCCCTGACATCAGTGTCTCCCATTCCAGTAACGCTATTACACTATCTGTTTTACCACCCGCAAACACTCCTGAAGTAAGTCACTCTGAAACCATTGTGCATTCAGACTCCACCCCATCTTCTTCTGGCTTTGTTTCTAGCACAGACCCGACGCCCTCCTCTCAGGATATTAACACCACTCTAGGTGGTCAGGCTACAGAAACAAGCACAGCTCAGGCACCTGTGCAGAAGTCTCCAGATAAGCAGCCATCATCAATGGAGGGAGGTGATTCTTCAGGGTCTGCCAGTGAGCCTTTTTCATCACAAACCCAGCCATCACAGCCTGCTCTGCAGCCTCAAGGCAGCATTCCACATGAGACCTCCGAAGTAATTTCCTCCTCAATGCCTGGCTTGGGTAACATGGCTTCTGTGTCAACAGGTTATGTGACTCAGCTGGGAACAGCCAGCCAGTATGCACAAGCAAGTAGCGAAACAAAGCAAGTGTTGGATCAGACATCTGACGTGCAGCCCAGTTTTTCAGGTCAGGAGCAGGAGGCTGGTCAGGTCATTAGGTCGTCTGCTATTGTGCAGACCCCAGCTGACACATCCCTTTCCCCTGCAGGTGTTTCCTTCTCATGTGCTGGAAATAATTCTGTCATGTCTGCATCTCACCAACCTTTTGTACATCCACAGCAGACAGAGTCTTCTAGCAGACTGGTTGATTCTGCTGTGGGCGGATTACCTGGTGCAATGGAGTGTGAAGACAACCAGCAAGAGGTTTTGACCAGTCATGGTGATGTCTGTGCTGAACCACCTCTCTCCCCTTCTTGTAGAGCAGAGCCAGATGCTAAAAACATGCAAGAAGTATCCCAGGCATCAAGCATAGGCACAGCTGTTTTGTCTTTAGCATCCAGTTCTGGCTCGGACAATGTTGTTCCAATGCAAGAGGCAACATTCACATCCACACCACAGACAGCAGTGATGAGTGAATCTCAAGAGCTTTTTCAGTTGACCAGCATTAATACTGCTGCTTCCACTGCCTCTTCTCAAACAGCAGTCAGCGTTCACTCAGATCAAACACCTCACAGAGACACTACTCCTGCAGAAACTGATACCAAAATGAAAGAGTCAACATGTGTGCCATCTTTGCCAAATACAAGCACCACTGCTTTGGGACAGCTTCCTTTTTCAAGAGATACTGTACCACTCACTCATTTACCACAAGCAATAGCATCCAGCAGATCAGTGATGGAGACTTCACCACAGCATTTAACCGAAGGGTCAGCAACAGAAACAGCTCAGAGTGCACCAGGAAGAGGCCCTTTCTTAGAACAAGGCCAGATAAGCATTGAAAGTGCATCTTCTGCCTCACCTGCTGGATCTAGTCAACCTGCTAGAATTGAGACATTTGGTGTGTTAAAGGAAGGAAAGCCTACTGCACAGCCATCAGCACCACCAACTGTATCAACAGAGAGCGGAGCATTGGCCTCATCAGGGACTGGTAGTAGCTTAGCTGTACATGCTCGGCAACCCCAGCCACTACCAGTGAGCAGCCCTATGCACTACCCGGCTGGCCACCCTCTGGCAGGTCAGCCACGCCCACCTCTTGACATGCTTGCTCGTGTTTCACAGTCTGCTCTGTCATCAGCAGGCACAGCCCTTCCCACTTCTCAGCCCTCTCCTCCTTCAGCAGGGACTCAGGCAAACCATGAGATGATAAGGAGCAACTTTCCACGGCATCCACCTCCACAGCTTTCCCCACACCTGGCGATGGGCCAGACTCACGGCATACCTGCTACAACATCCCAAGCGGCGCAGCATAGTCCCACCTTGCCATTTCCAGGGGATGTGTACTCTCCCAGACACCCATTGTTTGCTGGACAAAACATGCCACCACGATTCCGTAGCATGGCCCCTGCCGACTACGCCCAGAGTGGTGGCATGATGTCACCCCCAGCCATGTCACCAACATCCCCCTCTCAGCGTGGTCAGCGTCCACAGTTTCCAAATGCATTCCATGGTGTGGAGATGATGCAACACAGCATGCCACCCAGGCCCATGGGTCCTCACGGCACACGTCCCATCCACTCCCCCGACATGATGGGAGGGACCTCTCCGACAGCTGAGAGCCACCTGAGCATGGTGGGACCTCACATGCAGGGCATGGCAGGGTACAGGCATCCAGCTCCTCATGGCCAGCACCAGGCCATGATGAGTCGCCCACCATTCTCCATGCATCCTCCTCACTCCACAGCCCCCATGGACTTTCCTCCCCGTCCCCACCTTCCTGCCATGAGTATGGCAGGCCCAGGAATGGCTAGTTTCCATGGACACCATCCCTCAGCATCAGGTCACCAGTCAGCACCACAATCACCATCTGGTACCCCTTCTTTACGCTTGCCTGCTGCCAGTCCCAATTTTCCCCAGGATTCCCGCATGATGTCTCCAGCTGATGTAGACCTTCTAAGGCAAGCAGATCCACGCCTGCGCATGCTTGCAGAGCAGAAGCGCATGGGCATGATGCCCCCACGGCCTTTCCGTCCCCCCATGATGCAGGTGCCTCCAGGCAGTGGTGCTGCACCATTCCCATTGCATCAGCGTCCACCTCGGCTGCGGCATCCGATGTACCAAGAGGAAGGGGGCATGGATCACTTTCACAGCATGCATGGCATGAATCGCCCAGTGGGCCCTGCAAGCATGTCAGAAGGACATTCCACCATGATACCCCAACCCCCTGTCTCACCTATGGGGCAACCTGGTCCACTGTCCCCTCTAACACACGGAGCAACCCGACCTCAGTTTGCAGCAGCCTCTCATGCTGCTACTTCCACCATGTCATCTTTTCACTCTTCTGTCCCTGTTACTCTTGGGGGTTTGAGTGGCCCCCACATGGAGGGTGTGCCAAACACCAAGCCTTTGACTATTTCCATCAACCATACTGGCATACCAGGCAGTTTTCCAGTGAAGTCTGAGCCTGCAGATGACTCATGTGAAATGGGTGAGTACCATTCACCTTTTCCATAAATATATTTCTGTCGATCCCCGTTGATATTACTGTACCAATTACTGTCACCGTCATCCTGTTTGTGTCACCTTTTTGTCAGTCAATTTCCCCCTCTTTTTTCCCCCATTTCAGAGTGTGTTTGTGCACATGCATTTGCATGTGTGGAAATGTCTTTAAAATCATCAACAGAGTTGTTTACCCATTCAGTTGGTTTGTTTGCATTTTCTGCAGAAAATGAATCAAAGTACACTAATAAGATTGTTTGATTTTTAATACCATTTTTATGGATGGATATATGTCTGTCATAGTTCACATTATTATCTTCAACTTGCTGGTGATAGCATCTGATAAAGTCAAAGCAGAGAAGCAGTTGTTGCCAGACTCTGCAGTAGAAATTCTAATGTTGATAGAACAAGTCAGTTTGCTTTGTAAAAGTAAGTTTCCTTGAACAAAGAAAAGAGTATTTGTATATCGAATGATTTTCAAGTTTTTCTTTTCTTGTATTTTTTTTTTCTTATTTCAAGTATTACATAATTATCTATTTAAGTAAAATTTATCATTTTTCTATCATGACTTTAAATTTTGGGTCAATAAGCCAAATATACTGATTTTCAATTCAGACTGTTTACTGAATTCTTTGGCAAGGATGAATAGTTTGGCATTTAGGTGTTTGCTGATTTGCCTCCACTGAGCACTAATCAAAGTCGACCACCAATAATTTTATATAATTTTTATTATCTAAATTATATGAGATGTTACAGACTTAAAAGTTTCACCAGCTTATTTTGATAGCAAGTATGTGCTTGCAGGAGATGCTATGTGCTGGGATGCCATGGAGCAAGAGCAGCGTGCAAAGCACAATGTTCTCTTGAAAGAACTTCTGTCCACCCAGAAGGCACAAGGAGCAGACAGCCATCCCCCCAGCACTCCAGATGTGAGTTAAATGCATTTTTTTGGAGGGGTTTTGTCTTATAAAACCTGTTTAAAAGGTTGAGAGAATAAGTAAGGGAATGGCTTATAGGTTAGTCATGGTTAATCCTGTCAAAACTCGCACTGAAGATTTTAGAAAGGAAATGTGGCAGATTTCTTGGGAATTATCCCAGTTTGGATAGATTATATATCTTTTTTTAATCTTTACCCACAAATAATTGTAGGTACATGTATGAATATTGAGGTAAAGCGTTTAGGCAGTAAAAGGTCCTTTCCTATCAGGTGCATATAAGAATTACTGTTATCTGTGAGAGAAGCTGTTTGTAACATGTACCTACAACTATGTGTAACATCTTATCTCCCAGATGAAGTATACTGCATGAATCCATTGTCTGTACTTACAGAGTGAGGACAGCATTCCACAGCTGACACCAGACCAGCAGCGCCAGCTGGAGCGTATTGAGAGCATGCCCCTGTGCCAGGAGACAGAGTCACCCTCAGACATTCCTGAGTGGGAGAGCAAGACAGCAGAGGAACGAGAACAGATTTTGGGTTGGTTTTTCTGGTCTCATATGGGTATGTGTGTTGGGAAGTGTCTAGAGACGTGCATTTTTATGTCTTTGTGCTTGCCATATTTGTTCAGTAAATGCCAATTGACAAACTATTTGCCTTGGATATTTTAAAATCAAGGTGGTAAAAACAACTTTGTGTTTGATGATAATGCACATGAAGATTGTGGTAGACAATATTCTCTGCCAACTGACCTAGGATTTAGTGTTGTTTTCTGTCCCATCAGAACTGAAAAAACAAGAGTATGAAAAGAAGCGCAAGCAGTATGAGGCAGCACGTAAAAACAAGCGCAAAGGACAAACAGTAGGTGCAACCAATGGTGCCAGTCAGCCAAAAGTGAAGAAACGTCGAAACAAAAACACTTCAGCTGTCCCATCATCTGAAACCCTTGTGTCGCTTGATTCCTCTGGTTAGTGAACAGTCAAGAGTTGAAATATTTGTAATACAGAGTAGTCTGTTCTTGAAGTCAGGGTATTTCATTTTCAATGTATTGATGTGTCCCCTCACTGATTCACATTATATCTGTTAAGTTGGTAGTTAACATACTAGGGTAAAGGGAGGATCAAAAAATTTTAATTTAACTTAAAGATCATTTTTGTTTTACTTGGACTTTAATGTCCTTTGCCTTTTGTGAAAAAAAGTTGTATGAACTACCAGCCATGTATTTATTTCTGAGTTACTGTGAAGCATGGGTTTATTTTTTTGTTTTTGTATTTTTGTCTTGAAGCTGAATCTGCTGTGACTGTAAAGAAGCGTGGCCGCCGCAACAAAAGCAGGGAGCACCGAGAGTCTGAACTCGAGTTCATGGCTGAGACTTTCCTACAGCAGCTGCACAACTTGCCATCTGTGGCACTCGTGGAGCCCACCATCACCCTGTCCTACTGCATTGTGCCTTTCAAGGGTGCTGCTTCTATGACAGGTGAACCACCCACACCAGAGTGACCATTTGAAACCTTTTCAGTAACCTTTTTGTTTTGACTGAAGTGGTTGGTTTTGCAAAGATGACCATGGCTTTTTTCCCCCCAGTGGGTGACCAGCTTGTAATCCACACTTTGCTTCCCTACTTAGACAGTTACAGAGTGAATTTCATAATACTCCCATAGCTTTTAGTTTACTTAGACAGCAGCAATCTCACTTTTCAGTTACTTTCCTCTCAAGCAGTTTAGGAAGAATTTGATTTCATTATGGTTTTTTTTTTCTAATTAAGAAGGAGTTTTCCAGATTTTTTTACTTTGGCCATTAGCCTTAATCCTTTTGCTGATGATTTGTCATCTCGAAATATATTCCTTGATAATACCATAATTTTTTTCTCCTTTTTTTTTTACACACAAATCACTTGCCATTCCTGGCTGTTTTAACTAACCTTTTCTCATAAATGTTATAAATTACTGTAAAGTACCTTTTTCTGTTTCAGTAATATAAAAATAAAAAGCCCCTCTGCAGTCACATTTTTATACAGCACAGATCATTACAGCATATCATTTCCCACATTTTTAGTATGTAAACAGTCTAGCAGAATGCTCATTTAAGCTCTATAGTTAAAATAAAGCATTGGAAAAATAAACACGACTACTCTTGTTATTCTGTGTTTTTGTCTGTAGTCTATGTTTTTCATGCCCTTTGTCTTATTTCTTGGCCTTTCTCTATCTGTCCAAGCAGGGTTAGGCGCACTGAGAGGAGTGTTTGGCCAAGGCTATCTTGACCATGTGCCTGACTACTACGGCAGTCTTTGCTTCCCAAAACCTCCACCATTGCCACAGCAGGACAAAACAGATTCGTCCACGCAGCAAGACGCACGGGCTGACGAGGAAGTCAAACATGTGACAGAGACAGCCAAGTTGAGAGGCACCGGTCCTACAGGATCGGTGCAAGGACCCTCATCACCTGCACCAGTCTTGCCACTTGAAACCAGTAGCTACCCATTCGCCTTGCCAGCGCACCCACGCATTGAAGTTAAGACAGAGCCACTAAGGTTACTTCCCTTTCACCCTTCTCATCTTTTATTTAACTTTTTTTTTTTAATTTTTTTTTTTTACTCAAACATATTAAAAATCAATGTAGCCCAGAAGTGTATAAACTCAAGTTGCCATGTATTCCGTTTTGAATGCTGTTTATGCATGCTTTAATTTTATTTTGCCTTGAAGGTGTAGTCTTCTCAAACATGGTAGCTAAGGCTTGCTTTTAAGAATGCATCTAGAATCCTGTGCTAAGGAGAGTATGCTCAGTTACGGAGGCATTGCTCTATCCTAATTAGATCATGCTCTTTTACAGGGACACTCCTGATACCATCATCTCCACCTCATCCCCAGAGGTGGGATTTGTTGAGAGCGAAGCAGACTATATGTCTCTGCGCCCCATTGAGCCTGCTATGCCTGGGGCAGTAGATGACAAGTTCTCGCCCACCGTGCCCTTGCTCCATCCCATTCCTCTCAAACCTCAGCTCAAGGTGGAGAAGGCAGAAGCTATTACAATCAAGGTGAGTTGCTTGGCCCAGATTGCATGTAGGAGAGAGGTTCTCACATTGTGAGTTGTCTGGTCGAGAGTGTGTGTAGTAAACTCTGACAATCATATGGCAGAAAGGTGGGTTGAGGGAAAGAGGGTCAAAGGTCGAGGTGAAAACAAAAATTTTATGCATGGTGACTGATGTGGGTAACCACTGTTTTGTGAAGTAAAGTCTTTGCAATAATGTCTTGCAAGCATGGAGAAGAACCATCTTTATAAAAAGAGGGTGTGGACTGTAGTGAAATTACTAGTCCTGTGTTTGTGACTTGCTGGAGCTGGATGTAGTGAAATTCCTGGTCCTGTGTTTGTGGCTTAATGGGGGGATGCAGTGAGCTCATATTTGACCTGGTCATAGCACTTTTATCCAAGGCACAAGTTGAAAATAAGCATTTTTTAAACTTTGATAAGTTTTTATGCCTAAAGAGCCTCTATTAGTAACTGAAGCATCTAGGGTTTTTTTTAAGAGCTATGTTGATGTTGCTCTAAAAAGAAACAAGCATCTGTGAACACAAATCAAATATATATTGACTTTTACTATTAACAATAATTTCTTTTTAGGACTGACATTTATGAACAGGTGCTGATCGTCATGACATATTATAATGCTGGTTTACAGTCAGAGGAGATGGAACCTCATCCACTGGAAACATCTGATCTGCTGAAAAAAGAGCCCAGGCCATCCACTCCCCCATCCCCAGGGCACGGTCTGACGGTCAAGCTACCAGTAGCCACACCTGGGCTAGCCCATCCTTTCATTGACCCTTCCCTGGATCAGAAGGTGTCCGTTACCCTCACACTGTCGGCCACAGCAGCAGAGGACATAGGGGGTGTGATCTCTGCCATCGCCGACCTCCTCAAAATTGCAGTTCCACCCACTTACGAGGTGACACGCAGTCCATCACCAGAGATGTTCAAACTTAACATGACACGTAAGTTAATGAGCACTGACAGCTTAGAGTTATATTTTGTAATGCAAGACAGGGAAACATTTTTCCCAAATGAAAATAATTCAGTTATCAGAAAATATTGTTCTCTGATAGAACAAATGAGAAAAAAAAATGAGATTGGAAAATCTTTTTAATATTTGATATTTCCATCCTTGTGATGTCTATCAGATTGCTTCTAATGTTGATTTTTAATTCTTTGGACACCATAATAACACCAATAGTTTAAAGGTTGTGAATTATTACAAAGGGGAAGCAATGTGTGTTACAGACAAGGAAGAGGCCATCAACATCCAGTCGCTGATGCGTGTGAAGCCAAGATTCTGTGGCCACTGTCGAGTTGTACTCATCAGTTCTGGTATCCGCAAATTCAAGGCTGATTTGCCTCTCACTCTTCTCACTGAGAACTTGGTAGGTTCTTTTCTCAGACTTGTCTCCCCTGTTTCAATGTTAACCTTAGTGCAAAATATTTATTGTTTCCTATACCTAGGGTTAATTCATTACAAGAAAATAATTCTCAAAATCTGAGAATAGCTCAGTTCATTCACAACATACAAGCTGCAAAATATTACAGTTCCTACCTGTATTTCGTCAAGACTTCATTTTCTGCATCATTTAATAGAATGGGCTCAAAGCTCTTACGTTGACTCCAACCTTGGCTGTTGTTAGAAATTAGACTTTAGGTCCATTCTAATGTGGTTTTACCAAAACTAACAAAGACATAATGTTTTGTTAACCTGTCAGCAACTTTAACAATGTTTATTATTAGCACACCCATAGGTACTCAGCATACTGACTCATAATTTTTTAACCTCATAGCTGTTTTTGACTTGCATTGTTACAATAGTTTGTGCAGAAATTGTCAGTGAATCTTGCTCACACCAGTAAATATTTAAAAGCTATTTAAATGTCATTTCATTAAAATCAAATGTTTCAAATTGTTTTTCAGGATCCGGGAGAAGAGGAGGTAACGTTTTGTAGTATGAACTGTTTAAACCAGTTCCTTCACACACAGCCTGCTTTACCTGAACCTGACAATGAATCCAATGCCAGTGCTGGTGCCTCTACCATCATTATGGATGATATAGATGACAGTGGCGATGAGAGCATGGATGAAGACAGTGTAGTGACCAAAAATGAGGCCCTCACGGGGCTCTCTGGAACAGACTTGAGTGCACTAAAGCGCATGGTGAATGTGACAGAGGCACTGTCCATCAGTACCTCAAGCCCAGTTCCATCCATCTCTGCCTCTGCTACTACTGCCACCACCCAACCGGGTACTCCCACCACTCCAACTCCTGGTCCAGGAGGCTGGGCTTCACCAGCTGTGTCCCCAGCCAACTCCCACTCTATCACTAGTCCAGTGCTGCGGGCTGGAGCGTCAGGACCTGCTTCCCCAGTCCGATCTCCGCATCATCCCATGCTCAGCCCTCCCCTGCGAGGCAAGGGGGAAGACAGGGCAGCCAAGCGTCATCGTCGTAGCAGCAGCACTGCCTCGCAGGACAGCTACATTATCAAGGTGGGCACCAGAACCATTCATTCTTCACTTACTTGTTTTTACTTATGGGTTTTCTATAATATGGATTCATTATCATCATCTAGTGGTTGAGATATTGTAAATTGCCTTTTTTTTAAGGAGCGGCTTAAGTGTGTCAGAAAAAAAACAAATAAATCTTCAGCAACCATGTAGTTTCTGAGCATAAAATTTTGCTGTAATCTTAACTTATTAGCCATTCAGGACAACTTTGATAATGCTGCACAATTTTTGTCACAGTAACAGGCAGGTTACTTGTCACCATTATTTACAAGATGCTGAGAACATAACTTTATAATGTGCAGTTTTAGCTTCATTCCTTGTGCACCTATCAATGTAAGATTTTGAGAACATATTACTATATAGTGCAGTTTTAGCTTGGACTTCTTGATGGCACCTCACAGAAGTGGGAACAGGGGCAAGACATATGCAGACATCTGCCTCCAAGTTCATGTGCATGTGCAAATGTTAATACCTTTTTTTTTTTTTTTTTAATAAACAGCCTCAGTCAAAGAAATGGCGAGACTTGCGCTGGAAGCGTTGGGATGCTTCCATTACCATCACCAGATTGCCTGACACCCCTGCAACAGAGCTAAATGATGTAAGTGAACTCAGCAGTCTGTTATACAGGCATCTGTTGATTGACTGCTCTGCAAGATATTACTGTTACTATATAAGCAGAAACATGTGGGCTTACTGTGGTATTATCTTTTTATAGTTCTGAGTCTTCTAGCAAGTAGATATTGAGGTCAAGCACCTGAAATTTGTCAGTGGGGTGGTCGGGGTGTAGCAGGTGAAGAGATAACGTTTGATAAGAGAGAGCACCATGCTCATGTACGGTTTCTAGAAAAATCACATTCTGCTTCAGTTGTGGGAAAGCTTGGCCATGACAGTGTGTCCACCCAGCCTTCCTGAAGACAAACGCATCTGTGCTCTATGTCTGAGAGTCGGTGATGGAGAACCTAATGGGCCATCAAGGTAAAGTGCTATTTGATGAACTTGGGTATATATTAGCATTGTGTGGTCTGATTTCCTGTAGCAGTTGTAGGGTCTGTGGAAGCATTCATAGTCTCAACAACATATATTCATGTCTGTGCTTTTAATAAATTGGACCATAAAGATGTGTGTAGAGGTTTACTCTGATGTCAAATGTCAAGCTTCATTATGATTTCTGAAGCTTTTGCAAGATTTACTTCAGCATTCCAGCCAAGCATTTTTTTCTTGCCATTTGTTGACTTTTGAATTTGCAGTATTTCATAGTCAAAGTTTGTTGTAGCTGATTTAAAAATCACTAAAGAGTTTTGATTGTACATTCGCAGAAATCAATCTCTTTGGTTTGATAACAGGCTGCTTAACGTGGATGTGGACAAATGGGTGCACCTTAACTGTGCACTTTGGTCCAACGAGGTGTATGAGACGTGCAGCGGTGCTCTTATGAATGTAGAGGTGGCTTTGCGCCGAGGTTCTTCTGTTGAATGCATGGCCTGCCGCAAATTTGGTGCCACGATCAATTGCTTCAAATCACGCTGCATCAACACATATCATTTGCCCTGTTCCCAAGAAAAGGGCTGCATGTTCTTCCAAGACAAGGTATAGAAGTCTTTCCCTTTTTGTTTTCCTTCTCCTTAACCCTACCCAAGCTGTGCTTGAATCTCTTCTGTATTTGGCAGAATGCTGTCAGTGTGTGTGGTTATATTAGAAATGAGAGACTTGCAGCATCTTGATCAAGAAATATTAGGTAATTTTTTTTTAATATATCAGTTAATGAAAATAAACATGAGAAACCAGCATGGACTTAGATTGGTTTCTGGTATGTAATATTTAGACATAATAAAATATACTTATCCTGTACACCCATTCTTTTGCAAACTGGCCAAGGGGAACAAATGCAGCTAAATAAAGGCATAATGGGGCATCAACTAACAAACCTTTAAATTATATCTTAAGTTTACAGCAATCGCTAAAATGAGGGTCTGAATGGTTTTTTTTACTTTGTTAAAGAACAGCTTTATAATGGAATATGTTTAATTCCTCTTAATGTATTTAAAGAAAAAAATAATAAAGATGTTTTACTGTCATCCTGAAGGATCAGAATGCTCATGCTTCTGCTGTGTTTGCAGACTGTCCTTTGTCCCAGTCACTTACCCAAGCAGTATGTGGAAAATGTGCTGCTGTCATTGGAAGTGTCTCGTCGTGTGTACATTAATCGCGATGAAGACAGACAGGTTGCAAGGTCAGTACCTTGACATTAGTCTCCTGGGTAACAATTATTGAAGTCCCAACAGCTAGCATATAATGAGACGACATATCTAGCACTCGCTGGTCCAACAACTACCATGTAATGTGACTGTAGTTTTAATGTTGTATAAAAGTAAAATATGCATTTCTTTGTTTACATTACTTTCATCTGACATTAAAACAAAGTGTAAGAGTTGCATTAACTCATTCAATATAGACTATCGCTGTTGTTGTGCTGTAACTGTCAAGATGGTTGCATCTGCAGTTGCGAACTGTATTGGAAGAGTTAATATCATACAAAGTTATAAACCAATCGTCCCGCCACGAGAGTCTTTTGTCAACTATGACAAACACAAGAATCTGGCAGAGATAAAAGCAATTGTTATACATGGATAGGTCAAAACATTTCAAGAATTTCCTCTTCAGGATTTTTGTGTGGACATGGTTTGGCTAGGGTGGGTGTGGATGGGTTCAACCTTGATGTCTAACAAAATCTCTGCATGTAGTTACATTGTTAGCACTGAGGTAGAGACATGCAGCTGTATTTTGTTACTCCCAGAAATGTAGTCTTTTGAAGGATAAAAATCAGCAACAGAAAAAAACAAATGTTTTAGCATTAATGCCTGGCAGAATTAAAGTGCAGCTGACTTTGTATGTTCAGTGTTATTTCCAGCATGATCCATCAAGAGGAGGGCCACCACTCACTTCGAATTGGCTCCCTTATCCTGCACAGCATTGGTCAGCTACTGCCCCACCAGATCCAGACTAACCACTTCAACACTGAAGACTACATCTTCCCTGTGAGTCATATTATTACCTCCTGTAATCCACGGCCTTCATGTTGACATTCTGGAAATCTCCATTCTTTTTTCAAAAGTCTTTTCTTTTTTCCTAAAAGGTGGCATGATAGAAGATCAAACGAGAATTCCCCATAGATTAGATTGGTATTGAAGAATGTGAAACATTTCTTTGCGTCAGGTTGGATTCCGTACCAGTCGTTTCTACTGGAGCCACCGTGTGCTGTATCACCGTTGTCGCTACATATGCAGCATCAGTGAGATGGAAGGATGGCCTGAATTCAGCATTCGTGTGATAGAAGATGGCTTCGAGGATGTCGTGTACAAGGACAAAAGCCCCAAAGGTAGGAGAACACATTGATTTGTTGACAATTTACTTGTACTGTTGGTAAAATTTCTTCATAACTTTATTGCATTTGGATGGCCAGAATAGAACGTCAAGTTCAAAAGATAAGTAAAGACATAATATTAATGCTGATTATGAGGATGTTTTTATTTCAATAAACACTTCTTTTTGGAAACAGATTGTCATACTAATGAGGAACCAAAAGCTACTTACTTCTGTATATTGTGGGTTATGTTTTTAACTGGAAAAGGATCTTGGGTAACAATATAGAGATTGGTTTACCAGTGTGGAATATTTGTGTCCTTAGTTTTGTAAACTTAGTGAAAAATTGTGCTCCTAAACAGTAGCATAAGGAGTGAACAAGACCATTCAGGGCTGCATTTAATACCATGATAACAAGTACCTCAAACCTAAGGTCTGACTCTAAAGCATATAAATCTGCATATAGAGCATGATATGCAAGCAGTTTGCAACACGCAGTGCTGCTAAAACTGGTGTTTCTGAACATCCACATATAAGATGTTAAGTAAAACTGGACAGCAATCCACAGCATTGCATACATAAGTAAAACAGGACAGCAATCCACAGAGCTACATACATAATGTTAAGTGAAACTGGACAGCAGTCCACAGGGTTCAGTTTCATTCTGCTGCAGAAGTATGGCTGCATGTGTGCCAGCCACTAGAGGACATGCGCAATAAAGCTGACATGGTCAAGATGTTCCCCACAGACATGGGTATGGAGGAGCTGTTTGGTTTGAGGGAACCAGCCATCATTAAAGTCCTTGAATCAGTAAGTAGACGTGCCTTTACCTGGCAGTATGTTTACAGGGGTGAAAGTTCACTTAAAATGTCCATGTTCACTTAAACATTGAGATCAATGAACAACAGTCGCACTGTGATCAAGAAAATTTAACTCTTCCGTGAAAAGCTAGTCACAAGCTTATAGTCATGCTATATATATATTTGGGACTATGACCAGTGTTGGGCCTCTTAAAGCCATGTCTTAATTGAGTGATCTTTTCTGTTGAAGCAGGTTCATAGAGATTAGTGATGATTGTCTGTCCCTGGTTTGAACATGGGTATCAAAATAGGTTCACTGGTTCCCAGAACGCACTATAATTGGAGCCTTTAGTCAGTTTGTTGATCTTCACAGCTGATTGACCGAGCTCTTATATCAAAAGAAATGGAGAAAGTAGGCTAAATAGTAACAGCAGTACCAGACTTAAATCATGAGTAGTACTTCTTGAGAATACAAAAAGATGACATCATGGTTTTATGTATATAATTATGCATGTTAAAATCATTCAGAGTAACATAAATATTATACATATGTAGACTAACATAAAGATAATGTGAAATTTGGAAATAAAATCTACAGTGCAAGGCTTTAAACAAGCGTGTGAAGAGAGCCATGCTTGTGTCTACAAGGATTGTGTGGCCGTGCTGCCTTTTTAGCTACAGTAGTCTTTTTCCACTAAAGACAAAAGGTTAACAAAATGTCATCTGCAATATCATTCATGCAGATGGGAGCCGCCATTGTTGCATCAGCTATAGGATTAGGCAGCTTAAAAATAGGAGCCAAGATCACCAATCAGCACAAAACCAGTGGAAAAAGCAGGCTTTGGAAGTGTCAACAGTCAAAAGAAGGCAGATCGATAGTCAGCCTGCAGAAAATGTGTATTACATTTGCTTATGCTAATTAGAAGATAAACATGTAACTACTGTGTGTAGACAGCGTGGCTGGAATCTCTTTTTCATGCAATTTTAGTGTCTTTCTTGTGCCCACATATTTTGAACTTCTCCATGCTATCAACAGCTTCCTGGAACAGACCTCCTTCATAATTACAACTTTAAGTATGGACGATCTCCTTTGATTGAGATGCCTCCTGCCATTAATCCAACTGGCTGTGCCCGCACAGAACCAAAACTACGGACGCACTTCAGGCGGTGAGTAGGTTATGCAGTAACAGCAAGTGCCATTTAACAGCTAGGATTCAGTTAACCTTGTTGGCATTAACTCCAGGCATTACTTAAGGCAGTGTGCTGTTGCCATCTAGTGGCAACCTTTCTCCAGTGGGGAAAAAATCACGATGCTTGGGTGGTTATCATAAACAGAAGAGCACAAGAGAATCATAGCACAAGGAGTTATGTGTTTCTGGTTTAGTATTTTAACTGGAAGTTTATTTAAATAATTCCTTGACAGTAGATAATGGGCAAGTTAGGTATAAGAGGGAGCAGCGTAGACATACATTTCTGTTGGTCTACGTTTGCTGGCATGTTCTCAGAATCTAGACCACTGTTCCCCCAAACACCTTCCTCTGGCTCTCCATGTTTTCCTGCCACAGTAAAAGCCAAATTTTGTTGTTTAGCACTTTGTGTGTATATATATATATAGTGTCAAAGACACCTAAAGTTACCTTATTATCTACTACAGGAGGCCTCACACACTCCACTCAAGCAACTCACGATCTTTGCCTTCAACTGTGACAAGTGTGACAGGGGACATCAACTCGCCATACATGAAACAGTTTGTGCACTCCAAGTCGCAGCAGTACCGGCGCCTTAAAACAGAGTGGAAGAATCTGGTCTATCTTGGTCGTTCCCACATTCAGGTATTAAATTGATTCCCTGGCTAGGAAAATGAATTAACTCTGTTTAGAAAGCACTCTGGTGCTGTTCCCCTATATCTCAAGAACAGAAGAGCATTCACTTAATTTAGGATGTACTATCTTGAACTGGTTTTAGCCCAGTCATTTAGTAGGTGGGTGGTGGGGGTGTTGCTAACCCTTTAACAAAATGTTGAAAATGTTTGCATCATTGGGTTTTTTTTTTTTAATAATCAGACTCAAATATCATCCCCAATTTTGAATGTTGATTTGCTTTACCTAATATCTCTTTGGGGATGTCTTTTAGGTGTAATGCCAAGACCATATTTTGTTTAGATCCTGCAAATCAAATCATGAGGTTTTGAAATTATGTTGACAATAGGGCCTTGGACTCTTTGCTGCTCGTGATTTGGAGAAACACACCATGGTGATCGAATATATTGGAGATCTCATCCGTAATGAAACAGCTAATCGCCGTGAGATGGAGTATGAAAACCAGGTAAATGTGATGTACCTGTGTGAGCGATTCCAGGTTGTCGTGTCTACCAGTTTACAAAATTTCAGGGTCTGATGAATCCACATGCACTGAGTTATTTTTTTTAATTTGTATCTTGAAAACTCGCATGCTTTGACTTGGATTTTTTCCTTTCAGGCTTATTTTATTTATTAAAGTCTTATGTTATTGCTTCTAACATACCATTCTTTGTGGCATTTCTGTAGCTTCTATGCCTTCAGATACCTCCAATCACACATTGAAAAATAAGAAGCCAATAAAACATTGATGTGGCTTTTCTTTGTTGTTGCAGCTGGGTCCTAGAACCCTGTTTCATTTTCTCAGTATTATCAGAAGTATAGCCTTATGTTGTTACTTGGTTTAACATATGCCTTTTACTTGCTGCCACAGAACCGTGGTGTGTACATGTTCCGCATTGACAATGACACAGTCATTGATGCCACGATGGCTGGTGGCCCTGCTCGCTACATCAATCACTCCTGCAACCCAAACTGTGCTGCAGAAGTTGTGCATTTTGAAAAGGAGAGTAAAATCATAATCATCACCAGCCGCCGCATCAGCAAAGGCGAGGAGGTGAGTTCACTAGGTTATGACCTATTAATACTGCTTTCTGATCAGAAACTATTGGATAGATCCTGACTCTACTTGAAGCCAAGCAGCCACTATGTTGGTACTTGTGATACTGTCTTTAGATTTTGAATACCCTGTCACTGTGTTTGGATATTTTTCATACACTGTCAGCATTTTGTGCCTTTTATTTTGATTTCATTTCAGTTGACTTGTAAGTAATTATTCAATTTCTAGCTCTTGATATTTCAAAGGGGAATACAAGAAAATTTATGATTGGCTGGAATTAAAAGGGTGTCCAATGCAAAATATTTTCCATTATCAGCTTCTCAAATTTAGCAGACTATTATGAGGCCATCATCATGCTTAAATAAAAATTCACAAATTCTGATATATAATTGACAGTAAAGTGATAAATAAGCTGACACTCAAAGCGTGGAGGAGGGGGGGGTCAGTGTTTATGCCAAGCCACCAACTAAGGTTATATCACGGCAAGGCAGTCAGCCCTGTAAACAGATGCCACATGCAGAAAAAGAACAGTGTGGAATCAGGTCTTTTTTGTTCGTATTTGTGCAGAAGTTGAAGTACCTCATGTTGTCACAGACTGTGAACAACTACAGAACACATAATGATAATTTCACAAACCGAGAAAATTGGGTTTTTTATTGGGGGGGGGTGTTTTGTTTTGTTTTTGCAAAGAAGTCAAAGCGATTTGGAACTGAAGTAAAGAGTACTCGTGTTAGACTATTGTAGAAAGCAGTTTGTTTCTTTCAACAGCAAATATGCTAAGTAAAAATGTTGCCTCAGTTTTCCTGGAATTCAAAGATGCATTCTCCAGTCACACATGTAAGCAGTGATGCATACATTCTCTTTGATTGTTACATGTGTGTGGACACTCTCACAGTACATGTTCATACACATTCACACCTGCCTGCAGTCTTTTGGAGGAATCTTCTCCTTGGTAAGGAGAACCAGCACAGACCAAAAAATACTATTTTGCCTGTTACAAATAGTATTTTGCACCCTGAAAATACCCTTGGTCTAGGGTAATCATGTCTGATATATATATATATAATTTTTGCCTGTAGGAGACCTAGACAGAATGCGTATATCGTTATTTCAAGAACTTTTTTTTTATTTCATGATTTTTTTTTTCAGCTGACATACGACTACAAGTTTGACTTTGAGGATGACCAGCATAAAATTCCTTGTCTGTGTGGTGCCCCCAATTGTCGTAAGTGGATGAACTGATTTGTTGTTATCCCAGTGCTGCACGTCCAGTGTTGGATGCACCGCATTGCTGCACATAGATGAAAGGGGCCCCCACATATTGCGTTCTGAGTGAAGGGAGATCCTGCCACATGACAAACAGGACAGACATGCAGTGTGTTTCTCTCATAGTCCCAATCCTCTTACCTGTTCTACACAGTTATGTCCTATGGGCCGTGTAATGGGTCATCCTGGAAAACCTACAAACTTATGAACAGCAGCAGCTGCTGTGGCACTACCACCATCAAGAGTCTGCTGTCAGCACCAGTCCTGACACTGGAACTCTTAAGGCAAGTTGTGGCAGGACCGACTTGTGACAGTATCATGAACAGTGTGCCCTGTGCGTCAGCACATGCACGCATCTGCAAGTGATGCAAGACTCAAGTTCTACGATTCAAGCAGCAATCATCTTTCATTGGACTGATATGAACTCAAGTCATTATGATGCTGAGATGCTGTTTGTGATGTTCCTGGAACTGTACTGGCTCACTGGGTCAGTTCGCGCCACCATGTTCTACAAAGCTGCTTATACGGGTTTCATATTGTGAGTTATTACATGTTTAGGGGATGGCAGCAGATTTTCTCCCCAACATACAACAAAGCCTTATTCTTACTTTTCTGTGGGCATCTGTATATTCTGGCCAGTGGCGGTACACTGCTTTAGCTTGCACATCTCTTATGATAATATTCTGTCATCATACCCATTGGCTGATGTAGTTCACATCAGAGTCTCCTGTAATTTTCATAAACATTTTCAGTTTTCTTCCCTGCCCCAACCCTGCATATCGTGACATAAAATGAATTGATGTTCGGTGTTTTGTTTTTAAAATTTCTCAATGAGAAGACAAAAGCATAAGTTAACCCACTTCATTTTGTGATGGACACAGTGGTTGATTTAGTTGTTGTTGAGTTTGGGCGGCAGAGTGGAGGTAGCCACACTGTGTTAGCCTGGTTCCAAGGTGGTTCCCACTTGTTCGCTGTTTTTCTGGCTTATAACATACCCTTGCAGATCCAGGGTGCAACTTGTGATTTGAATTTTGCAATCGCTGGTTCAGTGATACCGCTGTGCCATAAGGCACAAAGCCAGCCAGTCCAAAAAGGAGACACAGCAGGTGTGACCTTCTAGTGAGCATGCACACTTATCAGCCAGGGTTTGGCTTCAGCTAAAATAATATGTGCATAAAAAAACTCCCATCTCTATATGTATATATGCACATTTATATGCACGTAGGACAATACAGATTTTCTTTCTTCCCTTTTCCCATTTAAGTTTGGTCCCCTTTTTTCCTTTCTTTTTATTTGTATTTTAAATGATTGTGAACATTTCTGATTGTTTTGGGATGTCTTGTGTAAAGTGGCTAAATTGCAGATTTTGAATAGATGATTGGAGGAGATTTGGTAGCAAGTCCAGTGCTCAGTTCGTTACCTTTCCGATGATGTCCCTTGACCTCCACAGATTGTGTATGTTAGTCTAAAACTCATTATCACATTCTGAGTTGCTTGCTCAATTTGTTTTTTCCATGTCAGATGAAGAGATAATAGTATGTTCAACTGCAGCAGAGTTCACCTTTTTTTCTTGGCAAAGCATCATGCACTTTGTTCTTTGTGTATGTGCCTGTGCGTGCAAGTGTACAGTTGGTTAGCATTTCCAGTGGGGGTTTTTTAAATGAGACTTTTTGTTGTTTTGTAAATAGATTTAAGATACATGTAATTTGTATTAGATTTATATGGCATCCTTGTTTTGTGTAAAAGTTATGCATTGGTGTGGGAAAGCGCTTAATGGTGCACACAGCCTTCATAGTGGTGAGAATGCCAGTTGCTGAAACTTTGATGTTTCCAAAAACCTCAGATCTACAAACTGCATATGCAGTGATGTAAATATGTTTGATTGGATTGCACATGTATATATCTATTCAGAGAGATTCTCAGAGAATTAATTGTCCTTACATAGTTCTTGATATAATCATCATCAGATTTGGAATTTAGCTGCACATAAACAGTGGTTTTATAACAAAAACATTTTACTCACCTCCATGTCCTAACGGAGACTTGACCAAGCCACAACAGCACCAAAAGGACATGGCTCAACCTTCTTCTTTGTTTTGATTTGTCAAAAAGGATCGTAATGTTACACTGCCTCTTTAGTCAAGCAGATACTTTTTTTTCATTTTTAAATTTTCACACAGCATCTTTTCAGCTACTAAAGCTTGTGATAAGTGGGTTCCCTTCTCCTCCCTCCCACCTTGGGAGTGGTTGGTTTCTCTTTCTCCCCAACATTTTTAAGCGTTCTGAATGATTTTCTTGCTACTGTCAAGTGAGACGTTTGAATTTTTAATAGAGCAATATCGACCTGCTGGATTTGGTCTGTACACCGACTTCCAGGGCTATTGGTTTGCCCATGGCCTTTTCATTAAATAAACACACCGTATGGCTATGTGCATGTTTTTCTAGATGTGTGGTGTGATCATAAAGATTTGTCTCTTGCATCTACCCAATCATTGACACTTTTAGAATTAAAATTTTAAGAAAGAATTTTATTACAAGGTTTAACATTACTGTACAGGACAGGATAACTTAAACAAATGCCATCAGCATAATTACGATGCAATACAGGGGAAAAATGACAATTTTGATCACCTGGTAAAAGATTTTTCTTTATTTTTTCTCACTGCTTTCTTCTGCGAACAGTTGTACCTAATGAAAATAAGAAACAACCCAAACAGTGAAATGTATCATTACATCCTGCAAAATCATAAAATAAAACATTTTTATGCAATACTAAATATTTAGGCAATAAAAATTTCAATAAAAATAATTCTGCAAGTAAAATACTGCATTTGTATTCTGGGGTTTTCCATCATTGATTAATTTTATTTGCTCTCCATAAAAAAATGTGCCTAGTCTTGTCAAGCAGTTAATTTCATACAGCATGCTGCCAGATAAATATATGAATTGTACTTAGCATTCTTAAAATGTAACATGTAACTGGTTTCAAATATTTAAAAAGCGAAGGCTTTTTTTTTTTTATTACTTTAAAGAGTTGTGATTTTAGAGAGCGAAGAGGTACTATATGTGAATTGTTCATATGCACTTCGCGCTCCTCTGCTTCAACCCAAGGAAAATCCTGCAGACATAAGCAAAACAGGTGCTTACAATTTATATTGGGGTAGTTAAATTGCACACAAATACCAGTTCACAGCTATAATGGCATAAATAAATAGAAGTAATATTTATCTGGAAACCTCCCATACAAGCTTCAAATGTGAAATGTGAAGATTTATTCTATAAGTTTTAAAACAGTGTCATATTTGTCTGCATTATAAAGTTTTTTTAAACAAATGCTTGCTTTATTGTATTTCTGACAACAACAGAAAGGCAACTTGCAGAAGAAACTGAAACAACAAAATCGATCAATCTTAAACATATTACAATGAGTGCTGTTTGAAATACACGCATAGTTCACACAAAACTACACAGCCTCATCTGAGCCTTTTGCATCTCCAAGTAAGTGAAATCTTACAAGAGACATACCAACAGTATCTACAGCAGCACTGCAGGTGAAATAATCCATCATACCCTATGCTTTCTTCAATATTATTACAAGGAATCAGTAATTCTTCATTTAAAGAAACACTACATTCTAAGGTCTGTTGCTGAGCTAACCTAAAAAAGTATTCCAGTAGAAAATTTAATCACAAAACCTACATTACTAGCCACTTCACTTTATCACTCAGTTTACCTCAAAATACTGGACAATGTTTTTTTAACTAAGTGTTGTTCTTTTGATGCCATATGAAGTACGATAGATGTAAAATCACAGATTTACTGGGTATCTTATTTTGTTGCTGCTGCTTTTTGAGGTGACTAGAAGTTGGTGATAGGCAAAAAGCAGTTAAGATGAGTAATCTAAACATAACATGTTTCATTTGCTCTGCCCTTTCAATCAAATGGCAACTGGGTTCATTTCTGCCAGTTAGCACAACACTAAAAATCCAGGTCTACAGAACAACTACATGAACTTTGAAAACATCAACAGTTGCATATTTACATTCACCTGAGTGAAACAAAATTACTGATAAATATCCAATACATATTACCAGCTCAAGATTTAACCAGCTAAGAAGCATGTCCAAATTTACAATATGACAGTGACATAAAACTTCTCACACTGCATTACATCACCAATCTCCAAGATAACACGAAACAATTTTTATGTACACTATTAAAACATGCTATGTATCCAATGTTACATATTCTTCCTCTGTGTCAAAGCTTATTGTTTCTCATTACATCACATCCTTTACATCCCACATTTGCATATTCAGGCACTCTTTTTAATATGTTCATGAAGGGGAATCTATAAAAGTGATGGAAATGTGGGAACCCAATGTAAAATTAGGATAAAGAATCAACCCCACACTGGTTATTCCTTCATTAATATGCAGCTCTTTGTCCTGGAATACCTTTTTTTTTGCCATTGCAACAAACTTCTTTGATAAGAAATGTAGGGTGTGGAGAATGTAACATACAATTACACCTTAAATTTAGCACTGAACATCAGTTTATTCAAATACAGGCATTTACTCTGCATATTTATTTGATGAAAATCGTTATATATATATATGTGTGTGTGTGTCTTAACTGGATAGGGTTTTTTTCTTGACAGAATTTTAATTTGCTAGCAAATAAGCAATATGGTGATGTTAAAAAGTACAAAAATGGTAATGACCCAGACATATAAGACTGTGCATGTATGAGACAGTAAATAGTCAACTCAAAAACCAAATATAAAAAGGACCTCATGCACACCAACTTGTGCTTATCACATTATCATTATAAGAAGAGGATGATGAAAGGGACATTAAAAGGGGCCCTATTTATCCTCAATATCAATGCATTCTTTTCAAATCCCTGGAAAAGAAAAAAAAAGTAAGTACTGTTCAGAGGTGTGGGTTCAATTTACACACAACCTACCCACAAAAAAAGCAACTCTCAATATCTAGAAATCAGCTGCTTATTTGATAACCACTCGCAAAAAAGGGTCTGGTTTCTGTAATATCTTTACCTTACTTCCATTACAAACAAGTTCACATTTAGTTGCGCATTGAGACATCTGTTTCGGTAAATGGGATCCCGGACACTTCATCCCCAGACACTTAATCCCCCAGACACTTAATCCCCAGACACTTAATCCTCAAAATGAAATTTCAACTCAAAAAATTATGAAGTGAATGAAAAATTTAATTCAAATTCAAATAATACTTAACTTCAACATTTATAACATCCCAGTCTTACGAGAGTTACCACGCGACACATTTCTCTTACGGTTATACTATTTATAGTTCACAAAATAGCAGTTTTGAGTGTTGTGTCGCGATTTGGGGATTAAGTGTCTAGGGGATTAAGTGTCCGGTCACCCGGTAAATGTATACTTTTGGCATAATTAAAATAAGGCTGAATATCTAATGTAAATTCATTTTGGACTCTAAATCTTTCTTCTATATTTAACAATTGCCATGATTTGACTATAATAATAAATTTAATACTGTCACCATGCATTTGTTGCAAGTCTTCAAATTTTATATGTAGCACATTATTATCAAATCCCCAATTTTTGTAATATTATAATTTAACCACTTTTCTACTACTTTTAGCAAGTCATTTTTGGACAAAAAAATTATAAAAGAATAATGGTTCATGAAAAAGTTCTTTAAGTGATGAGGCAGTAAAACTACTGCAAAAGTCTGTATAAATGGTAATAATCTTTCCAAAACAGTTTGTTTCAGTCCTGAAAAGTTAAAACCTGTGGATGAGTAGAATTTAAAAGGCACTTCCAGTTTGCATTTGATATACAAATCTTTTTTATCCTTTTAAGCCTGAGTGCACTATGAAAAGATTGAACATCTATTACCTTTAACCTCCTATTTCCTGATTACAGTGGCTTTCCTAATTTTTTGTTTTCTTCTGCCAAAATAAACTGAAAGGTTGACTGACTAATTTTGTTAAGAATATTCTTACCAGGATGAGGAAGGGTAAAACATTTTTTTTCTCTTAGCTCTCTGGATTTTCTTTAATATGTATATATATGTGAGTAGCACTCTTGGTACTTGGAACACTCTTGGGCCCCTCATACTTATATTTTAAGTTATATCTATTAAAGAAAATCCTGAGACCTAACGAAAAATTATTTTACCCTTTTTAGTGCATTTCAAATAAAAGTGTTGTTAGAAATATTTTTTACTTATTTTATTTCCCAGAAAGATGGCAGAATTATAGACCTCAAAAAGCTTAACACATGAAGACTACTTCTTGATTGTTGTCATCTTCAAAGTGGAGACCTACCTCGGTTAAGACAGAAGGTTTCAGATATACTAATGCATGTAATAAATTTTAAATCTTTCTAAAAATATACATCCACAGGCAAACAATTGCTCACCATGTTGGTCTGAGATTCTTCTAGTTTGCTGGCAGATGACTCTCGTGTGTGAACATGTACTGTCCAGCTGCACTCTGCAAAACCAGTAAATATCATTACAGAGTGTATATAAAGAAACGGGAACCTCCAGAGATGGACAGAGTTTCTCTAAAAACATTCAGCAATGAGTGCATCCAGTCAATATTTCTCTTGCACATGCATGTAATATTTATCCATTTACATGTGCTTAACATTGCTTTAGTTGTGAAAGGAGAGACACTATAGCCTGGTGGTAACTGCACAGACTTCTGAACAAAACGTTTAGCTGGCGTGAATGGGAAACTGCCAATACCCATTCATCAGCAATAGGTACCTGATAAAAAAAAAAGGTAAAGGTAAAGGTCATCCCATAACCTTTTCAGGTCGTTGGGGAGTGAGGTGTTAGAGACCTCACTTTTCTCGGGGCCAGCTTTTACATGAGGGTGGTGCCAATCTCCTCTCCCTCGCTGCCTTACCTTCCCCCAACCCTCTATGGAGTCAGGTACCCATTCCCGCCAGCTGGGTCGACTGGGGGAAGTTTGCTGCGCTTATCGGGAATTGAACCAGCGCTCTAACCACTCGGCCATTCGCTTCCCAACTTGCTTTTAGAACTTCGTTACAAAAAGCCTAGAGATGAACCACATTTTTGAAACTGTCTTGCAGCATGAATATAATAAAAAGATGCCTGAAGAATGGATCAATGTAAAACACCAAAATGAACTTAAGTATGTGAAGCTACCAAGAATAAACTTACCTGATGGAAGAGGTTGAAGCAATGCATCAGACACATTCAGCTTCAACAATAATGCCCTCAGTGATTGCTCCAGGTGTAGGAGATAGTCATCATCTCTGTCAGACCTGGCAGACAGGCATGTGATATGAAGTAATTCATGAAGACTAGTCTGGTGAAAGGCAGCAATGAAGATGGGGACATAACTTACTGTTGGATCTAGTCAGTAGAATCTACTAATATAAAATGGTGTGATAAAAAATCTCCATGTGTTTTTCATATCTTCATTTGCCAAGAGGGTAGGGGGAGTGATCACAAGGCCATGAAAGGTCAACATTAATTACCTCATGCTGTCAGTATTATAGGAAATGTCAAAAACAAATCTCTCTAAAGGCCGGCCATCTGATGACACAATGACGATGGACACTTTGTCTGCACCACAGTCTTTCAGCAGAGATTTGACAGATGTTGTGACATTGGTGATATACCTGCTCACTTCTGGATGAAGACAAACCTGTAAAAGATGAGACATAATATGCCTAAAATCCACATGCATATCATTGGAAATACTTTATCTAATGCAGTTTTGATGTTAACAATGTTCATTCCTTAAAAAGGTCAGAAAATGATTTCAGCAAGTGATTTAAATAAATAAACACAAGTAAAACTGAACAAACTAGACAACAAACTGCAAAACTAAAAGAAAGGACCAATCCACAAAGAACACAAAAATGACTGACACAGGCTATTACAAAAAGCTTTTATGGGGGGGTAGGGGTGTTACCACAGCAAATGTTTCATAGAAATTTACCTGAACAGGCACATTGTACTTCTTTTTGCGGCCAAAGACACCCTGTGGGTAAACACCTCGGCAGTGTAGGATACAGTGTATTGCCACCTCCAAAAATTCACTTAAAATATCAGCACACACTGGAAAAAAAAAATAAAAGATTTACTTATACTCTCAGTAACCTAGCTGGTTTAGTTAGTAGGAAAGTGCTTCCACTGGAGAAAACCCCTGATGCCCAGCCCTGCAGACAGGTGTCACATACAGTGTCCCGAGACGTCAAAACCCTGAGCCACTTGCTGCAGTGGTGACAAGCGAGTGTTTTAACCACTACACTACCAGGTAACCCTGTCAGTAACCTAGTTCTCTTTCCTTTTCTTTATTTCACATACAGAAACTTCCTCCCATGAATGCAAACATCTTTAAGATTTTGAAATATTGCACATACCTTTCAACTACATATCCTAGCTAGAAGACTTTTTGACGAGTTTTTCTTTGACCATCAGCTAGTGTCATGGATCATTCACTTTTTGATTGACAGGCAGCAACGAGTACTAATCAATGGCATTTTCCCTGACTCGATCACAACATGCACCGGCTCACCTCAAGGCTGTGTTTTATCCCCGCTTCTATTAATTCTGTATACCAACAGTTGTCGCAGTAACCATGAGGGTCAATACCTCGTCAAATTTTCTGATGAAAATGCACTGCTCTCTCTTCTTAACGGGCCAGTAGATACCCATGGTGTAGCTTTGGATGAATTTATTGCCTGGTGCGAAGACAATTTCTTAGAACTTACTGTAAGACCGAAGAGACTGTCTTTGATTTACGTCGGAATTCTCCACCAAGTCCTGTAGATGTCATCCACGAGAAGGAGGTGGAAGTTGTATCTACTTTTAAATACCTGGGCATCATCTTCGATAGGAGACTTCCCTGGGATCCCAACACTCAAACTGTCGTGAAGAAGGCTCAGTAGCACCTCTTCCTTCTCTGGAAACTGAAGTCTTTCTCCCTCTTCCACCAATTTCTTTAGCTCTTTTATAGCTTGCACATAGAGAGCACGTTGTCCTTCTCGTTTATCTGTTTCTACAACAATGTATCGGTGAAGGACAAGAGCAGCTTACAATGTGGTATGAACCGCTCCAAAGTCATTGGGACAGCCCAGAGTGCTCTTCAGACACTATATTACAGGCAGACACTTCTGAAAGTGTCTACAATCCTTTGTGACGACAGCCATGTCTTGTGGAGAGAATTTTTCCAATTCTCATCGGGCCGTCGATTCTGTGTACCTGCATGCAGGACCAATAGACTAAGGCTGTCCTTTGTTGTTTTGGCTGTGCATCTTTTGAAAGAAGCTGAGTGTGAATGAATGAACCATGAATATGGAGGTCTGTTTGGTGCATATAAATGTGTTTTGATGTTATTTTTATCGAGCTGCCCCTGAACTCTGAGACAAATAAAGTGTTCTCTTAATTATCTCTCATGTTAAACAGACCATCTTTTTGTCTCATAAAAACATACCTTCTATTCTGTTGTCCATTTCTGTTAGAATGTCTCTTGTCAATGGATTCTTTCAATCATTTATCTTTCACTGTATGGTCACGGGCCAGTGGTCATAGTGTTGACATTCTTCGGTGTTTGGCAGTCAACCTGGAAAACAAGTCAAATCTCTGTCACAGACAAATGTGATCCTACTTTTGGTGCATGCGATAAACTGAATTTATCTCTCTGCACACTAATATCGCGGCTTTACTTATATTGATTGGTTACTTGTTCTTTTACTGTACATTCTCTTCCAATTCTACTGAGAGAGGGACGGATCTTCGGGAAATACATGTACTAAAACGCTGACAGAAAGGTCGATTTCTGACAAGCTTTTTAAAAATAAATTTAAATTTTACAGGTAAATTAACCTAAACTGATTTGCTCCATCATTAAAAGCAACCTTTGAACCACAGGTAAGGAACATATAGGCCTATTTGTTTTATGCTTGTCCTCGGGCTTGAATTACATTGAGTTTTACAAGCGAACACTTTAAAACTACTATTTAAATTAGTTTGTTTGGTGTAAAAGAGCAATTAGCATGCAACATAATGTAATACTATGTGCCATCTTCATGCACATGTGTTTATATTTGGCTCACGTTGATTACCAATATCTGAATTTGTAAAGTTTCGAGGTATCCTACTATGGGGTTAGGGTTAGCGATGTAGGAACGACGTGAGCTTTTTAGATATTTATACCAACTCCCATTTATAACCAGATAAGAACTAAACCATCTGCAGAAAGAACAAGTGTTCTTGAATGGGCGTCGTCAAGAGTGCTGTAAACAGCGTTTCTGTGCATTTTTAGTTTGGGAAGCAGAAGACCGAGGAGCAAATATGGTACTGAAATAGCTTTTAAACTTGACTATCAGTCTGTTAATGTTTGTTGTCTTTACGCTCTAAATTTTTTAGGACATAGGAATGGTAACGTGAAATTTGCACGTGACATGACAAGTTGTTTTTCTTTTGGCTGGTTTCAGGTTTTTATACAGTGTGAAGAAAAGTTGGTACAGCTTTGATATAGGGTAACTCGCGACGGCCATAACAAAAATGGCTTGCGCCATTTGTCGTCTGCTCGCTCCACTCAATTGCCCAAATGTACCTAATAAACCAAACCTAAATCTACCCCAAACCCTAACCCTATACCCTAACCCCAAAGCTCTGACATAGACCGGCCTGTGACGTAGTGAGTTACCCCATATCAAAGTTCTGCCGGAAAGTTCCGTGTTACAATTGTTTGTTTGTTGTTTTTTTTTTCGTTTTTTTTTTTCCTGTTCTTCCCCGACCAGAACAAGCAAAACGGACAATTCAGCAGAAAATTAGCTACACTGTCTTAGTTCATATATGCCTACTCATAAGCCACAATTACTCAGCATAATATAAACTACCTTGCAGGCTGCTATATTATTTTATGAAGAACCTTATCATATATCTGGCACAGCTTTCATATAGGGTAAATCGCGACGGCCATAACAAAAATGGCTCACGACATTTGTCATCTGCTCCCTTCACTCAATTGCCCAAATGTACCTAATAACCTAACCCTACCCCAAACCCTAACCCTAAACCTCTGACAAAATAACATAGACCGGCCTATGAGGTAGCGTCTTTCCCCATATCAAAGTTCTGCCATATATTAATGTATCTTCCATAAGAGCAGTAGCATTGGAGAGTTAGAAAACTATATATTTTGGCCTTGAGAGAGACCGACATGTTGACAAAGTAACTGTTTTCCTCTACAAGACTTCAGATGCAGGAAAATGTATAATTTCTTATTATTTTTAAATGAGGGGGAAAATATGACATTATTTTTTGTCACCACTTGAATTTGTTAATAACGTTAACACTACTGCTTTCTGTTATTAATTTTTTTTTAAATTTTCTTTCCTATTGAAGGCCTCAAAGTCAAAAATGCTACTGGCAGCCAATGATTTTGTTTCATTCATCAACAGATCACCATCCCCATTTCATGGTGAATTTCTGCTATCATTTAGAACCTTTTCTAAAACAATCTCCTCTCTGTTTTCTTCTATGTTGTATACCAATGATAATTATTGTTTGTTATTATATGGCTATAGTGAACAATTATATTTAGTAGCAGCGAGGGTGACTGCAAGGCTATTGATGTGCCCAAAAATCACACAGTCTGGGGGTGTTGTGAAAATAAAGATATGGGACTGCTGGTGATAATGATAGTTAAACAAATAAAAATATTTTTTTAATAAGAGTAATGCTTACCATGCAGCATCTTACTCTTTTGGGAGGAGAGGATATTATGTTGTGCTTGTAGTGTGATTATTCTTTTATTTTTTGTGATTATTTTTATTTAAGCATACTTCTTTTTGAATAACAGCTGTAGATGAGATCAAACGAAAACTGCTGGCTCACGGGTTTGTAGAGCTATTGGACCGTGACAGCTGGTCAGTCAAGCCTCTGCAAAAGGTTGGGATCCTGTTGTGATTTACTGTCATGTTATTGACACATGCTTACTTTCATCAATGATGTGTTTCTGGTGATGGAATAAGACCTTTGTAGTATATTCATGTAAACTTGTACATGCAGAATGACTGTGCATCGAATTGTTGACTACATCTAAGTTCTCATTCCTAGGGTGTGAATAGTTTGTATCATTCCACAATATATTTCGAGTTATTTGCATGTTTTATGACAAGGCCACATCTTTTTATAAAAGTATGCAAAAGAATGGAATAAGATAATTCAGAGGTGAGGACGAGGCCAATTAAAGATGTTTGATTGGAAACATTCACATTTGTTTCATTTGCTTATGTGTTTTATAATCCTATTTAGACAGCATTTTTTCATATTTAAAGTACAGTACTGAAAGTATTGATCAGTCAGTTCCAACTCAGGTCATGTCCCTTCAGATCTTAAGATACCTTCAGACCTTCATCCTTTTAGCACCGTAGATAGCGCCTTATATTCACTGAGATTTACTACATCTGTGTCTTTTGCAGTATTTTGTGACAAAGAACCAATCCACCATTATTGCCTTTGCGGTTGGGGGAAAATATCAACCAGGAAATGGATTTAGTATAGTGGGTGCTCACACAGACAGTCCATGTCTTAAGGTTGGTGCCAAGAGTAAACTAATCACTCATGATGAATGTAAATTGGGAATGTGGGTGAGCTCTTTAGGAGTGGTTTATCGAGGAAACAGTATGAGGAAAAAAGCATAAGTTTTCTGGAGGTGATATTTTTTCCTCAATTTACCTAGCTATAATGACTTCAAGTCATGTGAGTTTAAGAGACAGTTTGTTCTTAAAAAGAAAGCAGGGAGAGTCTGTATGAATGTTTTGCTTGTATGCATATGATTAGAAATGGTCATTTGATTCTATTCTACTGTTATAACACATTTCATTTAAACTGAGATGTGGCATTTTGCAGAAAAACAAGTGTTCAGAAAGAGGTTGGGAAAAAAACAAAATGATGGTAAAATCTTAATATTTATTTGTTTAGGTGAAACCTGTCTCTGGCAAAGTGCGCAATGGTTTCTGCCAGGTAGGTGTAGAATGTTATGGTGGTGGCATATGGAGCACCTGGTTTGATCGAGACCTGACCATTGCAGGTAGAGTTATTGTTAAGGTGAGATATATTTATGTGTCAGTAATTTTAAATATGGAAAGTTTGAATTGACATCACGAAGAGCTGACTTTTTTTTTCTAAACTCATTGCAAGTATAGTGCATGACCATTAGTATGTGAATGTGTTTTGCAAATATATGCATAAAAGATGGTGGTGTTTTGGAATCCATCATTCTGATGGGGAAAAACCCAAGACAACGAAAGAAAGCTCATTCTGTTCATGGACCATTTTGTTTCTAAAGCTGTCTTCCTGTTTGCACATGTTAACATCCAAAATGTTCTTTCCTTATGAGAAACTACTTAAAGGTAATGTAACAGGGTGGGATGAGGTTCGCTTTCTCAGTCTCACCACAATGATTAGCACAACACCGTCGTGGGTTCAGATTTACTAGTGCGTCAGAGGATATGTCTGACTAGGCGAAAACATATACATCACGCTCTAACAACTCCTTGGTGGGGCGATGCTTCCACCTCTCTTCTCTCTGTTCGACTCCCCTCTCTCCTCCCTCTCTCATCCTCTTATTCCCCTCACACCCGACTTTTCCAGAAGCCCTGTCCTTGTTACTAGGCGCCCCCCTCCCGCTCTCCTTCGGCCGGGTTGCCATTCGGCCAGTGGTTTTCCCCCGCAACCCCCTCCCACTCTCTTTCGGTCACAAGGTTGCCGACCGGCCGGTGTAAATCTCTATCCCTGTGTGTATGTGCAATGCAGGTGTGTACCTGTGTCTGTGCGTACCATACCCCATACTACTATAGTAAGGCAAGTGAGTGGCATATTTGAAGTAGTTCCTCGACTTGCTTATTTCGATTATATGTTAAGCATTGAGAAAGATAATATTAAAGCATTCAAATTTTAATATTATACTCATTATAAAATATTTAAGTATTGTGTATATTTAATTTGTTGATAGTGTAGCAATAATTAATTTTTGATTTTGCTTCAGGCCTCAGTTTCATGAACTGCCTGATCAGATCTCAGATCTAATTATTTTTCCTCTTCCACTTTGAGTCATTGCATGAAAACAAAATGAAATGTTCTATATATTAATATATAATTATTAATGTGAATTTTGGTTGCCTCCAGAGGTTTTTAAGGTATGGGTATTTGATAATGATGTGTTCTTGGGTGTTGTCCTGAAATCTCTTCTTAAAAACCATTAATTGCCAACCCGCAGGAGTAATCCAGACTTTGAATGAAACTTTTTAATTTTTGCCTTTTGTGGGTTTTATAAATTGTAATTGTATCTTTCATTGACAGGAAGGAGATAATCTGACACATAGACTTGTAAATATCGAACGGCCAATACTGCGAATTCCACACCTTGCTATCCACCTTCAGCGTGAAATCAATGAAAATTTTGGTCCAAATAAAGAGAATCATTTGTAAGTTGATTGTCTTTCTTTTCCTCCAATAAATGATGACACATGCTTAGGATTGCAGGGTGTTAGTATATGGGGATTTTTCAAAACAATTATTTTGTTTAACCACTTCCAGTTAATTATAATTAGACAATATTGATTACACTAGCATTTCTATAAACTGCCTTGGTTTCTTAAGCAGCAAGGCTCTAACTATACAGCTATGTTATTGTCTTTGAAAGTTAACTTCACACACAACCAGTGTCAGTGCCTACTCTTTGTTCTGTGCATACACACATGCCTGCATGTGCAGGCACACATGTTAATCTGTCCCAATGGCTGTGGCATTGGTATTGTGCTACCATGGAGCCATGGTTTTGACTCCTTTTTATGCACAGGTGACAGTGTGTATGTTTGAGTCTTAAACCTTGCAAAGATAAAGCGATTTTACAGATATCTGGAAGGAGTACCTTATCATGAACCAGTCCCACTCAGTTGAGAAAAAGAAACTTCTGTCTTAGTGTTTAAGTACTCTTAATTGTCAGTGTTATCTATTTCCAATTCATCATGCTGGTTTTATTAGAGAAATACAGTCAGAATTCTGTAAAAAACATATTGTAATGAAATTTATTCCTGCAGTAACCAGTCTGCAGAGCCATAGACTCACTTTAGCCAACACTTTACACCCCCACAAGAAATCAAGGACGGCCACTCACCAGACAGATTGGTTCATAATCAAATAAACTATATCCTGCTACCGAAAAGTTTCAAATCCAGCATCAATGAAGCCAAGACAAGGATGTACCCAGGCACTGATGTAGGTAGCGACCATGACCTTGTTCTAACAAACCTGAAGCTGAAAGCAAAGCAACTCTCAAACACCCACTGAATTTGCTTTAATTTGGAGAAGCTGCAAGACCTAAATGTTGCAGAAGTCTTTAAGGCCACAGCTGGAGAAAAATTTGCTGTGCTGAGCCTGGTGGAATGTGATATAGACATGCTCGCTGGAAACATCAAAGTCTTTAAAGAGGTGCTAGATCTTTGTGACCAAAGGAGGGCCTACCACAACTTCACTGACTTTAAAAAGGCATTTGATAGAGTCTGGTACAAGGGGCTATGGCATGTGATGCAAAAGTTCAGCATCAAAGAAGGCCTTGTTCAAGTCATCGAAGAGCTATACAATAGTTCAATGAGTACAGTACTGCTGAACAACTAAATAGGAGCTTACTTTCACACCACAGTAGGCACACATCAAGGATGCACTCTATCACTGATGCTGTTTAATATCTTCTTGGAGAACATCATGCTCAAAGCTCTCCACAATCATCATACTTCCATTTCCATTGGTGGAAGACTGATCTGCAACCTATGCTTTGCAGATGACATAGATCTGTTAGCAGGTACTAACAAAGAACTGCAAGACCTCACCAACAGACAGACAGTTCAAATGCACATGGAATGGAGACTAGCACTGAAAAGAGCAAAGTTATGATCAACGGCAGCGCCAAAGCAGAGATCTATATCGGTGTGGTACACCTCAAAGAGGTAAGCAGTTTCAAATACTTGGGAGCCATCCTCTCCAAGGACGGCAACTCCACGCCAGATATCCGCATCAGGATCGCAACAGCAACAATGGCTAGGCTAGATAGGGTCTGGCATAGCCATAAAGTAAGGTTCACTACCAAGTAGAAGCTGTACAAATCCCTGGTAGTGCTAATCCTTCTCTACAGATGCGACACATGGACTCTGGTTGCCGAAACGGAAAGGAGAATCCAGGATTTGAGAACAAGTGCTTGAGGAGGCTGATCCGGATCTCATACAACAAACATAAAACCAACAACTTTGTACGAAACAGGACAGCCACACTCGTGGGACACTAGGAACCTCTACTTTCAGCAGTCAAATGACAAAAGATGGTCTTCTTTGGCCATGTGACCCACCATGACTTTTTGTCGAGACTATCCTCCAAGGCACCTTGAAGGGTAGCTGACACTGCTGTGGCCAGAGAAAGAACTAGCTTACAAATGTCAAAGACTGGACTGGTCATCCTGTACAAGACCGCCCCACTATCTCCCAAAATAGGCAAGAGTGGCAGGCCCTGTCAGCTGCAATGTCTAGCCATGTGCTCCCCCCACCCTCCAACAGGTGCCAGGGACGACCGACTGAGTGACCAGTCATTTGGGAAAGTAATAAAGTCAGCAAATAGAATTTATAGATCTTATTTCACAACTAATGAGACTGGGTAATTGTTATCTATTTTTGACAGGTGCCCCATACTCAACACGGTTGCTCAGGCCCAGCTAGAAGGGCAGCTACCTTCTGAAGAGGGACAACAAACAACTGGCATTGTGAGTCTTGTCTGGCATTCTTGCAGTCATTAATGATCTTATCAAGCAGTGCTAATCCATCATAAAATTTGACAATGTGCTACCCATTATTTAGTTTTATTCTTGTACTATGCTTTAGTGGTAATACTGCATTTTATGTAAATTTAAGAGATCCTGATAATAAAGGGACATGTTTCTAACGAACTTTCGTAGCCAGTACTATGACCTTTGAGGTCACATGCGTAGTTTAAATACATTATTGAAAATGCAACTGTCTGGCATGCAGGCTAGCAAACACTCTCCACTCCTCATCAAGCTTCTATGTGAGACGCTGGAAGTTTTGCCAAGTCAGCTGCGAGACTTCGAACTTTGCCTTGCAGATACACAGCCAGCCACCATAGGAGGAGCATTGGAGGAGTTCATTTTTTCTCCAAGACTTGACAATCTCCTGAATGCTTACTGCGCCTGCCAGGTATGAGCAGTACTACAGACTGTCCTTGGGCACAGTTAAGAATAATAATAATAATAATAATTCATTTTAACTTTCAATATCCTTGCCAGTGGAAGCTTCAGGCATAGTAAATTGACACAAAAACAAGGCATCGAAAAGCAAAAATAAATCAAAAACACATTGAGCAAGATGGGGAGGGTAAGAATCTTCCATTTATATCAGAACAGTAGGTATCATTCTTTGGATTTTGTTCCTAGTTTCTAGGAGTTCATTACTGTTCAGCTTTTTTAATATGGAATAAGATTAAAATGTAGGCATTAGATAACAAAGAACAA
Organism: Marisa cornuarietis; assembly: GCA_004794655.1. NCBI lineage: Eukaryota > Metazoa > Mollusca > Gastropoda > Architaenioglossa > Ampullariidae > Marisa > Marisa cornuarietis. Next base: position 2,637,125 of record SMMW01000631.1, read on the forward strand.
ACTGGTTTTTTTAGAGGAATATGCCATTCTTCCAGGGTCTACTGGATTCATTATCTGATGGAAGTTTAGAGACGGATCCAAATGTCCGTATGATCAGCCTCTTTGACAACGAAGAAGTAAGTTTATTCACAAGTAACAGGTTTCAAAACCATGTTTTTCAGCACTCAGTTATCTTAATGGGAAAAAAGTGAGTTTTAAAATGGACATGCATGTGTGTGTATATGTCTGAGTATGAGAGAGATGAGAACATCAACTGCCTGTATACTCTCTTGAGCAGATTAGCTTGTTTCTGTTTACAGGTGGGGTCTACAAGTGCACAAGGTGCTGACTCAACATTCCAGGAGCTGGTTCTCCGTCGAATCAGTGTTGGCAGTAGTTGTCTTACTGCCTTTGAGGAATCCATCAGCAAATCATTCATGATCAGCGCTGACCAGGCCCATGCACTTCATCCTAACTACTCGTCAGTTTGATTTAAAGCACACACATACAGAGTCTGTCTCACACACACACACACAAACACACTCTCTCTCTTTCTGTTATGGAAGAAATTATTCAGTTACAAAGAAGAAATGCATGAAAGATAATCCCTAGAAAATTGCAATTTCTAAAGTGCACCTGTTGTTAAACTGCTGATGTTCGTGTCAGTATGTCAGGTTGTTTTGGTTTTTCATCTTTTGCCTGCGTTTAATGTTAGCATCACAGGCAAGATTTACTACATCTGACATTCTCTTTCTTTGTGTTCCAGAGAAAAACATGAGAGCAACCATCAGCCTGCCTTTCATGGGGTTGGTTCATTTGAAATTTCTTTTTGAATTCAGATTTGTTACCTCTGTTCGATTTCATTCCATAGTTAGGTATCTCCATTTTGTAATCCTTTCACATGGAATGTTTTTAAGTGTACTCATTTCTAATCCTTACCTTTAGAAAGTATATGAAAGTTTTAATTCTGACCACATTTAGTGTAGCAAGAAGACTTTTAGTCTTATCAGAATGTTGACTGCTTCCATGTATGTCACTTTGAGTGGCATTTCCCCATGTTTGGCAGATACCATGCTAAAGAGTGCTTTGTGCTCATTTTCTGGTTTTGACTTAGTTTATTACATCTGTCTCTGGCAACAATTTGTATTATGGATGTTAATGATGGACACTCCATGTTGTTAATTTCTTGTGTTCAAGAGCATTTTGACATGTATCTTAGACCAATTAAATGCTTTTTTTCCTTTCATTTGATGTTGATAGCCCCTATAAAATGCATAAAATGTATTTGAGTTCAAAGAGAGAGAGGTTGTTGACACCCCATATTGTCAGACAGGATTAAGATGCATTGAAATATTTCCCCACTATAATAGATGAAAATTATGTGGTGCTTTTTTCTGTGTGTTCAATCTCAGGGTATTGTAATCAAATTCAATGCCAACCAGCGGTATGCCACCACCGCAATAACATCAGCTATTGTTCGAGAAGTGGCTGAACGTGTTGGCGTCCCACTGCAGGTGATTGTGTTATTTAGCTGTTTTGTTATGTATGTGTAAAAGATAGCACATGTCATTTTTATTTTTGAGAACTGCTGCAAACATCAAAATCATGGTTGATGAGACACCCTAAAATTGTCACTATGCTTGATGCTACTGTTGCATGTAATATGCAGCTTTTCCATAACTTATAAGTATATGTACATCATTTAAGAAAACTATAAATCACATAATTTCTTGTTATATGTTAATGACACAGTTTTAGATACACAAAAAATATTATAATTAAAGCAGCTTCTTGACATCAGGGAATCAAGATCACAACGACAGTAACACATATATTGATATGTACATTTTTCTGCTACTGGCAGCTGAAACTCCCAATATATTTATGTGGGGAGTGGGGGAAGGGATAAAAATAACCCAACAGTTTTACAGAGGTCTAAGCATCACTTGCATTATATGGATTGTAAATGGATGTTGAAATGGCAGGAAGTAGAAATGGTAAAAAGGATAGTAAATTGGTAAAAACTGTGTTATGGCAGGATTTTGTGGTGCGAAATGATTCTACATGCGGCTCCACTATTGGACCTATTATGTCTGCAAAGCTGGGCATGGCAACAGTTGACGTTGGTGCTCCTCAGCTGGCGATGCATTCAATCCGTGAGATGGGGGACACTACAAGTGTTGTACATGCCACAAGCTTATTTAGGGTAGGCACAACATCATGTTTTCCTCTTCATTTTTTGGTAAACTGAATGGCTCATGCACAACCAGACATTTAAGATTTTCCCTCTTATCAACAAAGGACACATATGGCTCTTCAAATTAGTTAAAAGCAAAGGGTGTCAGTGTGTTTAAAATGTTTTGCGTTGTTGAAAACCGGATAGATGAAATGCTGGGAGTATTATTAAAAGCAGCTAATTATTCTGAAGATACCTGCTTTGCATTAGTTTTCTTCCAGAGCTAATCCTGTAAAAACACATGCAGAAGAATGTTTTTCTCCATCATCATTTTATTTCCATCATTGTTGTCTTGCCATTACCAGAAATATTTTTGTTCTTATCACACCAAGATTGCATCTTCTGATTTCTTAATATTATGCTTTCAGGGATTTTTCCAGTTCTATCCTACTATCCAAGCTTCTCTCAAATTCTAACCAGGGCCTAAATGTGGAATTTAACAATAACCAATTGGAAAACTATGATGACAACCTTTTGCCACAATCCGATGCCTTGCTGCTAACACCCCTGTAACTTGTATGAAGCAGATGCAGACTGACATGGCCATCGAACTATCAAAATATACTGTCTTGAATGATGAGCCTTCCTGCCATCCTTTGTCACTCTGAATGTAATCAGTGACAGCAAATTCTTGATGATGCATTTTGTAACCAGAGAAATTAGAAATCAGAATTCAAGACATTTTTGAAAATGCATCATCTAGGTTTGTTTGCTATTGTCCTCTCAGTTCTTTTCATTCGTCTTGGAGAGATCTTTATTTTGTAAATCCAGTGGAACTCTATTATTGTAAGTTTTAAGTGTCAAACTATATTATAATCAATGATGTGTGCATGTCTGATATTTACAATGGTTGGGATTGTTTATTTACTCTTCTACTGCTTTTTCACATCTAAATAATCTTTAATAGAAGTTTTTGGAATTGTCACACATATTGCATTTTTGTAAACATATTCATTTATACATTTGTTATTCTTTGTTACTTTAACTTTCATTACCTGTGGCTCAGTGCCTGAATGTGTCTTGTATCATAGCATATTATTGTGTTTTTAAATGCCATTTCTTCATTATCATTGATGATGATGATGATGATGATGATGATGATGATGATGATGATGATGATGATGATGATGATGATGTCATCTTGTAATGTGCCAGTTTCCACATCTCAGAGATACGCTCAATGCACAGAGATGTTAACCTGTTTTAGTTGTGCTGAGTGATAAAAGTGCTTTATTATTCTTATTCAGGTTTAAAAAAAAATTTCAACAGGGACCTCCAGCTACAAACAAAAAGCAGACAAAATTAAAACTTGCTTTAAAGTGAATCAGTCATTAAACAAACACGAAAAGTAAAGAGAGGGACCAAACCAACCTAATGTACACAGTGAAAAAGATTTACAGGAGCTGGAGAAAGAAGGGGAGAAATTGGTGTTTTATGTCTAGCCAGCAGCTAACTAAGTCTATGTTGTGGCCCTGTAAACATATGTCACATGCAGAGAAAGAACAGTTGGTCAAAAGCAACACAGGACAGCTGGTACTCTCTGCTAATGGTTACAAACTGTTGTGCCACTGGACTCCTCATACAGGAATGCTAGTCTGCAGTCATGATGCCAAGGAACTGTAGAGCCAAGTAAAATGATGTCTGAATGACAAGTTTGTTTCAGTAGGTCTCCCTTTACCCTTATAGCACTGCATATAAGTATTACAAAAACAACGGCTAATAACTGAAGACTGTGAAGTCAGCAGTGTGTGATGTTTGCTTTTATTGTTGTTGCTGTTGGTTAAACATTAGACCAAGAAACCTATGCATTTTTGGAAAGGAGAAACCTTGAACTTTGCTCATGCTGTAAGGGTTAACTGCAGGATAACCACCCATGATTTCACAAAGCTTTTGTTAAAAAAAATACCCAGTGAAAAATACTAAAAAATTAAAAGTTCGTAAATTTGGTTTTATTTTTAATTTTAATGTACATACCTTCCAGAGAGAGGGTGGTCCGGTGTTGCAACGGTTAGTACCTGTCACCAAAACTGAAGGTTGGCTGTCCAGGGTTCAGCTATTGTCTCGAGCACTCTGTTCTTTCTCTGGATGTGGCATCTGTTAAAAGGTCTGGCTTCCTTGCTGTGATATAGCCTTAGTTCCTGGCTCGGCATAAAACACCAATTCCACCCCTTCACCACCTCCTAGAGAGGGCAGTGGCTGCATTTGTCATTTTGGGCTGCCATTTTGTGGTCAGTCATATGCTCTCCCAGTAAACAGATATTTTCATACACATAAGTCACAAAATTATAACCTCAATTTTGGTATAAAAAGGTCCACATGTGCAAAGCTGGTGATGGTAGCCATGAATTGCTACCTCTGATGAGATGAAGGGATAGATCTTGTATAGGGTTTACTCTAACCCAAGGTTTCATGAATCCACTTAAAGGCTTAAAAACTATGTAACTGTGGGAACACTGTACTCAAGGATGGGGGGGGGGTGTGTGGTGAAGATAAGCATTCCAATATGTATTATTGTGAGATACAAGGAGATGGGGAAAATCGCATAATGTGAATAGAAATGAACGCTTGGACAAAAAAGGCACTTTAGCTGACTGCTTCACGTTCTAGTTCTGTTAAGCATAATGACATTTTGTGCACCTGGCTCAAGTTATTTATTCAAAACTTACTTATCACATAACTCTTACAATCTTTTAATCATGGTCCTTTTTTTTTTTTTGCTGTTCAGTGTACAAGTAATGGTGTACCTAGTTTGAGTGGCATCAGTTGAAAGTCGATCGTGAAGGTGCTGACTGATGGTGTATTTACTATAACCAGTACAGTGAGGGTTGGCTGTCCGGGGTTCAATTCTCATCTCGGACACACTGTTCTTTCTCAGAATGTGGTATTTGTTTACAGCAAGGCTTGCTGCCTTTCCATGATAATTATAGCTTTAGCTGCTGGCTCAGCGTAAAACACCAATCCCGCCCTATCACTATATCAATTGAGCCATACGCCGTTCGGCTGTCACCTTCATATAGCTCGTGTTCGGCAATAGAGAGACATGAAAGAGGTGCCGCGGCCACACAACTCACGGGTAACAAAATAGATTCATCGACTTCTATCGGCCGTCGATGAATTCTGCGTACCAGCATGCAGGACCAACAGATTGAAGCTATCGCTGTTTAGACCGTGCGACCTGATGCTACTGTGGGCAAATGATTGTAGAATATCATATTTAAGTCTGAACTATTATTGCACGAGTGGCTATTTAATGGAGCGAATATGAATGTGTTATGGTATTGTTGTTGTGTTCTAAATAGAGGTGCATCTCTGGAATAAATAAAGTCAAATAATAAACTTGTTCGGGTAACGTATACCAGCCACAGTTAATGATCGAACCATAGATGAAAGGAATATTCCTGCTGACTTCGTTGTGAAACAAAATGTGGATTGCATTCGCTTCCATCACACACACACACACACACACTGTTTTATGCATAAGCTTACGTAGAAAATAGTTTTTTGCCCTGAGCATGCGCCGCTCTTTAGACGAAAAAAAAAACAGCGAAAAATTATGAAGCAACACAAATATCGTTCATCTCTGCCAAATAATCTTCAACTTTTTCCTTCTCTCATATCAAGACAATTCCGGACGAGCAGGCCGTAATGGATTGTATGTAAACAGCGTGAGCAAAGCGTTGTGGTACGCAATAAGGGAAGCTACTCTTTGTTCTGAAGGACAGTAACTCGTTGGAAACATGCAGAAGCCTGTCGACGAGGTGTTTACGCTGTGTGCTGGAGTTTGTGAAGTCACTGCATCATCACCGACCACATCGGTAAGCAGAAAGCGATAGCCAGATATGAAACATGGAAGGTTCTGGACAAAGCAAAGGAGACGACAGTGTCCTGAATTTGGCGAGAGAAATTTCGCACACTCGTGAACGTCGGATGCCGGCTGTTTTGTTAAAACTCCGAGGTAACTGCATGTCTTCATTAGAATAAAAGAAAACTGATTTAAGACGAGGGACAAGAGGAAAATAACATCTTATAATAATAATAATAGCTATTTACAAAAAGATGCTATCTACGCATTTTCTGTTTTAAACTTTTTCAGTATGTAGGAATGGAAATGTTATAATGCCTATCTACGAGATGTGACCCATGTTATTCTCTCTCGCGCTCGCACGCACACACAGCGTTAAGTTTAATACTCAGCATTTTGTGAATGAATAGCCATCATTTATAGTTAGGGCCTACACTCCATTCTTTTCTTATAGTTGACAACTAACTGGAACTTTTTCCCAATTTCGGTAAATAATAACACTGACACATATAGAAATTAACATAGGGCCTACTGCAAATTGTTGTTTTTAGTAACAGCAAGACATCTGATTACATTTATGCATTTTGCACTAGATGTTTTGGAAAAAGCGCCACCAGGAACACCAGAAGGCAAAATTTTGCGAAATGCAGCATGGGAATATAACCTCGTTCACATGCTAATCATCATCATTAATCAAGATTTTAGCATCTTGCCAGGAGAGTGGCGCACTGCTGCTGCTCTTGCCAGAACCCTAAGGTGTGTCACGGAAATTGCTGTTTTATGCATGAATGCCGCTGTGTACGTTTTGGCTTATACTTTTTGATTTGTTGCTCATAAAGGCATCGGAACACTCCACTTTTCTTCTTAAGGCATTCCACTGGCTATTATTATGGAAGTGTATTGTCTTTTAAGATTTCTGCTTGTTCCTGATTACAGAATTACAAGACTATTTCATCGTTTACAAGTCCTTTTATTTTGGGGGTGCTTAGTACTTTTTTCTTTATCTTCTTTAATTTCTTTATGATGCGTGCAGTAGAAGACTATGTGGACATTTTCATTTATACAGATGCATTAAGCAAAGATTTAGAGAGTCATTAACCTATGACTATTTTTCATTATTTTGGATCAAATATTTGATTATGGGGATATATGGACAGGCATGCTATCTGTGGACTGGACCTTGTGGGAAAAGATCGACAAGAACTACAGACTGAACAGGTGCCGAAGGCTATGGAACACATGCTGCTGTTGGCCAAACATATTCAACAGCAGCTAGTTGACATCCTTAATCAACAGGTGTGACAATGTCTTCTTTTAACTTGCCTTAAACTTTACATTATTAGAATTACAGAATTAATAATAATTATAATAAATATTAATAATACCTTTATAGGTATCAGACAGTTTCTTCCTTATCACCTGCCCCTCAGTACATTTAGAAAAATTCATATTTGTTTCTGAACTGTCTTTGAAAGCATTTCGATTTTTGTTATAAATTTAATAAGTGTTTGATGAAATTTGTTTGAGTGACTATTGTCACTGTGTCTGAGCGAATGATTCAGAGGCATTCATTGGCTCTTTTTCTTTTGCAGTGGCAAAAAAAAAGAAAGAAAGACCTACCTAAAACCCTAATAAATAAACTGTAGAAAAATTTAGGTAGTTAAAAGCACGGCTCCCTGATTGTCTATGAATTGTTTTAACAACCAGGATACAGCAAAGCAGCGAGGAGACCTAACTTTACACATGAAGGACACTTTAGAAGCCCTTACGGACATTGTCAGAACCTACTTTTTCCTCTGCCCTGAAGGTTTGTTGTATTTTACATCTTCATATTAGCACCCAAAAAAAAATTGTTAAAATTCATAGTCCTACAGACCTTCAGATCTTGCTTTACACCACACCTGACCACTTGTTTTATTCGCACCCTTTTTGCCTGATAATGGTATTATATATGCACATGTTGGCACATGTTGCTAAATACATCATCTTCTAATTATCTTAAGTTAATCTATCTCTGTTTAAAAGCCAGTTTTCCAGCCTATATACCTAAATCTCCAAAGCAAAATACCTTATGACTATGGTCTTATATAAAGTGTTCATCTTATTTGTTATATTCATAATGTAGTGCAGTAATCTGCAAAGAGGATCATAAAAGTCTCATCTGTCTCAGTGATGTAAGTATTTGATATGTCAGCAGTAAGTATTACATAAGTACCCATCTCATAAATACATCAGTACTTTCTCCCTTTGAAATAAAAACTTGTAAACTTGTACTGTTAGTGGCTAATGTAGTTGCTAAAGTTAGTCCTTATACCTGAGAACAAGCGGGGAATTTACTTGTCTAGTGACCTAATAACACTTTTTTAAAACATATGCCATATAGTGATGCAGTCACCATGGCTGCTACAGCTGCTGGTTTGTGATGAGCCTCGTAGTGTCAACTTAGTGATGGATGCCATGGAGAGGGTGCTGAGGATTGATAGGTGGGTAGGAGCATCTGTGTTTTTAAGTTATGATTGATCAAAATACATGTATAACATTTAGAGGAGTTTTTATTCATTTTTAATCGGCCATTTGAAGTTTGAAGAAGAATAAGGGAAACAACACCAGCATCATGATTGGTGGTGGTGATGCTTCCAGCAGATGAGGATGGTGGTGATGATATAACAGGAGCAGCAACAGTATTTACTATGATAATTGTGTAAACTCTCTTCCTTTAATTATCCTCCGTTTTGTCTCAGTAGGCCACTAGTTTTTGTATTTGTAGTATGTGTAGGCAGTGTTTGAATTATACTGCTATAATGTGACAGACCAGTTGCAGTCTGTCATTCTACCTTTGTTATTGTATTTGTTTTTATCCAGTTACAATGCAGAAACACGATAATTTTGCTTGATGAAAGGGAACCTTTTCTAAGTTTTTGCTCATTAATTTGCGTTTTTTGTAGATAAATAATCTTGCTTTTGTGGTGCTCATTTATAGACAGGTGTTATCAAAAATCAAAGAGGCATGCTTGCAAGATTTGATGGATGAGCTTATCTACAAGTTGTCCGTCAACAATGACATTTCAATTGCTGCGTTGGTATTATCTTTTTCTTTAACTCTTTTCCTGATTATTAGATATTTTCATTGATATTGCTCTTGATGAGAAGAAAGGTAGAAGTATTTGGACAGAGCTATGTAAAGGAATTTTGATGAGGTGAAAAAACATTATTCCTAAAAATTGGCCAGAATTAGCTTAGTACATTTTAAAGAAACAAAGTAAAATGCTGTCTTAAGGGTTAATCCAGATTTTAAAGGAGTTTTCCTGGTGACATTTTCAGCGGTGCCACTAGATGTCTCTTGCAATTCTGTGGTCATCATAAACCTTTGGTGGAGACTCTGTTTTCAAGATACAAGTAAGAACTCATTTTTCAATTTTTCTGTCAAAACTTTCTTGGCACTTAATGTTTATTGGCTATGTTTGTGTACAAAGAAACAGCCATAGAGCTACTTAAAATTCTAACAATTATTGCACCAGTCTCAGGGTTTCCTTCCATTTGCATCTGCAGGGGTCTACGGCCTTTGTTACGGAGGTGGGAAGGGCGGGGCTTTGAGCGTGACCTCAAGCAACTTTTCACTCTTTTAGACACGGGATCAGCTCTGAAGGCACAAACACAAGTAAGGAAATAGATTTGACATGTTCAAGTCCTTAAAATATGAATGCTTCAACTTTTATTTATTTTTGGGGGTTTTCTAATTGCATATTTAAACCACAATGAGTCAGTCTTCATTGACATAAATAAATGGCCACTGGGAAGGAGATGATCTGTTTATTTTCTATTAATTTTCTCATTGCTCTAAGACTAACCAGAACTCAGTCATCGTTCCCTTGACTTGTACCTGTCAATGCGGGGAGGACATATACAGACTCAACAGCTAACAGAGCCCACCACTGTGTTGGGTGATAGTGAGCAGGTCCTGGACAGGATAACTAGTCCAGTCTTTGACGTTCATAAGCCAGTTCTTCCTCTGGCCACTGCAGCGTCGACCACCTTCAAGGTACCTTAAAGGACAGTCTTCAACAAGGTTTTATGCCAAACTTAGGTCCCTTGACTGTTGCAAGTAGAGGTTCTTTGTGTCCTACGAGTGTGGCAACCATTTTTCCTACAAAGTCATTGGATTTATGTTCTCCATTTAAACTCCGGAGCAGCCTCCTCAGGCACTTGTTCTCAAATACCTGGATTCTCCTCCATCAGCAAGTAGAGTCCATGTTTCACATCTGTAAAGAAGGATCGGCACTATGAGGGACTTGTGTAGATTGTACTTTGTAGTAAACCTGATGTGGCTGTGCCAGACCCTGTCCAGCCTAGTGATTGCCAGTGTTGCTGTTGCGATCCTGATGTGCATATTTGCTATGGAGCTGCTGCCCTTGGGTTGCCATACTCCATTCATGTTTTGCCATGGACAATGACAATGACTTTGCTCTTATCAGTGTTGGTCTCCAGTTCATATACATTCAAATTGTCATTCTGCTGCTAAGATCTTGCAGTTGCTTGTAAATAAGCCTTTCAATGATGGAAATGGAAGTGTGGTGGTCATTGAAGTTTTCATGCATGATGTTCTCCAAGATGTTCAACAGCACAGGTAATAGAGAGCACCCTTGGCCGATACCCACTATTGTGTAAAAGTAAGCTCCTATTGAGCATTACTGCACTTATTGAGCTTTGATGAGTACGATCAACCTCAGCAGAGTGGACACTGCACAGCATCCAGCGCAGCTCATTAGTACATTTTCTTCTGAAAAGCAGAATATTAGTAATCTTATGGGTACTGATGTGGAGCTTGGCCAGAACACAGTCATAATTGTATTAACAGGTTTAGGGTTCATTTTTATTAAACAGACAATACATTTGCTCATTGATATGAATATTTGTCATATATTTATTAATCACATAACTAATATCTTATTTAGATGTTAACATTCACATTATATAATCTGTTTGGATTTTTGTATTTCCAGTTTTCCAAAAATCTTTGCTAAGTTTAACAGGCGATCAAGTTTGTAGATTTTTTTCCTTATATTCTGTCTTTTAAATGTCTTTAGAATCAATTTGATTTTTTTTTATCCTTACAGAGGCAGAATGATGCAGCAACTTATATACAAGCCAAGTGGAAAGGTTATGTTACAAGGGAAAAACTTAAGAAAGCCAATCAAGCTTTTGCCAAGTTTCAGAGATCTTACCGGTAATAATGGATGATTGATCAGAGAGAATAATTAGCATTTTTGCTTTGTAATCTGTACATTTTTTTCAATGAAGCAACTTCTCCCATTCAGGAATTCTAATGCTGCAGTACACACAAAACAATAAAAGTGTCTAGAAACAGCACAGGAGTAACGTAAGTTAATGCTTAGTCTGTTCAAACATTTCTATTTTCTGTCTGATACAGGATTTACTGCTTGAGGCGGCCCCAATAGTTACTTGCCATTTGGTTTGGTCGTGGCATATAAAATACGTCATATTTTTACAAAACAGGATAAGGAAAGCAGTAGAGGAGCACGAGATGATCACTACTAAGGTACAAACAGAGTTACAGCGCCGCATGCTGAGTCAGCGCCAGAACCTGATGCGGCAGTTCAAGGAAAAGCAACTTCATGCTCTTGAAATTCTTCCTGCAGGTTTGTGACCTTTTTTCTGGGGAGTTTTTTCTTCTGGTGAACATATTAGGGATTTGCTTAATACTATAAAGTTGAATTAAGTTGTTTTCAACAAATAATGAAAATGGGTCAAGTCTTTGTGTACTATTCTGTTGTTCATTTTCCAAGTTGGCATTTCCTTAAACCTATGCTACACTAGTTCGCAAATTATTGTCACTTTCATATATGCTGAAGCATAAACATTTAAATAAATAAACTTCAGCAAATGAGTCCATTCATTTTACGTGTATGAGTCTTTGAATTACACAGATCAGATAGAGAAGTATCTTATGAAGGAGAAGTCAAAGGCAGCTCTGAAAATCCAGACTCTGTGGCGAGGCCATCGTGAACGCAGCCAGCTGCTCATGAGGCAGCAGGTGGCACAACAAGTCCATGCTGCTATCAAAATCCAAAGAGCTGTGAGTTATGGTTTGGCTGTGTAAATATTTCCAGTGTTGTGATAGACTGATACTGGAACTTTAATTTATGCTCAAGAATTTATATTTACAAAAATTTGAACAGATGTGTTAGGTCATGACATATCTACAGTAATATGCCCAACGAAAATTTTTAAGCCCCAATGTTGTGTAGTTCCCTGATAAGACATACACTTAACCCGATTGAATGGAAGCAACACGTGCACATACACACTGTAGAAAACGCATTTTCTACCTTGAACTAACTGAGTAAGTTGCGTGTGAACCACCAACGGTCCACTGGTCAGGTTACCACCGCCACCTCCTGAAGGGAATGTCAAGGCAGGTGGCCATAAAGCCTGACCAGTGATGCGTGGCCTGCCGACTTGAAACGGCTGTGGGAAAGTCTAGTTCGGCCAGTTCCCCTGATTCGGTCAACAAAAACAAAGGGGGGGGGGCTGGAGACACACCACACGGAGGCAGAAACATCTTGGCCTCTGCGTGGGAAAAATAGTCACTTTTCCGAACCATGCGCTGGAGATAGGAGGTCCGTCTCGAAGTAGACGTAAATTAGTATGTGTGAGAAATGATAGTTTTGTGCTGGGGAATTTAGCTTAAACGTGGTAAAGTGTGTTTCATCACCGAACTGTGTGTGATTCTTGGACGCTGTATATATGTGAACTTTGGACTATCTTTGTGTAATCTGAACGGTGAATGTGAGATGGAGTCTTACGCATACGGTCATGAAGCGGTGACTGCCAAGGAGATATACTGTTTCTTTGTGCTGAGAGTTCGAGTTGAATTTGTGAATTGTAACCCTAGAACTATTGTGGTATTGATATACCTGACTTACATTACATGCTTCTCTTTGTTTTAATTATATTTTTTTATTATTATATTCACCCATCCAGTTTTATTGATTATGCGAATGCGTGTGTGTGTGTTGTAATGAGGTGCGGAGTGAGTCAGTTAGCTACCATTGCGCAACAGAGCATGCAACGAAAACCTTTACACACACATGCTTTATTTCATATATATATATATGTGTGTGTATGGTTCATTTTACTTTTGACATCATCCATATTCTGAATTCTTTCCTTTTGATCACTCAATGCACAGAAGCACATAAAAATGTTTTAACGTAGATACTTCTGCTAGGCTGTAAAAGTTTTTTTTTTAATTATTTGTGGGCTACAGGTGAGGCGATGGTTGGAAAAACTGGAACAGCAACAGAAGAGGCAAGGAGTGCCATTGCATTTCAAGCCGGCAGGACTCACAGAGGAGCGGCGAGTGCATCTGCAGGAACTGATCACCAGACGGCAGCAGGAGATGCCAGTAAGAGACAAATTGTTTTTTTAACAGGCCAGGGAATAGATGCAGCACTTTGTTCTTTGATTGCTAGATGTCAGTAAAATGCTATTTTATAAAGTGACCCCTAAAACTGCTTTGACTGTAAATGCTTTGTGGTGAGCTCTAATTGGCTCTTATTTCTGAGAAAATCCCATTATTTAAGGCATACAAGATTCTGCCCCAAAAAATTTTGCAGATAAAATACTCCCACCCCATCCCTTTGAGTGATAAGGGCGGTCAGAAATACAGGAGGAATGTACATCATTTAATTTTCATGTCTTTGAAGACAGCTCGTAAGACCAGGGAGGAGCTAGAGGAAATGCACAAGAAAGCAAGTGAAATGCTGGGCCAGCATTACTCTCGTGTTGGTTATTTCCGAAAAAAGCAGTACAACTGGGAGAATCTTCTTGCTAGACTTGACACTGATTCAGAACTTTTGCTTTGTAAGTGATTGCACCTTTTCTTTTGGGATGATAACCACTTTTCTTCCTATCTGTAATGGGTTAATGTTTCTCAAAGCACTTTCTATACACATGACTCTTGTGCTTTCTGCAACATATTGCTAATTTGAGAGGTACTTCATCATACAACAGCCTTTTATTTTCATTGGGATCAAACATAACCCTATGTAGCTACTTCATTTGATGTAAATGGTGTTTAAAATTCCTCATAGTATTCTTCTGCAAATTTTCATTCCACTTTCCCAGATAACTGACCAAGCTTTTAAAATATAAGGTGCCAGGAATATTTCATAAATCTTACTTGAGCCAGGATAAGTTTTACAAAATAACAAACTGGTTAACTTTATTCAGATCTTTCCGCTTTTTCCAGTGGCACCTCCACTCAAGGACATCACACAAAAAGATGTAGAGATGTTCTCCAGTAGGTCGTTGCCAGTAGCAACCAAAGCCAAGGCACAACATAATATCAGTCTTCAGCGACTTCAGCGTCCATGGTGGCGTCAACTTTGGGATGAGGAAGAAGAGATGGATGAAGCTCTGCGGGAACAACTAGAAGCCGAAATGAACTTTATCTTTTGATTTACTTCCCTTCTGCTTTTTTTTTTTAAACTGTATTTCAACTCATTGAGGATGTCAGGTTGTGCATATTGATTGTAAATGTGCCAGTGGCAACCGCTCTTGACTGAGTTAATAATTATTTAGTTATCCATTCATTATTGTCAGAGGGTAACATATATTTACATCACTATATGTAGTATTTGGAAAAAAATAACAGCTGTTGGTATGCTAGGTGAGTGACGTTTTTAATGTCCTATGTTTAGGAGGTCTTGCTAGTTTTTGATTCAGGACCGGCAACTACCAATGCCTAAGGGCTAAGGCAATCTCTTTGTGTAGGAGCTATTGCCACTACACATTAGTAGTATGCATGTGTATTTTGATCATGTATGTGTTGACATGGATGTACAAGCAGGTGTATATAAAAATTGTCAGTGAACTGGATTAGATTGATTGTATCTGTTGTATTAAGTAACGTTAGTGATGAACAATTTAAAAAAAAAAAAAAGCTCAGAAAGATCAGAATCATTCCTTTTCATTCATTGCATTTGATGCTCAGACAATTCAAAGAGACTTTACATTTTAAAACTATGCACACATTAATAAAACTCTTGTGAGTGATGGTCTTTAGAAGGTTGTAACAGCACCAAACAGGGCAGCCACAAAGTCCTGTTACCCTATCTGAAAGCAGCTGTCATGCAAATATTAAAATAGCATCAAAATTAAAATTCTTGATTACTAAAAGAAAAATAAAACAGCTCAGATTTGATTATATTTGTGGTTATTACAATAATACAAAGGTAATACAAGGACATTTTGGCTACCCTGAGGTGCATACAATCCAAATAACAATGATAATGTGGTATCGGCTATTTCTGTCGTGTTACGACAAGCACACTTCGTTGCCCAAAACACCAGTTTCATAAGCTCCAAAATGGATGTGAAATTAACAAACAAGTATGTACACCCACCTTGACTGGTTAACAAATTTCAGTACTGCATACTGTGAGGAGTTTTAAAAACATGGAACCAGCATTTGACAGTGAAGAAAAAGTTGTGCACTATATCATAGCATGCTTTCTGAGGAAGCAATCAGTGGTGTATTAAAGTGAACTGGTATCGTTAAATTTTCAGGTTGATTGACAGGTCTGTATGCAAAACGTTTAGGGGGAAATGTACGCTTTTGCCAGACACCACTGTGGACTTCTTGAAGAGGGATTTCAGAATGCTGAATTCTTTGCAATCCTGCAGGTTCCGTAACACAGCAGTTGGCATAATCATCATCTTCAGAGTCATCACCACTGCTGGTGTTGCAGTCATCCCTGTCATTAACATCATCGTTGTCATCGTAAATATCACTGCTTCTTTCTCTGTGGGACAGGCAGTGGCATTTTTTCAAACAGCAAGTGCAGCAGAACTGCTTTAGAGGAAAGAAGAGCCACTGGAAGAACTTGTCCATAGGCTCAAGAGAGCGTAGCCACAGTGGCAGCCAGTTCCACGTGCGCAGTGTAACAGGCAGGGAATAACGGAATCGACTTTTTTGAAGTATGCTGATCACTGATACTGTCAGCACAATAACACTCAGCATAACCAGCACAGATATGAAGACCACATCACCAGCAAATGACAGAGCTAGGAGGCAGCTAGGAAAGATAAGGAACATAATTATAAGGTAGAAAACAGCAAACCATCTGTAGCGAGCCGTTGTGCGCCCCAAGAAGCGAGCAGCTTGTAAAGGAATGTGCCGCATGCAAGGAACAGGATAAAACAAGATGATTCCAGTTATGTTAAAGAAAAGATGGCACAACGCTAACTGCAAGGACAGATGCATGGTAGAAGCTGAGGAAGCCAGGGCAGCCAAGATCCCTGTAGCCGTGGTTCCTATGTTCGAACCTAAAGTCAGTGGGTACATTCGGTCAAGCTTCAGATAGCCAACACCCACCAGAGGAGTTAATGCAGATGTAAATACTGAAGAGCTTTGTACCAGAACAGTCATACCTGCTCCCACTAAAAGTGCAACATAACCTGTCAGACAGGAAAATGGGGAGGGAAAGTCTGCATTGATGACATGCTTGGTCATACGTGCCACATGGCCGCCTAACAAAGAGTGCAACAGTTTCACCATAATGTACAGACAAACAGACAGTAGACATACTGAGCCCAGGAATATGGTAATGCCTGATGCTGTGTCACTCCAACCTAGCCAGCTGAAGAGGGAATGACCTGAAAAGAGGGTTAAAAACTGCTTTTGAAATTTGATATTGGTACCCTTGGTATGCAGGCATTTAAGTGCTAACAAATCAAATGATCATTGACAAATTTTTCAGCAGGAAACAAAATGGGTTCTCCCATTTTGCACAAAGACAAGAAAATTCTATTATCTTCTAAAGCCTGTATCTTGAGTCTGAACCAGAAACAACGATCTTGCAACTATTTCCGGATTCTTCCAAGAAGGGTTTTTTTTTTTTGAGGACAATTGTTAGCAGCTATGTAAGGAAAAAGTCCTTGCTTACAACTCTCTAATGGGACCTTGGTGACAAGTGTCTGGTTGAGTCGTGTAGCATTTCCATCTTTTCGTGTTACGTTCACCTCATTCACTGTCTCTCTAATGGCATACTTGCAAATCATCTGCAACATTGTTTTAGACAAAATTCTTCCCTCATCTTTTACATTAAAATTACATGTAGACAGCATATGCCAACATCACACAAGACATAAGAATGCTGCAGATTATGTATTCATAAAATAGTCAAACAGACCTTGAGAAGTGGAGCATCTGCAGAATTGTTCTTTCCTTCTGCTATATCCATGATGACTTTCTCATCTACCTACGACAGTTACAAGAAAACTTAATAATAATGTTGATTTATATAGCACCTTATTTCACAATCAAAGGCAGGGCTGAAACGCTTTAAAAAAATAAAAACAGACAGAAATAATGGGAGGTGGCCGCAAAGACCTCATTAGTGCATCATTTGTGTAATTATCATAAATTTTCTTTATATACTTTCACCTCCTCAGTTTTTTTCCTTAAAGTAAAGAAAATTACATGCTATTTTCATAGACACATTTAAAATATACAAATTAAATCATCAGCATCACTTTTAAAAACTATGTGCTGTAAATGGGTTCCCGGTCGATTCGACTAGGGACGTTTTGACTAAGATCGTTTCGACTAAGGTCGATTCGACTAGGGTCAGTTCGACTAGGGTCGATTCGATGAAGTCGTTTCGTCTAACGGCCGAGTCATCTATAGGGCGCATGAAATGGAAAAAATTGAAGTGATTTGAATGTTAATAAATGATTTAAATCTATCATGTAAATAGTGCTAATTGTCACACAGACTCAACAAGCACTTAAACGCTCGATGCTGGCGATGCATCCAACCGTCCCTAAGTTTAAAAATTGACGCTCACACGTGGGAACAGTAAAAAACACGCGTTTATTAAAGATGGAAGAAAATTGTAAGAGAGAAGAAGAAAGGGCGAACACTGGCAAAAATAATGTCATGATAACACATACAAATAAACGTCCCTGCAGAATGAACAAATTAATGGAAACCAGCGCAGCGCCGTACAGGGGTGCAACCATATGTAAGGCAGGTACAACATAAGACAACCCCCTCCCCGATGCACCTTTTAACGAAAGTTAAAGTGAGAGTTGCGAGGAGGCAGGCTGTCATCAAGCGGTCCGCGTCCTTTAGCATTGTCATTAGATAACTCTAGTGGGTAGGTAACAATCGGCCCACTTAGTGTCCAGAGCGCCTTGTTGAGGAAGAAGGGGGCGTTTGTCCAGCGTACAGGTATTTTATTTTAAGAAGATCGCGTAAGTGGCGCGTGGAGCAGACGGCTCTAAGTGATTTCACCGGTCATGCGTGACTGATGGCTGGCTAAACATCAGCAAAGTCTAGGGAGAGAGAGAAAGATACCTCGAAGGCGCGCACCTGTTTGCCGCCAAACCACATAAGTAGACAGGGGGAGGGAGGCTAAGGTACCTGTAACAGCGGCCACCCATAGGCGGGGCCAGTGGCCAGTGGTCAGAGAGAGATTTCCTCCTGTCAATTGCTAGCTATACTTGTTGCCGATTGGATAGTGAGTGACCAATGGCATCCCTCGATGTATGTATCTGTGAGAATGTAGAGAAATAAGTAGAGAGACAAGAACAAACTTCACTTACTTTTCGGCAAAACGTCGGAGTGGACGGAGCAACGGGTCACTAGCCGAAGCGACTTCAGCTTTCTAACGCCAGCTATACTTCTGCTTCGGACCGAGTCTTAGCCACGAAGGCAAGACTCGGGAGGAAAGAAGTTGGGTTAGAGAACCTTGAGAGAAGGAGGCAAGTAAGTGACGACGGACTGTCAAGACTGCCTGCTGTCGCCGTGGAAGGAAGGGCTACGTGACATGTGGGCTCGCTCTACCGGTGTGAGAGGTAGACGTTCAACGTTAAGGCCGCTAGAAGTCGTCGTTTCTCAAGGACTGAGACCGTCTGTGGTGGCGTTCGTTTGACGGCTGTACGAGGCATTACAGTCGTCAAAGAACCCACGTATGTACTCGCGAGAGGTACAAAGCTCGAATCTGTGTCACCTGGAGAAGCAGTCGTCGCTCTCTGACGGGGTGGCAGTTCAAGGGAGGAAGACGACGGACCATCAGACATCACTTTGAAGGTAA
Organism: Marisa cornuarietis; assembly: GCA_004794655.1. NCBI lineage: Eukaryota > Metazoa > Mollusca > Gastropoda > Architaenioglossa > Ampullariidae > Marisa > Marisa cornuarietis. The sequence continues at coordinate 2,656,266 of SMMW01000631.1, forward strand.
TCGTCAGTGTGTCGTGACAGTCAGCAGAAGTATTGGACTCACAACAAACCAGCTGTAACAGAGCTAAGTTGGTGCGCTTGTGAGTGTGTATGGTATTTGTAAAGAGAGGTAACAGCACTGTAACATCAGAAGTACACTTTAGCATGGATAGTATTGGGACCCCCCTAGACGAATCCATTTGATTGTATTCATATTTTGAAATGTTTGTAGTGAATAAATATTTTCTTATTGTTATTGTTAAAATCACACGTCGTTGAGTATTGTGTTCGGGGAAGAGCAGGGGTGGGGGCTCGTGAGCCAAGTTGAGTAATTGAAGGAGCGACGTGTGATTATCGTGTGTTTTCCCCTGCAGCTTATGTTGACGTGGGTGGCTAGTGTTGAGTAACTAGTGCCCACGTGCCCGTTACCCGGGGCCATTATTCACGTTCTGGTTGAGAGACCAGGGATACTGTCACAAGCATTTCATGCATCATATAGACGACTCAACCATTAGACAAAGCGAATAGTCAAACTAACCCTAGTCGAATTGACCTTAGTCGAATTGACCTTAGTCGAAACGACCCTAGTCGAAACGACCGGTTACCTGTAAATGAATCTTCTTCTCTGTCTTCACATGTACAGCTCTATATTAAATTATTTTATATTTTGCTCACTATGATCATCACATGTTCTTAATTCCATTGATATATTATGGGAATATAATTTGTAAAGTGTATGAGCTACAACAGCGCATGTGTTCCATCCAAAAAAAAAACCAATAATGTTTTACACCATACTCCATTTTACTCCATATCTTCACTCCATTCCTTAAAACAGTGATTTGTTTCTAAAAACAGTCATAATTTTTTTTTCTAACTGGTTAATGTTTATGCATCATTATAAATAAGGAAAAAAGAGATATACTTCTGCAACCCACTCCTAATGCTGTAGCAAGACTTCTAAACCATATGCAAATTAACTTTGAGAAAGCTTACCATTACAATGCGTTGTGTCAAAGGTTTGGTCAGTTCCTTAAGTAGATCATGGTTCTCTGTGTGCATGTTCTCTACGTCTAGGGATTTCACCAGCCATGATGTTAGGTGGAACAGGTAGCCTAAAAAAGTGAAATACACAAGAAATAAGCGTATAAAATCTGTGCTTTTACTAAATGATCTTGAAACCTTTGACATCTAAAAGAATAAGAGCATGCCAGAAAAATTGTGTGTGCACGTGTTTATCTTATGCACGCAGGCTGGTATGAGCAAGAGTGCTTACATGTGTCTCTACATAATTATTGAGTTAATATGCTACAATTTTTTTCTGCACTAAAAATGGCTTATCCTTGAAAAAATCCATTTTGAAATAAAAAGGCCTCTTGGCCCCAAAAATATATAACCAGTTTGTTTTTTAATTTTGCAATGTCTACTAAAGGGTTACAGAGAAGATCAAAGGAATAGCATACCCACAAAGTATTCTAGTGGAAGCAGAACCAGCACAGTCAGCCAGTTAAAGACATCATGGACGGTGGCACCACTGAAAGCTCGGCAGAACTCTCTGGGATCCATGGCATGAGCAAGGGACACAAGCGTATTGGTGACAGTGGTCCCAATGTTAGCCCCCATGACAATAGGTATTGCTGGTCTCACATCAATGACTGGACATAAGAGCATCAGGTAATTCTACCAGCCTAAAATTAAAGGAATAAACAGACAAAAAAATAAGAATGGCAGGGTTTTTTTTTTCAAAATAAAAGGAAAATGAGGTAATGATGTCTTGCATCCAACAAGCTTTCTCTTGCAGTGGATGCACGCAACTATTTGAAAGACTTAAGCATTATCCCAACATACTGAAATGCCAATTTCAGTAAAACCTGGGCGCTGGCTGTGGAACAACAGCTGGACGCAGTTATTTTGAAATTGTTCAACTCAAGATCAACTGGGAAGGAAGTGCTGCAAACAAAAGTTACATCTCTTGAAATGATGTTATGATGATAAATGCATCATCTCTGTGAATCCACTAAGGCAGAAATAAATAAAAACACATAATCTATTGTAATTTAATGGTGTGTGTGAGTGAGAGAGACAGTGTGGGTGTGCAAATACATGTTAGAAAGTACATGTGTGCAAGTGAGAAGATGTGTTTGTGCATGCACATGCTCATAAATATATATTTGGGAAATTTTCAGCTCTATACAGACCAAATAACATTTACTGAACAACTCATGCAGAACGAGAATGCCATAAATACTGCCTGAGGACGTCATAGTGATGACAATGGAAGTGGATGTGGAAGAACTCTGCAAGATGACTGTAGCCAAGACCCCAATCATGAGGCCTGTGATGGGATTCTGCAGAAGCTCATTCTCCTGGAACACATTTCCTGTACAGAGATGGAAATCTTAACACTTCCTTCATTTTATAAAAATACACTTCCTCTACAAGAAAATGTGGTTCTATACACGTGATTTATCCCAGAATTGAAGATGTGGCATTTGTGTAATGGGACAGACTTAAGCTTTGGTACCACTGGTAAAATGGTTAAGACTATGGGGAACAGTAAGCCTATAATGGTTATAAATAAAAACTAGCTATTATTCTGGTGGTGATTACGATAGATGCGGAAAGTTTCTACTACCATTTATAACAAAAGATACAATAATATCTTTTAAAAAAAGCAGCACTTAGACATGTATGCCTTGTTTGTGTGTGCGCGCGCATGCCCACATGCACATTCATATGCCTCTAACAGTATAAATAAGCTTTATTTCACAGAAATATTAATGCACATATACTATGAAGTCAGATAAAGAAACATTCTGCAGCATTTTTTAGAACCTTAAAAGTAGAAGCTTAACCAGTCTAGAAACTGTAAAAGACAAACCACCTGCTGTTTTTCCACCCAGCAGACGGAAAGCACTACTGAGTAAATCCAGGCTGCAGATGAACATGTACAGCAGACTCAGGATGCCAATCACCTTCAGCATACCAAGGGCAGCTCCCTGCAGACTGCATCTCTTATGTTGTTCTGTGAACAAATATCAACCTTAGCCTGTTAATCTTCCAAATTCAGATACAGAGTGTGAAAAGCAATTCAGGTAAAAAAACATTATGATGACCATTACACTTACATATATGTAAAAATTGTTTATTTACTGATCTTTTTTTTTTAAGTTTCAAAAATCTTAATATAGTAGTTGATGATTTAAGCTGTTAACAGGTTATACATTTTCTGGTGTACAGTGTGACAGGACAAAAGGCTCAAAACAAGAGAAGACATAGATTTTTTTTTTACAAGTCTAGAAAGACACATAAATTGTTGCAATTAAATGACTGACATGAAAAACACTGTTGTCCTTTCTTCTGAACCAATAACCGATCTGTTACTGGCCCCATTTTTTTCTTTGGGGAAAAAAACGTTCAAAAAAGTGAATAACGGCAAAAGGTAAATAACCAAATTCTGATAAACATTACTTTTACTTTCGACTTTATATTGTTACTGTATCCTCTTACTCCCCATTTATAGGTTTTAATTTTATGGGGATGTGATCATGTGATGAAAAAAGAAATAATGGAGTTTAAGTAGTCTTTACTTGCATAACCGCTCCCTTTCCTCCCCTTCCTTGCCCACTTGCGATCGAGTTTTACACGAATGCAAGCAAGCGGCGCAAAGGTCAGCTGGTACGCACCCTTATCACCGCCGCTGTTATTGCTGGGACGGCTTGCACGTGCCTCGGGTACCTCTGGCTGGGTGTTCACAGGCTGAGGTAAGCCTGCAGAAAATGATTCATCTGATATTCCGGAGGTAAACGTAACTTCACGAGGCAGCAACCTGCCGTTGCTAGATTCGGCCATTGCGGTGTTGCTGGGGCTTGCAGTTGCCAAGGAAAGGTCGGACCGTGATCCTGACATGGGAAAAAAATGGATAGCAACCTATGGAATAAAAGAAAAAAAAGATGGAGAGAAGGAGGGAAAGAAATTTTGCATTAAGTATTTATGACCCGTGATAGTCGAACTGAGTGATCGTATCACCAAAAATATAAGAAAGACTTAAAAAAAAACACCACTCACATTCTCTGTTACAATGTGTACGTTATTTCCCAATTCCCTCCGTGCACCTCACAGCTGCAGTCCTGTCATGGAAGTAAAGTTAAAACATTGACGGCAAGCCACTCCAGCTCACTAATGGCTTAACTGTGTAATTGAAATCTCTCGCCACAAGCGATTGTTGTTACTGTTGCCGCTGCTGTTTCTTGTTGATTCAAGGGTCAATACCGAATTATTAATTACTGGCATACTTTATTTGACGATAGTTCTTTTCACCTATACCGGCTACACGAGTAAGATCAGGTAGAATCTGGGGGGCAGTCTGACCTCATCTTCACCAGAAGTACTTCACACTCCACTTCAATGATCCGTGGTCAGCTGGATGCTTCAGATTAACATCTCATGGATTTCATGCTTTGGTTTCTTCTTTTTTAAGTCTACCATGCCATAAAGACAGCGCGGCTTAACATTACTGCTGGGCTGCGGTCATCGTTCGTCAACGTAGTCGACGTTATTAATTTTGGACGAACCGCCTGTGACGATATGAACAATTGCACCTCGACTGCCTTGAATTCAATCAGCCTACGTCGTGTCGCAGTCCTCAGTCTTCAGGTCAAAGCCTGTTTCCGCAGCTGATGTAGGGACGGTGAAGGTATATATATACAAGCTTTGTCCTTTGACGACAGGTTGAATGTTTACCTGCACGAGCCCAGCTCGCGATCACTTATGAGCTTGCGTCAGCAGTCGAAGACAAATCAAGACCACCAGCCGCTTCACTCGTGGTATCCATGTAAGCAAGGGTCACCCCATCGTCGTCTGCTTACTGTAGTCGTTCACCGAATGTTTTAAAATCTCGTTTTTTCTCATTCTTGTAAGAACGACTTTTGCTCAGAGAGGATCGTAAATTAATCTCACAAGTCTAACATTTTAATCATTTTTTTATAGCAAATAAAATGTAAGCGCAACAAAGTCACTCTGCTAGCATCTTTGCGCTTCAGCCACTCTGTGTGTTTGCGTACTTCATCAATAATGCGCTGTGGCTAGAGTGCCAATCATGGCTGTAACATTGGATCTATATTTTGTCCTCCTATGAAAAAGGAAAATTTCAATCTCGCTAAAAGACAGTCTCAGAAACCTCCTTACGATGTTCTTTAAGATAATTACTGAACGGACCAGGTCAAAATGTCGATGCAAAAATTTGTAAATTATTATTTTTTACAGTTCCATTCCCGAGGTCCATTCCTTGTTTCAACATAATCCGTGGTGCCTAAGTGAAGAATGTTGGACTTGTAGCAATTGTAGTTTGCAGGAAATCCATCCTTTTGTTCGAGTACAGCTGTGCAGGATTAGTATACTGTCTTCGATGGAAATATAAGGATATTCAGATATTTTTCTGCTTACTGAAGCCTAATCTTCAGTGACCAGAAACCTGTCCGTTATGCTGCCATTTCCACTAATCCCTGTCTGAAATGCTATTCTGTGGATGGGGCTCGTTGCCACTCACTCACCCACCCCCGTATATATATATATTCGTTCGTTTGACAGGATTGATGAAGGAATATATGGAATATTTCTCTGTTCATATTTTCTTGGTAGCTATTTTAGTAGTTTAAACCTTTTTTTACGTTTTTTTCGAAAGGAAGTTTTATAAAAAGCACCTTGTTGAACTCATTTGTATGGACGAGGGTGCTCCGGCCGTCGATGAACTGAAGAGCATTAATATTGCAAAGATCTTTACAGCTACACGTTTCAGCCAGCATCGGCATTCTTCGGTTGTTTTTCCCATCCTAGAAGACAACTACAGCACATCAAGTGACAAAGGTGGAGATGGAAGGCTTGCCAAGAGTATAGGCATCCCATGTGAGCTTTTGTATGGCACAGGGAAATGGAAACTAAGATTGCTTAGGATTTACTATAGTAATGCTTTGTAACTTCTCCAGAAAAGGATTTTTTCTTGTTAGGTTACAGGGAACAGTCAATAACCCTCCTTACGAAACAAAATTATGCAGTCGAATCTTGTAACGCTTTGCGTAATCACAGATGACCGCATACAATAGGGGCTTCTCCCTGTTGACATTTAATAAACGCTCAAGGTTTACCCCTGCTCCTTCCCCCGACCCACGCCAGATAAATGGAGGATCGCCTGCATGTAGACAGCAGTATTCGTATGGAGGATCTGAGTAAAGTGCAGGTAAAAATCACAAATGCAGGACTACTTATACCTTTCTAACGTATATTCCTACTGGCGATATAATGTCGTTATGGATGTAAAGGATGTAAGAATAAGTGCTCTGGATTTCAAGCCAGTGAAATAGTAAAGAGATGTGCGGAAGGGCTGGAGGGAAAGGCGGTGACGTGACTATCTCCATGAATGGGAATCATCTCGAATAATCTAGGTTTCTGCTGTGGAACAATCACAGACACAGATTTTGTACAGCGATCACGGACATCTGCCATGCTTCAAGCTGGACTAAACTCTAGAAGTAAGCCACTCCTCACACCCCAACTTTCTTGTTGGTGTTGCAAGGACGAGTCTTCCATTATATAGTGAAGATGTGATCCAGTTTCTATTGAAGCAAACTTGTTTTTTAAAAAAAGATTTGTGTTTGATGTTTCAGTCTGCTTTTTTGAAATATGTTGATTAGCTTTGCAGACAGCAGGTCATGTTTTTTTTTAAAGATCTACCAGCAGGGTGCTATTTCTACCCCAGGACAAGCATTTTCCCAAATCCAGGTAAAAGATTTTTTTAAAAAAACTGCCGTCAGGACAGTAGATGGGATGTGCTGAAGTGGGAGCAAGGGTGCCGCTGAGACCATGTTATATAAATTATCTGCAGAGATTTGTGACGTCACACTGATCTGTCCATGTTTGACATTTATTTCTCTAAAGGACAGACATCTCTTCACTCAGATTTGATGAAATATCCTGTACACTTATACCTATTGATTTGAAAAATACTTGTGCCAGCCAAAAATCAGACTAGTCCTCCATGCAGCCTCTCATTTTGAGGAGTATTGCTCAAAGCCTGATCGATTATTAAATGTTTTATTAGACCAATAAAATGTGGAATGTGTTATTTGTAAAAGGGTGCTATGGATTTCCCAACTTTTTCCCTTTACTCAGAAATAAGCAGTTTTTGTAGCTAAAAATTGTCTGTATTTAAAATCTGTTGAAAAACAAAAATCGGGTTTCATGGTTCTTACTCTTAGGTTCTGAACACCTTTGGTGATGTCTTGAAATGAGTAGGGAGCGTGTTTCATATAACACTTTCAGCACGTCCATGGACACTGCTTTCATATCACAGCAGATCACCAGGCCAGTCATTACATTCTCCCACAAATAATGACAATCACAATGGTATAGAAACTATTTTGTACAGTTTATTTTGTGCATGCTTTCTGACACACAGCTATTTGGAGCAGGCATAGCACAACAGTTCACGTTCTTCACAAGACATCTCGCAAGAAAGCAACCACACATATTCAGTTCATGTACACTGAAGATATTGTTTAAGTTTTTTAGTGTCACACATGACAATCAGCCATGATGTCAGCTAATAAGCTGTCTGTGTGGTGCTTCATGTAAAAGTTAAGAGCACCATCACTGTCAGACAATACAAAGGATGGAATATGATCTTGAGATTCTACCCAAAATACTAATCAGACAAAGTACTGATGGATGATGTTCACTATCAGTTTATCTTGATGTAATATACTTACACTTATTTTTTCAAATCATGACTGTTCTCACACTCTTAATAAATAAAATGGGTCAATAATCATGTAACAACAAATTTAAAATTGATAGAAACGATATGCAGATCATTTCGCAGAAACAAAATACACACCCTGTCAACTTGTTGAACAAAATGCTTTTGCTGCAAAAGCACATATACTCAACAGACCAAGCTAATAAACTCTTTAAAAAACAAAAACAAAAAACAAATGAAGGAGGAATTGGCAGTAATTTTGTAAGCTTACAGAATACTTTGCTACTCTACACTCCCAGTAACATTTGTAAGAGTCTGGATGCAGGATACATATATTGCACTGTAGCCATCATCCAAAGTAACATACCTTCATTTTAACTATATTATCCCAACAATGGATACTAAAAAATACAGCATTTCAGATCTAGCACTTTGCATACTTTGGACACAAAGCTTAGGATGAGAAAAAGACAGTAAAAAAATCAGCTGTTGAAGATAGGGGGGTTAATAAATTATACATGCTTACAAGAATTGTTGCAAAGTAAACAAAATGTACTTATCTTAAAAAGACCTGAAAGTAATGTAAATAACCTGATTTCCACCACCCCTCCTTTCTGCTCACTTTACGACAGATCTTAGTAAATGTATACATAAAAAAAAATGCTTGCACAAGAAATGCAGATGATATGAATTAAAAAAAAAAAAAGAAACTGGTTCTGCTTGAATAACCAGCAAGAGATAATGCTGCATACTATTGCAGTGTCTTTGGAATGTTGAAATCAGATACTGTTACAGTGCTAAATGGTAAAATGTGATGATAAGATGCATATCAAATGAATTGTGCATATATAAGAAAACAGTAATCTAGGTCTTCTGCTCTTTACATTTGTTCAGCCAAACCAGCACAACAAAATTGGGTCAAACCTCATGGAGACAAAATGAGATTCTCAAGCAGACATTCTCAACACAAACACCTTGAAGTTATACTGAACCGTCGTTGCTTAAGAACTACTTGTTACACAATGTCATAGGTTACTGATTAATAATTAATGCCACTATTATGTTGATGAACCTTGCCATCTCTTACTGATGATGCTGCAGACGTGGTGACACATTTTACGTCTATTTTCAATGACATCTGCCAATCAGAGCCAGGACTAAAATCACGTCTATGCTTCTTAGTGCAGACAGCAATACTGTGTGAACTTATGTGATCTGGCACCATCATGATTACTTATGATGGGTCATTTTGGCCTTTAGGAAAGGAGAATACAAAAATTTATCGCCACAACCCTGTTGACTTATGAACAATTTTTTGTCATGGGAAAAACAGCATATATATATATATATATGCCAAATGATCCTTGTTTTGTTGTAGTGTGGAAGTGAAATATACAATATGAATGACTAAACGTTTCTTTCAAAACAAGCAACAAAAAAAAACTTTTAGTAGTACCCAACTCTTTTATCAGTTCGTGGCAAGTTCTGTCACAGAGCAGTCTTTGGTATTCTGACACAGAACATGTTTTGTGCTGGCAATACTTCAAGACTAATTTTTAATCGTTCTTTCCAACCATCCTAATCTTTTCCATCTTGGGTGTTGAAAGGGTGGGGAAAATTGATTCAGCAGTGATTTTCCACCTAAATATGTTTCCAAACTAGAAGACTGTTTCAGTGTCATACAATACTTTCTGGTGATGTTATGAGAGGTGTGCGCGAGTGGACTGGATTACCCATACCCTTATCAGGTTTCCCCACAGGCCTATAAATAGGCTCTTTTGGGGATAAAGTCCTCTTATGCCAGACACTACTGCTCTGAATTTCTCGAAGAGAAGAATCTGACTGCTGTCCCGTTTTTCTGAGGCAGCAGCACCCATATGGTTCATCATCCTCTCCATCCTCACTGCTTGTGGTACTAGCATCATTGTCTTCATCATCACTGTCAATTTCTGATCTGGTTGCTCTATGCGATAGACAGTGACATTTTCTCATGCAGCATGCACAGCAGATGCGCTCCAGAGGTGAGAAAAGCCAACGCAGCAACCTGTCCAGGGGTTCTAAGGAGCGCAGCCACAGGGGAAGCCATGACCATGTCTGGAGTTGACGGGGTAGCTTTGACCGAAATCGGCTCTTCTGTAGCAGATTCAGCACCACCACCACCAGTGACAGCAATCCCAGCAGGACCAGCACAGTGATGAAGGTCACGTTCCCAGCGAAGGACAAGGCAAGGAAGCAGCCAGGCAGGACCAGGAACATCATTATCAGGTAGAAGGCAGCAAACCATCTGTACCTAGCTGTGGTGTGGCCCAGGAAACGTGCTGCCCTTAGAGGAATGCGCCTCATACAAGGTACAGGGTAAAACAGCAAAATTCCACTGACGTTGAAGAAGAGGTGACATAAGGCTATCTGCAAAGCAAAGCGCATGGTGGAACCTGAGGATGCCAAAGCTGCCAGTATGCCAGTAGCTGTGGTGCCAATGTTTGAGCCCAGGGTTAGAGGGTACATTCGCTCTAGCTTCAGACAGCCCACTCCCACGAGTGGGGTAAGGGCAGATGTGAAGACGGAGGAGCTTTGGACCAGCACCGTCATCCCTGCTCCCACCAAGAGTGCGACATAGCCTGTAAGACAAGAGAATGGGTAGGGGAAGTCAGCATTGATGATGTGCTTTGCAGCGCGTGCCAGGTGTCCACCCAACATGGAGTGCAGCAGCTTGACCATCAGATACAGGCAGATGGACAGCAGGAAGATGGAGATCAAGAACAGGACAATCCCCGAGACACTATCACTCCAGTCCAGCAGAGCAAATACAGACTGGCCTGCCCAAAGAAAAAAAACAAAAAACAAAAAAAAAACAAATTTGCTTTCATTGATATAAAGATATTTTTTGTCAGTAAGACCTAAAATTTTACTTTAGTATGGTAACAGTGTTAGGATAAAAGCAAAACGACTCTTTCACTCCCCTCTTCCAAAAAAATTACTCTTTCACTCCCCTCTTCCAAAAACATTTATACAAACTGCTTATTGTTTGGAACCTGTCTTGAGTCTTGATATAAGTCATAAAATGCAACATACAACAAAGTAACATCCATAGCAGCAAAATTCACTAGTAAAAAAATGCCTGAAATTAATGAAGCACAGTTAATGGTGCACTCACAGTTTTCTAGAGGAAATTTTCTTGTGTGGTTACTGAATGTAACATTTCCACCATCCCCAGTCTCATTTCTTAGTGTCTGTACCACTTCTGTACCATACTTGCAGACCACCTGAAACAGTATTACCATGCTGACTATTTGCCTTCCGTTCAAGTAAGGAACACTTAAAAAAATAAAGAAAGAACAAGCAATTCTTTTCCCTCTGGCATCTTTTGGTTGTTCAAAAACTATATATATATACACAGATACATCAATGAACCTTTTTAAAACTTGAATTACAAACTGCCTTTTTAATACCATCAGCTTTTATGTAACTATTTCAAGTAACCATACTACAGATAAAAATACAAACACCATCAAGACAGATTAGAAAAAAAAGTGGAATACATGAACTTTGATGTACAAAAGCTCAATTACACTAATCTATTAGGCACAAACTTAAGGTCCATTCCATGATAAAAAAAAAAAAAATTACCAATTTTACAGGTGAACTACAAAGAAAATACAAAGACTAGAGTTTTTACCTTCAAAAGTCGAGCCTTTGCAGGGTCCATCTTTCCTTCTGCTATTTCTGTAATAATGTTTTCATCAACCTGCCATACAAACATTCAAGTCTTAATTAACACTTTTCTAATTTTCTGCACTTAATTGAATTTTAGTTTTAAAAAAAGAAGAACTAAATCTGTGCAGCATACAAAAAGTTCTGCAACACTAATTACAACATAATAACAAGTGCAAGCAGACTACTATCACGTTAAATCTTATGACAATGACAATAATAAAAAAACCTTTTAAAGGTTAACTTAAACGTGACAGTGTATTTTTGTGGCTTAACAAAGCAATCACACCATATAGTCTTAAAGGCATATAACTATTTGGACCCACTAACAAAGAAGCAAGAATTAAAGTTTATACCGTTACAATGCGTTGTGTTAAGGGCTTCGTTAGTTTCTTTAGAAGGTCCTGATTCTTTGTATGCAGATTTTCTAAGTTCAAGCTCTGCACTATCTGTGTGGTTAGATGGTACAAGTAGCCTGAAAATGAGAAACTCCATGAGGCATAAAGAAACCTTGCACAAATTTTGAACTGCCAAAATATATTTGCTTTTGTTAAAGGAAATGAGAAAAAACATGACATTATATAAATTTGGAGTTCACTCAAAGCTGCTAATCAATAAAGCATACTTTAACACAGGTCAAAGCAGACATCATATGTATCAATTATCATGTTACTTTCGTGTGTCAAATTTACGATGCCTGCATGTGTAATGTATTTACTATGCTGTGAAATATGCATCCTATTCCCACCCATATCTGTCAAGTACTATGCTCTTTAAATATCTACAATAAAAAAAATTTTTTAAATGATGGCTAAGTACCAGCAAAATATTCCAGTGGAAGCAGAATCAACACAGTCAGCCAGTTAAAAACATCGTGCACGGTGGCACCACTGAAAGCACGACGGAACTCCTTTGGGTCCATAGAATGTGCTAGTGAAACCAAGGTGTTTGTGACAGTTGTGCCGATGTTTGCACCCATAATAATGGGTATAGCTGGCCTGACTTCGATGACTGAAAACAGAAAAAAGAAAATTTGACATGGTAAAAGATAATTTTTACAAACAGATGCACTAGTGAAAGAACAAATGGACAACTTGAACCATCAGTTCTTAAATTTTTAATCACACACAGGTTAACGTCATTTGAACAGAATACACTGCAAACAGCTTCACACAAATCCTTCTTATACACTTACTGCCTGAAGAGACCATAGTAATGGCAATAGAAGTGGAGGTGGAAGAACTCTGCAAGATGACAGTAGCCAGGACTCCAATCATAAGCCCAGTGATGGGGTTATGGAACAACTCGCTGTCATGAAACACGCTCCCTGTGTAAACAGTAAGCAATTTTTGTCATGACCTGATATCAGATGCAGTGCAACCATAATTGCTGAACTTTAAGCGCATGGCAGTTTAAGAACATTGAAGTCGCCTGTATTTGTGGCCTACAAATGAAAATAAAAATATCACTGATAATCATTTAACCTGGGTTAAATAAACAGTATCTAATTTAATATAGAAATATTTAGTAAATGAGTCAAAGTATTTTACCTTGTGAAATGTTGTAAGAGTCCATTCCCTGCATTTTCCAGTATTCACACAATCACAGTGACAGAATACAATTTCATGGAGGATTATGCTAACCACACACCATTCTGATACTTTAATTTCATCAACTAAATCAGATTTCTTCTCACCTGCAGTTTTTCCACCGAGCAAGCGGAAAGCACTGCTCAGAAGGTCCAGAGTGCAGATAAAGATGTAAAGGAGGCATACTACGCCAATCACCTTCATCACACTCAGGAAAGCACCCCGCAAGCTGCAACATTCGTTGTTTTGTCCTGCTGACATATTTATAGTAAAAGAAAATAGTGAATAAATTTTGTTCAGACCCAGTGTTTACTGTAAGAATTGTTAATTTGTTAACAAGGTAAAATAACCTATTGCACATCTTGAATATTCTCAAGATAAAAAAATACAATCAATCAGTTTATACTTACCAATATTATGCTTGAGCATTACTGTGCTACTATCTATGATTCAAAAGAACAAACTAAGGACCTTTGTCCGATAATATTTCATAAGCAGCATAAAAGGTTTCAATATTAACATAAATATATACAAAATACACAAGTAATTTTATATGACATTCCTTATTGTTTCAGCCAGAAATGTTCAATGCAATATTTGTTCTGGTACCTTGTCATATAGGTGGTCAGTTATTGCAAATAATGAAATGTTGGTAAAGCAAAGAGAAGGGCACTTCAAAAGAAGTATATCTGGGGGAAATGGCAACAAAGCATAAACAGTAACATTGCATGTTTGTGATGCCAGTTTGACTTAATCTTAAAATCACTGCTAACAAAAATGACATTATGTTAATACTTTCTTCATAAAACTGCGGTAGTTCATATAATGAAATTATAATGTTCTGAGTCATATCAAGGATTGTTATCTAAATCGTACTTGGTTCCACATTTCATAATTACACCCCACCCCCACCACCAACGCACACAAAAGAAATCCCGCCTTTGGGGTTGCTAGGCATTTGTATGTAATAAATGTCGCAGAAGGTCCCGCATTATGCCGTACAACCCATGATCAACGGCGGCACGGTTCCAAAAGTTTTCCTGCTCTTGCTTAGCGACATTGCGCGCACTCCAGTTAAAACCGGTGCGAACCGACCTGCCGTGGTCACCACGTGCTAGTTTCATCATTGATGGTGTTGTTATCGATGCTGTTTCTCACCAAATGCTAGGACAACTGATTTGCTTGTTATGGATTTTTATACGCATAGATACACCCTGTTTTAACAGTGAACCAATTCCTAACCACATAGCCAACAGTAACAATGGTAGTAGGTAGCTTTGCGTGTATGCTTGCGTGCAATATTATGCTAATCACTGAACCATGTCTAGCGAGGTCTACGGAGGGTCTGGAAACGGCAGAGTTAGCGTGGCTACACAAACTGAAGGTGGCGGCAGGCGGGTTATTAAAGGACGACAATCAAAGGCCTACACAGCTACGCACCATTATTACCGTCATCGTTGTCTGGATCGTCGCCACGTGCCACAATCGCCACTGCCTTATTCAACTCCTCAATTTGCACTTCTCGCTGAGTGAAAGTAGCGGGGTCCTCCCATATTCGGGAAGAAAAGCCTGAGTCATTAGGCTGGTGTCCGTTGCAAAAAGCCGTCGATGCGGTGTTGGGCGCTGGCAGTCTGTCAGCGGGCAAGAGAGGGCCGTAGCCAAAGCCGTGACCCTGACAGGGAGAAATGGACGTCAAGCTAACAAATACCCTTACCATAAGGTCACCCCAGATCAATGGCCTGTGACCGATTTAACCAAAATTTTAAAAAATCGAAAACATTGACACTTACATTTTCGGACAGGACATCTATTACACATCCTTCGTCGTCCTGATCCTCCAGCATGGCAACAGCGGTTAGGTTCGTCCTTCCATGAATGTCACGGTTTTGGGTTTGATCAAACTCGTTATGGCCACGAGCTTCAGGATGGTTATTATGATCGACTTCATGGCCATACACATTCATTATCTCACTGCTCATGTCGGGCTGGCTGTTGGATGTCATTTTGAACAGTGAGGCTACAACAAAACGTCAGCCCCGTTCTCCCGGCAAAATGCTAATCACCTGCGCAGAGACGTGCGCAAAAGCGCGATCACTCATGACTACTCGACGCTGATTGGCTGACTCTCCCGTCTCGGCGCGAGGGCTCTAGATTCGCACGAGTGAAGCGTATTATTTATGTTCTCGATGGTCAGACACCAAAGGAAAAGAAAGAAAAAAAAGCGCTGTGGCTGCTCGTGTTTATTATATATGCATATGCTTTTATCTTATAATGTTTTGGGGTTTTTTTTAGTCTGAAGCGAAGGAATAAATATGAAGAAACCTGACAAAATTCTTGTGACAGCTGGCGAGAGAAATGTCCGGGAATGGATGCATACATTAAATGTGTATGTACGTATATTGTATTTGTGTGCGCGCGAGTATGTGTATGTGCGTGTCTGTGTGTACAATCTTGGAACAGATTCAGTTTTGCATCCGAATGGTTAAAATTGTAATTTTAAAACTTTTTTTGTTATTTCTAACGGAAATGGCAAATGTATGAAAAGTAATGACAATGAAAATATTTTTTTGTCTGTCTCTAGATTTTACAAACATGAGAAATCTTGATATTTGAAATAATTCATTATTGGTGACACCGCACGTACACGCGTGCATGTTTTCGTAATTCAGCATAAAGGCAAAATAATTTACTCTAGATATTTCCCATGTGTATGTGGACTTAGTTCGACGTTCTGAAGGCCATGATTGATCTTCCTCAAGCTATTGGTAAGAACCATGAAGTTGCTATAGAAGCCTAGAACTATAGCCTTCCATCAAGATATAATGACTAAAGATATGCGTGCGCTATAGTAATGGCACACACATCTTTTTTTCTTAGTCGTGAAAACGTGTCTATTTTTTCTTTTTATTGAGTTCCTACTTGCTCATCTAAATTTGTTCCGTTTCTCTTTCGTACCGCCATATTCCATTTCAGTCCAACCAACCAACCAACCAACCAACCAACAACCACCACCACAAAAACACAAAGAAAACAAAAAATAAAATTACACAACTAATGAAGGTCATCAAAAGATCGAATTAATGGATATATATAAATCCCGTAAAGTCCTACTGCTGTAAAATGTACTGTGGTGTCAGCTTGAAGAGCGATGACATCAGACAGGAACGCCTAAATAAGTTCAGTCAGCAGGTGCTGGTCGTTTGTCTCCCTAATCAGACTGTTTATGCGGAAATGGCAGCGGACATTCATTCCATAAGATTAGATACAATAATTAAAACAGAAACAATACAAGAAGGTGGCCATTGGTGTCTTTCATGACTGACGTCTTGTGCTGATCTGTCTTAGTGAGGGTCTTTAGTAGTTGGTAGGCCTTTTTGCTGTCACCTCGTGGCATTCCATCCTCTATGTCCCGGCATTGGCTCTCTATCCAGTTCTCCCTAGCTGCCTTCATCCCTTTCTTGATGGCACAGTTCACTTCTTTGTATGTGGTAGCTGCTTCGGATTTGCTTTTCTTTTCTCTCTTCAAGGCCTTCCTTTGGTCCAAGAGATCTAGGATGTTATTCGTGGCCCATGGCTGTTTCTTATTCCTATGTCGCCCCAGAACCTCCTGGGCTGTTAACAGTAGCACCTCTTTGATGCTGTCTGTATCACACTCCACCAGGTTCAGCGTGGCAAATTTTCCTCCAACTGTTGCCTTGAAGACTTCTGCAACGTTTGGGTCTTGCAGCTTCTCGAAATCAAACCGAATTTAGTTTGTGTTTGAGAGTTGCTTCACTTTCATCTTCAGCATCAGGTTCGTTAGAACAAGGTCATGGTCACTACTTGTGTGAGCGCCTGGGTGCGTCCTTGTCTTGGCCTTGTTGATGCTGGATTTGAAGCGTCTCGGCAGCAGGTTATAGTCGATTTGGTTATGAACCAATCCGTCTGGTGAGTGCCACGTGGCCATCCTTGATTTCTGGTCGGGGTGTAAGGTGTTGGCCAAAGCGAGTCGTTGGATCTGCGCAAATTCTACGAGTCTGATGCCCCTATCGTTGGTTTCGCGAAGGCCAAATTTTCCCACCGTTCCTGCCCATTGCTGGTAGGCGTCTGTGCCGACCTTGGCGTTCCAGTCTCCGAGAACAACAAAGATGTCCTTTTTTCAGAACTGCCTTCACAACCTTGTCTAGTTTTTAGCAAAACTCTTCCACTTCGCTGTCTCTATGCGTGGAAGTTGGAGCGTATACTTGGACAATGGTGACATTTTCGGGCTTAGCTGATACACGTATGGAGATCAGCCGGCTGGGTGTGGGTGTATGGCTGATGACGGTTCCGGCCACCTTGCTGGCCACGGGGAAGCCCACGCCGTACTCATACCTGGCGTCCTCCCCACTGTACCACAGCTTGTGGCCGTCGTCCGTTGTTGTTTCCCTAGATCCTGTCCATCTAATTACCGCTAGTTCCACAATGTCCCACCGGTACCATTTTAGCTTGCGGGTGAGCTGTTGCACTTTTCCGCACTGGTGTAACGTGCGTACGTTCCACGTACCAATGGATGTTCCCTTTTTCAGCTTGATTTCTGCTTTGGTTTCTGCTTTGGCTCCAGTAGCACACTTCTCGCTGACCCCACGCTGGAGCCCACCGATAGGGAGCGCGGTGGTTGTTGATCCGGACCCCGTCCGATCCTGTATGTTGTCTCTTTTACGGCGTATATCCATGGTCCTAACATTGAGCATTGTACGCTTGAGGCGCCCACTTCTCCAAGTGAACCACAGCCGGTAGTCGGCCTGGTCATGAACACGCAGGCGCTGGGCCCTGACCGGTACTTTCATCGTGGAAAGTTTTCGCCCGCTGATGTTGTGTTAGCATCAAGATTTTCTGTAGGGGTTTACTCCCTTAGCCTTTATCTTTCCCAAGATTTTCCTCAAAGCACTTGGGCCATTTTTCCTTTGCTAGGATTGTAGTGCGAAAATGGTACGCTTGCTCGGGAACGTCTGGTCGACCGCTTCCCTTGCCGACTGATGGAAAAATGGCGATAGCGGCGACGACATGGCCATTCAGGGCATAAATGTTAGGTTTTTGAGCCTTTCTAAGAGTAGCTGGAACATGCTTCGGTCTTCAGCATTATACAAAATAGTACATTTACAAGGATGGCTAAAAAAAATTGATAAACTTACTTTTATTTTTTTTCACCGCTGTTGCGTTGATCCGTGACAGTCATTTATGTATGTGTCAAAAGTAGATAACTATGTTACTCCTTATCAGCTTTGTCGTCCTTGTCGTTAGAACTTCCATTAACGCTTGCACTTGACGCACTCCATCTGTTCTGTCTTTTGCCGGGTCTGATGCGAAATACATCCTTTGAATTGTTCAACACACAGTTGCAGAAAAAACTTTTTCCTCTACCAAAGCTTACTGTTCCACTTTTGGTGCCAAACTTTATTGTTATACTTTATATTATTATTATTATTATTATTATATTATTATTATTATTATTATTATTATTATTATTATTTTTGGTAGCATGGTTCCCGTGTATGACTCTATTTTCTGCTTTATATTAATCACTGCTAAGACGTCTCTGTGTATTCACTGTAATGTTTGTTCTGTGTCTAAATTTTTGTGTCTGTATTTTCTTTTCTTTGTTTGCTAGTTGATTTGTTTTTGTTTCTGGACAACACATTTAGCCTTACTTAATGTGGAGGAATGCGCTATAAAAAAACTGCTTATTATTATTACATGAAGACTGCCAAACATTTATGGTTAATCAAAGAGCGCGCGCGCGCGTGTGTATGTGTGTGAAGATTCTGCAACGGTACAGATAAATCATACGCGAGCAAGAAGCCCAGCAAATGCAAGCACGCAGCGGGAAAACCTCGTTGTCAAGGTGCCAGCCAGGTAGGTTGTGGATGACGTGGTCTGTTTTCTGCGACCGCTAGGAAATAAGTGATCAAAGCGGAGCACCAGAAAGTGGAGGCGGCAAATGCCGTGCTTAAGATTCCAAAGGTCTGCGAGGAGTTCCAAATTTTACGAAAGCTGCCAAAAGAAACTGCTGGAAATGATATCATTTGTTGGTGGGATCGAACGTTACACGTTTTTGCGTGAGCGTCTACCGCCCCCACAAGTATCCTCAGACTGTACAGTAATATTAAGATTCTCATCTCTATTGCCAACTTCGACCTTCTATTTCTGATTTAAACATCTATTTTAAACTGTGGTGACTGGTGATATTCTTTTTTCTGGGCACTCTGTTCTTCGGTTTATACCACATCACTTACATGTATTGTAACCGAACGATCGAACTTTGAGTCTCCCTGAGGTCAGGCGCACAGCGCAGCGCTAAATGAAATTAGCTAAAACAGTTTTACTTTAGTAGTTTAACGACTGCCACGCCTTAGTCGTGCAGCTTGCACCTAGCGTTGCTCTGTGCATCTGGGCCCTGTGTTAGCCACGCTGTTCGTTGTCTCCGCCCAGAACCGGCTCGATTCGGTTTGTGACCTTTCTGGCCTTAACCCTTGGATTATCCTCCGAGGAGTGCCCGCATAGCGCTGGGGAGAGGAGTTTAGTCTGCATTTGCTTACTTACCACCTTCACCCTGCCACTGGGTGCTGCCAGCTCTGCTGCTTCACTCTAGGTTGGCATCGCGCACAGACGTCATGTCTATAGTTGGCAAACTCCGAGATTGATTTTTTTTTCTTTTTATTTACGTGCCGTTATATTTCTTGTAGGCGCAGGTGGCGTGAATGTTATTTCCGGCGTGCAGCTGTGCTGCGCATGTGCAAGGACGTCAGAAAAAAACTCAGGTGACGTAACACGTACAGCTGCGTCCTGTATCGTGTAACGAGCTTTGGCAAGAGATGGTACGAGATAGAGGAGGAATGAAGGATACAGGGTCGGGAAGGGGAACAATGTGATGGCGACGGCGTGGTGTGGGGGGAGGGGGTAATAGGAGGAGAAGGGAAACCAAAGCGCTACGGTTTATCAAGCTCTACTTTGAAAAACACACATGAAGTGTGCACTACGTACCGCCCCTCCTACCCCACAAATTTCATGACTATTTTCTAGAACTTCTTAGTCCCCCACGTCAGCAAACAGCCACTTACAAGTTTGGAAATGCACTTCCGCTACTTGTGCATGATTGACACGGTTTATTTATAGATGCTACCGAAAGTATGTGCAACATTACCCTTTGTTTTTAACCGTTGTTACTTTTGGTTTTTACATAATCTCAATAATAAACGGGGAAACGAGGCAATCACTTTCGATTTCCACGGCAGATAAAAGAAAAAAGCAAGACTGTACAATGGTACACAACGTAATAACTCCACAAAATGAAACAAGCTTTCATTTGTATTTTGTCACAAATTTTTATTTGTGCATGTTCTTTTATTTCACATGTACAATCACACTGAAATGTGACCATAATTTAGCTGATGAAACAAATTTTGGTCATAAAAACAACCATCATATGAGTTTACATGAATCTTCTCTGAAGACTGTTGACAAAAAGATGTTGGTCCCTTGCAAAAGCTGAATGCCTTAATAACGAACCCCTTGGTAAAAATGTGAGATTCTGTGATATCAACCGTATGCAGACATAACGTCCTTGAGCGAGATTACCACTCATCATCATCATCACAAGTTTCTTTTTTTATTTAAATAAATGTTTTGCACCCATTCATAGTTGAGAGATTCTCACACACACACATCTTTCAAAAAATAAATACATTTATTTATCATATATATTTATATATACATACAATGACGTGTAGAAACTTATCAGTTATCTTGGCAGTATGAAAATTGAAGTTTGAATACTGTACTTGAGTCCCTGGACAAAGGAAACATGTTCAAGAAAAAAAGTGGAAGGTCTTTGTACCTGGTATGAGAATGGCCAGAATCGAAGTACACATTCTTTAATATTTTAAAACTGAGCTCACTTGAATCTTTGGTGGTTAGCTTATTGACGGGAAGGGAAGATTCGTGAGACGATAGGTGCCTATCTGACATTTGGGATTTAAAGGCAGAATAGAATTATAAGTTTAAAACATCTGCACAAGATACTACGATTAATAAACTACTGATCATCCTCAATGTATTTATAACAGCGATCCCCTTTCTGAACAAATTTTAGAGATCATTGCACAGGATTAGAGGCAACAACAAAAGTCCTGGAAGCGCTTATTAGAAGACCACGTTACACTTCCCTCCCATCATCTATGGAATGTACTTACATGCTATAAGATTATCTTCAGAATTTCTTACATTACCAGCCCAATTATGATCGTATTATTATTGATTTTTTTGTGTTTGGTTTTTGCTCTGATGCTATCTTGATCCTGTGTTTTCACTGTTTTCTATGTGATATGACGTGGAATCACAAAAATTTGATCGGTCTTGAGTGACTTCTGCGACTACTGTCACAGCTTCATGGGAATGGCAAAACGCACGATTCTATTTTTATTTAAATTGTACAAATTTAAAAACTTGGCACTTTACGGGAGTTGGTACTTACAGTCTAAGCATAAAATACAAAGACTAATGAAAGACTGTCTTCATTTCAGAGTTTCAAGCCCGTGCGACTGTGAGGTCAGCCTGCCTGCATGCAATCAAACGCATCGTCTCTCGCTAGTTGCATAGCCCTCAGTAATACTCAATGCAACCAGCTAAAGGCAGGCCTCAAGGATCGAAAGCTTGTTTCAAACTGGAGCTCATCGTCGACCTACTTATCGGGCAAATCACCGGACAGGTTATCTGTCTTTTTGTCACGCGTGCGCGAAGGTCATACAAGACTTTCCGGCAGAAGAATAAGAGCAGTCCTTGAGTGGAAAGGGGTGGCTATGCTGTCCGATTTCCCAACAGGGATATATATTGGGCTGTGGCGAGCAAAAGTCCTGTTGAGCGATTTTCCTGACAGCGGCGCCCTCTGTGCTCGGGTGGTTTTGCGCGAACAACAACAACCGCCAGCTCTTTCATCGTGGTCGTCTCCGTTCGCACTGGTGTCCTCATCGTCGCTGTCGATCTCCTCTTTGGTGGCCTTGTGGGACAGGCAGTCGCACTTCTTCAGGCAGCACAAGCGCTTCAGGGGAGAGAACAGCCAGCGGAAGAACCTGTCCAAGGGTTCCAGCGAGCGTAGGCACATAGGCAGCCAGTTCCAGTTCTGCAGACGACCGGGCAGCTTGGACCGGAAGCGGCTCTTTTGCAGCAGGTTTAGCACCAGCACCGCAAGCGACAGCAGTCCCAGCAGGACCAGGACAGCAATGAAGGCCACGTTGTTGGCGAAGGACAGGGCCAGGAAACAGCCGGGCAGGACCAGAAACATCATGATCAGGTAGAATGCCGCGAACCATCGGTACCGCGCAGTCGTGTAGCCAAGAAAGCGGGCCGCGCGCAAAGGAATGCGGCGCAGGCAAGGGATGGGGTAGAAGAGGAGGATGCCGGTAATGTTGAAGAAAAGATGGCAGAGGGCGATCTGCAGAGCGAAGCGCATGGTGGAGGCCGAGGAAGCCAGGGCAGCCAGGATCCCGGTAGCTGTGGTGCCGATGTTTGAGCCCAGGGTCAGCGGGTACATGCGTTCCAGCTTCAGGCACCCGATACCGACCAGCGGGGTAAGGGCAGAGGTAAAGACAGAGGAGCTCTGGACCAACACCGTCAACCCTGCACCCACCAAGAGGGCGACGTACCCGGTGAGACAGGAGAAGGGATAGGGAAAGTCGGCGTTGATGACTCGTTTAGCCATGCGTGCCACCAGACCGCCCAACATGGAGTGAAGCAGCTTAACCATCAGGTACAGGCAGACGGACAGCAGGAGGATGGACCCGAGGGCCAACACGATGCCCGACACGGTGTCGCTCCAGTCCAGCAAGGCGAAGAGATTATCGCCTGCAAGCAGAAGAGATGGTCTCGACATATTAGATTACAGGTAGACACGTGTGCGGGCGAAGCATTTTTGTTTCTTAAGTTTGCAGAGAAGCAATATCCCAGGCTAATGATTTATTATTTCATATCCCACTCCACCTCTTCCCGACCCCAAGACAAGATTCTTTCACGTGTATCTCCAAACTTTAAAGGGAAAGAATCAATACACAAGGTCATACATTATCAAAGAAAACGCCAACAAATTAAAATTTATTTCCAGCACCAGCCAGTGCAGCCACTAATTGCCCAAGGGCCAATACTCACATCTCTCCACCGAGCTCCAAGTCTCGTTAAACATCGTGGCGTTTTCAGTTTCACTAGCGTTGTGTATCACAGTCGTGGTGTTCTTGCATATTACCTGTCAAAGCAACATTCATGATCAGCAACAATGCAGAAAGGTCAAAGTTAGGATTCGGTAAACACATATGATTTTCTTATACAGTATGAAGAATCCGAGTCATTAAAAAAAAAAAAAGACTTAAGCTTCTCTGAAACTAATGTTCTGATTTATTTAATATTTATGAGCCCAGCGACACCTATACTGATTAGAAGGAAGCTAAACACACACCATAGAAAGTGTTCAACGTAAAAAAATGAATTAGATTCCAAAGATAAAATATTAAATCTTATACCTTAACACCATATCTTAAGAGAGATGAATTCGTTTGACTTTACGGGCTATGTAATATCAACCTTTTACTGATGAATCAATCACGTGTACGTTTTTATCATGCATTATTATTGACAATTCACAACAGGGTTAAAGTCTAATATCAAGATCATTTTCACACACGCGTGTCCATCACACTTTGGAGATCCGAAAGCAAGATTACCTTGAGAAGCCGAGCGCTTTGGGAGTCCATCTTGCCCTCAGCAATTGCTGTAATAACCTTTTCATTCACCTGCAACATGTACAGATGACGTCACAGTCTGTTTTAAGTATTTAAATAAAATATATAAAAAAGGCTCAAAGGTACCTAGCATACCCCACAATCCTAAATTGTTTTGAGATCAGATTTCAGTGCGACATGCAATGAGCGCCATCTTTTAACTCATTAATAAATCCTAACAAGAAACAGGGGCGCTTACCATTACGATGCGCTGTGTAAGAGGCTTAGTCAGCTGCTTGAGCAGGTCCTGGTCCTTCGTGTGTAGGTTCTCCAAGTTCAGATGATCCACCAACACGGAGGTCAAGTGGAAGAGGTAACCTGCACACCAACATGCACCAAGCTTATCGTAACGTGCACTCATCTACATGTGAACCTACTGTCAGCATTAACAATGGTTACGCAGTTCTTGTCTCGGACTAATCGTCTAGACAAAGGTACTTATTCATCTATTTCTGCAAGTTTATTTTATTAGAGATATGCCACGGAATGCTGTGATTTCCAAGAAACGGAGCCAAGGTGAAGTATCGTACCTGCACAGTATTCCAGGGGAAGTAGAATCAACACCGTCAGCCAGTTGAAGACGTCATGGACTGTGGCGCCACTAAAGGCTCGACGGAATTCGCGAGGGTTCATAGCATGGGCAAGCGACACCAATGTATTGGTGACAGTGGTGCCGATGTTAGCTCCCATGATGATCGGGATGGATGGCCTAACTTCCATAACTGCACAGAAACAGCGTCAAATGAAGAAGATAAGTTGCTGAGTTTAGTCGAACATATGTAGTCACACAACGATGTTTACATCTACTCATCGAAAGTGCACAAAAAAGAAAATATAAAGAGTTAACAAACCCTGGTTTTCTTTTTTTTCCTACTGAATGCAGCAGCAAAAAAAAAAAAAAACAACAACACAAAAACAGAATTCCCCCCCCCCAAAAAAAAAACAAAGTAAAAAAAATATGAAGGATGAGTGTGGGGAGCAACCTTGGTAATTAACGCGTCAAGAAATGCATCAGTGCTAACGCCCTTCAAACTTCCAAGTACAATTTAAATGATGCCTTATACCCCTGGTAGTGTAACGATAAATGCAGTGCTTACTTCCTGAGGACACCATGGCTATGACAATGGAAGTAGATGTGGAGGAACTCTGCAGGACGACGGTAGCCAGGACGCCGAGCATGAGGCCAGCAATGGGATTCTTCAGGAGATCGCTGTCGTGGAACACCTTCCCTACACAAACAACACACGAACTGAACCGCACGTGTTTTCAAATGGTTAGACATAGCTAATCTATATCTAAAGTTGTTGCAGACCTACGTTTAAAAAAGTGGCAAGATTCTGCTTGCTTGAGATTTAAGAGAAGGAAAGAAATAAAATTAAGTGTTTCACTCTTTTTGGTGTCATTTGCAGCATATCTAGAATACCGTGCTTCTCCGAAAATAATTTTACTTTTTCGCTCCAAAAGAGGTTTTAGGACTTATTTTCAGGGGAATGTCTTATTTTTTAGTGTACTAAAATCTACATTTATTCTAATACAACCATATCATCTTCATCTGAAACATCTTCTTGACTCATAACTTTTTTTAAAATTAAGATACTAACACCATTACTTTATAATTCAATACGTTTCAGCGAACGAACGAAATTCGTCTGTCTAGCTGACGATCTTGACTAGGGCTTATATTTGGAGTAGGGCTTATATCACGAGCATCATGAAAAATCCTTCTAGGGCTTACTTTGGTGTTAGGTCTTATTTTCGGACAAATACGGTAGTAGCCACATTATCCTTGTTTCGGGAAAAAAGAAGGAAGCAGAAAATACTTTTTGACATCTGTAACGTGATTTTTTTTCACGCGCAGTGCGTATTACTTCATTTGCCTGACACAATTTTTTTGTGCCTATCGTTCGTTGCAGGTGTGGAAAGATGTCTCACCTGCTGTCTTGCCACCCAGAAGTCGGAATGCGCTGCTTAGTACGTCGAGTATGCAGATGAAAAGATACAGCAGACAGAAAACACCAACCACCTTCAAGACACCAACGGCAGCTCCTCGCAGAGTGCAGCAAGTCTCTGTTGACAAATTAAGGCTTAGAGTCAGCCATCCTTCTTTCTAGTTACGATTTGTCCACTTCAAACGTCCGAGCACGGTTTGCTGCTCTCGCATAACCCCGTTATAGATACACTTTATTAATTACAATATCTGATTAAGTATTACACACATTTGTCACAATAAACATCCCAAGATGTCGGCATAGTTAATAAATCGTGTGCTGCTCTCTAAAAGAGAACCTTTATTTGCCTTTTCAATTAACTATTGTTCAAATATTTCACATCTTCACCTTACGTTAAGGTAAAGAATACAAAAAATATTTATATGGTGACAGATTAGTTGAAAAGTTGGGGTCTTTTTTAAACTCTGTTACGAGGTGAGCTAGTGGCCCCAGTTTTGTGTTGACTACGCGGCACCACGCGCCGAGCCTAAGCGCGCGCGCGCGCGCACAGACATGCTCCGTTACCGACACAGCGCGCGCCAAGCTCGAATGGTGGAAGCGCGAGGCGATTCAAACCGGTTTCAACTGCCTAAACCGGCACGAAAACCCCACGTGTTCTTAGTTGATTTACTTGCCGGCTTTCATGCTTTTCTACATGCATGGAGACAGACTACTTGTTCGTTGGTTATTATTAAGCAGCCATTGTCGTTCTATACCTGCTCTCTGCCCCTTCGCATGCTTGTGTATTATTTTCTCTGAATCCACAGAGCAACAAGATAGCGTGTACTGATTGTGCTGAAACGATGTAAACGTGGCGGAATGTCGTCCGGTTAAATACAGTACAGCGACAAAGTTCAAAACCAGACAGCAGGCACGCAAAATACACATCTTTTAACTACACAGGTGCCACAGGTACAGATACAGGAAATAAACGTGGCATTAGGCAGACAGACTCAAAAGGACGACAACCAAAGCCCAAGACTGGCTACGCACCATGGTTACCATGTTGGTCGAAGGAGTCAATTGCCTTAGTCAAGTCTTCAGGCTTAAACCCTGTGCTTCGGAGTGACGCCGAGTCCTCCGATATTCGGGAGGAAAACCCTGAGTCACCAGGCATGGATGGCTTGCCACAAGTCCTCGTGGCTCCGAGGGCTGGTAGACCGTCTGGGCGCAAAAGGCCATAATCGGGAGCCTGGCAGTGGAGAAGACCCAAGTCAAGCATAACAGCCTTAATCCCGGGTCACTCTCCAGCGATGGTCAGTGACCGGCTGGTTTAGTACTACCGAGAACAACGAACTAAGGGGGAAAACAAGTACTTACGTTCTCTGGGCAGTCATCTGCCTCGTAGCCCTCGTCCTCTTCGATGGTGAAATTGACAGTAGTCTTCGACTTTGTCCAGGGGTTGCCAAGATCACCGCTCTCGTCGACGAGGTAAGCGACGTTATCGGCGACGTCTTCCATCTGGTCAGCGTTCGTTCGATTTGCGGCGTGAGAGAGATAGCTCATCTTCAAGCTTGCGTGAGTGTGCGTGTCTACACCTTCCGTGCTCTTCGTTCGGCTGGCAACACGAGACTGACCGTGGTGGAGGGGGTTCGAGGACTAAATTATGTCGCGACGATTCACTCATGCTCAAGCGCGTGGTGCACTCGCGGCGCACGCAGCTTGCGTCACAGCTAGGTGCGAGTTGATTGGCTAACGCCACGTTGTAGAGCGTCTCGCGCCGGTGGTGCTATTTCTTTCTCACACATGAGGGCCATGAAAATCTGCCCCACTCCCACACGCCGACTTCAATTTTTCGTAGTAACTACGCAGGTAGACAGAATTCTCTGTATGCAGTAGATCCGTGAGAAAAAGAATGAGCTGTGTGGTAAATTTCCTCCTGTGTCTACCGATAACAAATTGCTTACGCCGTACAACAGCCACTTATAATAAACACCGAATTTACCAATATAAAGAATATGTGAACGATGTAACAAGATATTAGCTAGAGGCATTTACAAAGGAATGCATGCGAGGTAAGGGAAAGTTTTCATTACCATCTGTCTAAAAGAATGTTTGAAAAATATTCTTCAGAAGCAACACAGATATTATTAGACTATCAAGATTTAAACCATCCCCCAGCGTGTTTTAACATATGAACAACAGCGATATAAATCAGTATGCTTTTCATCTGAGACTGCTTTAATAAACATTCATCAGCTGTAGACATGAAATACTGTGAGCGCCCTAACATGCTTGACACTGAAATACCACACATTTTGTTGTCGATAATGGAATGTTTGTGTGGATGGGCTGCTTCAGGCTAGTCCTTTATAGTAGTTGTGCGTCTTACTTTGCACTTCCTTTCCTGAACCTCCTATAGAACAAATTAATTTTACCGAAAAGACATGGGCTAAAAAATCTGAAAGCATAAAAGGTCTTTCTGTAAATTTTGATACTTTTTCTTTTCAGTTTCGATTTGGATTCCACCCATACCTTCTCAAACCTGCCAGCGACCTATCAGTCTAAACGTATGGAATGCACACACAAGGGGAAGTGCAGTGCATTGTGTTTTGTTCGTGAGACGTTGCAAGAGGATAATGCTGCGTAGAATGCGCATGGTATTATTATTAGACTGATATTATTATTAGAAGTAGTAGAGTTATCAGTGTTCTTCCTCCTTCTAATCTAATCCTCTTCAAACTGTTATCCAATTTGGAGACATTTTACGTGTACATGAATACAAACACTCATTGCCTCCCTCTCTTTTTCTTTCTCTCTCTCTCTCTTTCGGAGGAGGAGTTAATCGATTTGTAGCATCAAGAAGACAATGCGTAAATAACAGACTTTATCGTCTACCAAATCTCGTCTGTTTGGCAGTTAGGCGATATACTATCCCTCACATTTAAAAAGAGAAAAAAAAACTCCATAGGCATAATCCGACACATCTAGCAATGTCCCATGCAGTCTTTTCAGTAGTCATAAAGAAGAAATGTGAAAAGATCAAGAGTATAATATCAGTCTTATTAAACAACAAAAAAGGAATATTTAGGTTTCTCCCACCTGGACCACACCTAACTATGGCGCTCCTCACCTCACCTGTAATCTATTTCATACCCAGCAATACTATGCGCAGCGGTCTGATAAGACAGTTGTCCTCTCCTATTCAGACGCCCCTCTACTTTTTCAATGGGGCCAAAATTGCACTTTTCAAAATATTGAATAGTGGGAGCTAAAAACTCGGCCATCTAGACTGCAGTGTGGGTGTTTCCAGATCGACTAAGTTAAACAACAGTCGTCTCCATAAATACATTATTTTAATGAGACCTGTGCAGATGCTCGAGAACTTTCCTTGCATCTGATGCTATAAAGTTGACATTAGTGAGGCCTAGAAAGATCAGCGCCTCTTTACCACTTCGTTACGGGTTCAAGGCCTATGAACTGCGTGCCAGTGTTTTCCAAAAAGCTGTTTGCGTGAACAGTTAAACACTCATGTGGGGTCAACATGTTTCAGGATTCAAACAAAAGGGGAGAGGGTCCTTCCAAAATTAAATCATTTGAAACTTAAAAGCTTACTTCCGAAATTTGATCTTTCACTGCAAACGCTGCTACTGAAAACCAGTCTTTTGTCGCAATTCAAGCTGTGTGTTAATAAACATGACACCAGACAGCGGAGCTGTTATGCGGCTAAGCCCAGTTAATACTTGATCTTGCTACTGGAAGTTTTGACGTATTAAAAAAAAAACTGTCACGAAATTACTGAAAATTTATCACAAAAAGAAAACAAGAGAAGGAATAGTAAAGAAAATGAAAAAAAAAAAGAAAACTCGATGGTTTCAAAACGTCGATTTCAAAGCAAAGCTAGTCAGATTTAAATATAGTGGCAAATACAAAGTTTCTTTTATTACTGACTTCGAAGATGACACGTAAAAATGAATGTGGTGACGAGTGTAAGTGCTATGAATAGCGGATCACAATAAAAAAAATAAAAGCAATGGCGATCATTTGACAGATTGTTTTTCAGTCTACGTGCCTATCACTATGCTGTCGAAACCAAAAGAGATGGAAGAGACACTCGTCGACAGTAGGAAAGCGCTTTGGTCGTCTGCTGTTCCCATAAATGTCTCTCTTAGCAACAAAGTGAAACTGTGTGACATGCTATGGCTGCTTGGTGTGATCACAAACTTGTATACACGTGCGTGGTCCGATGATACGTCACAGCAGTATTGATATTATGATTTGTTGCTGGGTTGGGAGTGCTGTGAACTGACGGGATGTTTTTAAGCTGCAGTTTGATTCGAGCAAAATAATAAACAGAAAATGTGAGAAAAACCAGGACATCGAAATTGCATGCTGGAGTGTGTTAGATTTGGCGAGGGAACGGACGGCGCTGTACAATATCGTCAGTATGCAAACCTGAACCACTCGAGAATCCCGACATGGAATATGTAGGACAGAGTAAGGCGAGCTATAGTGGGGTTTTGTTGTTTTTGTTTTTTTGGTCAGGACTTTATAACGTTTCTGTTGCCTATAAGTGTGCATCCTTTTCACAATGTGATTTGTACATACTTCTTGGCGCTTGTCGTTCTGTAGATTAACAGCTGAAATATACAAAGGAACAGGGAGAAAGAAGACTTGAAACAATCCAACAGAGATCAATGTACGAGATGTTAGATCTTTGAGCCTAGTTTTTGGGCGCCATCTTTCTCCATAAAACAATGTTTGTATGTGTCAAGCGGTGGTGCAGAACATCGAATGTTGCCACACCGTGGCTTTGCGTCGAGGAGGTCCGTCTCGCATCGTCGCATGCCAGTCTATTTTGTGTTTCCCAGACATCGTGAAATGGCGCGTGTCGTCGTCGTACTGCAGGGTTTTGCAGCTTTGGCTACAGTCAGGTATACCTGACTCCAAAGAGGGCTGGGAAGGTAAGGCAGCGAGGGAGAGGAAATGGATGCACCAACCTCGTGTAAAGCTGGTCTCTAACACCTCCCTCCCTAACGACCTGAAAAAGGTCATGGGACTACCCTTTACTCTTTTTTTTAACCTTCCGTGTGACAGAACATGACAACAGAGTCCTTGTCATGTTGATTTTTCAAGGTAATGCTTACGAGTGTGAGATAACAGAGCGCCGTTTCCTCTGGGAACAAGAAAGCAGATCTCACACTAGTAAATATTGTGAAATGAGATTCAAATAAACATTGTAGTTTACCAGTTTCGGCACCAGCCGTTAAGCTGTCTTGTAGTTCTTTGCCAACCCAGCCAACACAGTAGCAGAAAAAGCAACAACAAAAGTGCACCTTGTGATCAAGTTTCCAGTTTGACGTAACGCGTTTATTTTTTTTATTCTTCTGCAATGTTTTCTTCGAATCAACTGTCAACGTTTGCGTGGCGCTGTTGCTGGGAATGATTAACCCTGGAGGACCGAAACTGGCCCGACACGGTAGGTTGTCACGACCTTAAATTAGTGCCCGATGTTAGGACTTTACTGGAAATAGGAAGTCGATTTAAATGGGACCAACATTCGCATAAAGTTGGATCCACACAGGATTTAATATTAGTAAAAATATAGATGCCATGTTGGTCCATGCCGACACAATATTTGCCTCCCATCTTGAAACGGCAGTCATCCCCTAACCTTTTTTTTTTAAGGTCTCTATGGAATGAGGTGGGTCACCGGTCAGCTTTGCTTTTCTCAGTTTTCTGCCTTACCTTCCCCAACTCTCTGTGGGTCGTGCTGGCTGGGCAAACATATTAGCAGGCTAACGTTTTACCTGCCAGCTGTCACTAGTCACACTAGCTGGAGCTGACATATACTATGTTGGCAGCTGTTGAGCTGACCTGTCAGCCACAAGGGTCACGTGACTTGCTTGACGTTACTGGGCCCGCTAGCTAAAGCCGACTTTCAACCATGCTCTCAGCCAGATGAGATACAGTTCTACACATTTTGTAATAAAAATGAAATGTTTCTCAGTGATGTCGTTTTCCACAGGTGTGGCGCAAAGTATGACCGATGAAAAACCGTGCTCGTTGGCCCAACATTTTACCATGCTAAAAGCTGCTTATCCGATCAGTCGGTCACTGTGGTCACCTGACTTGTGCGCCATCACTGGCCGAGCTAGCTGGAGCTGACATTCTACCAGTCGGTCCAAGATATGGGTATAACGGCTTTTCCTCAGAAGCAGTGATGGGGCCATGGGGGGGGGGGGCTTGGGGAGGGGGAAATATTCCCTTTCTGGTGTATTGTGGAGACAGTTTAATGGAATGAATTCTTAGCACTGTTTAAAGATTTGATTTAAAATACAGTATTTTCCCTATTATGTTTTATCCATAATAAAAGTCATATCAGGTAACTAGAAAATCGTGTATTTCTTGCTGCACTTCCAGCTGTAGATGGACAGCTTAAAAGCCTTCTAATTTTAGCTACTTGAGATGGTTTCTAGGTCGATGGAACCTGCTTCAAAGGAGTCTGCGACGCTGTGTAAGTCAAGACAACGAGGACGCAACAAGGCGCTGTGGTAAATACGTGAGGCATGATTTTTTAAATGGTGAACACAGCCATACCTCTAGGAAAGTACGTTTACGAAAAACCCGCAGGATAATCGCAGAGCGCAATCACAAGACAATGTGATTCAC
Organism: Marisa cornuarietis; assembly: GCA_004794655.1. Classification (NCBI taxonomy): domain Eukaryota; kingdom Metazoa; phylum Mollusca; class Gastropoda; order Architaenioglossa; family Ampullariidae; genus Marisa; species Marisa cornuarietis. Next base: position 2,688,681 of record SMMW01000631.1, read on the forward strand.
ATGGTTAATAATAATCACACAAAATATGCACGAAATGTACAGATCACCTGATAATGACTACACGGGAAAAAACACATCACGCGCAGCTGCGGCTGTCGACTGCAAATAGGTTAATAATGTAATGATTAAAAAATTAACAGTAACTTGGAGAAACAGCAACCAGCAGTCGATTTGCTGTGGGTATTTTTCCTACACGGGATCACGCCAGCATGGCTAAATATACTCTGACCTCTTTCTTTGTCATTAATAAATGTCATGTGACGAGCTAGTTTCATTCGCTTCACTACCGGAAGCCGGGGAGTTAACGATTGGTTGCGAGCTCTTGGTAAAATATAAGTTTAGCGCAGGTTGTGAGGTGTTTAAGATAGTGGCGCGCTTTATCTCGCTAGACAAGGCTGTTACCTGGAGTTTTAAAAATAAACTATGACATCGTTGGTCGTATGAAGAAACCTCGAGAACTCTCGTGATAGTAGGGACAAGCCTTTATTTTGTCATACACTTACAGGTGTGTGTGTGTGTGCGCGTGAGTGCGTGTGTGTGTGTGTGTGTGTGTGTGTGTGTGTGTGTGTGTGTGCTTAATGACCTCGAGGATGCTTCTGGCCACTCCGCTAGTGATTCAGTTCTTCTTTTTAACCTTTTTTTTCTTTCGTATTTTTTTTTAACTGTACCACCTAATCTGGGATACACAAACTGTATCTCTAAATTATTGTTAGCCAAAGATTAAGATATCGACCGTTTCCTTACCGCTTTGTAAGGACGACATCAATAAACTTCACCACTGGAATAAAAACTGATATAAGAATTAGATTCATATTAGAAGTGCCACAGCTTGATATTGCATCAGTAGAAAGCACGTACATTTGTATTACAAATATGACGAATCTACTAATCTAAATCGATCAAACAATCTTTGAGACGCTTGTATTAGGCAGTGAAAATAAGTGCTTTGTGTTTGTCGTGTTGGGGGACCTGCGCAATGAGAATGGCCCTGTCACAGATACACCAAAGAAGTTGAAATCTTTATCTGAAGGGGCCCCGGTAGTGGTTAAAACACTCGCTTGTCACCACTGCAGTGACCGGTTCTGGGTTCGGATCTCGTCTCGGGACACTTTCTGTATGTGACACCTGTTCACAGGGCTGGGCGCCGGGGGTTTTCTCTGGGTATTCCGGTTTCAATCCCCCTTCCTTTCCCCCCCATAGTGCGAAATCGCCGCAAGGTGAAAGCACTTTCCTAAATAAGCAACAACAACAACATCTTTATCTTCTCAGCATAATTTGCCCGAGTGGTTTTAAGTCCTCCACAACGGAGGGGTGTGTGTGTATGTGAGTGTGTGCACGAAGGGGAATAGAAATTGTCTTTTTTTTAATGTTTGATGACCTTTGCTCCAGGGTCTATGCACGACCCATGTGGATGAAATCCCTGAAGTGTTTACACTATGGCGGTAGGAAGAAGTTCCAAGATTTCAATATTCAAGATTCGTGAGGGGAGACCAGCCGAGCAAGGAGAGTGGGACCAGATCCTCAACAAATGCTTGCGGGAAAGGTAACGCAAAGAGGTCAGACTGCACAGTTGATCTGTGGACGATCATTAGAAGTGGTGAACTATATATGTAGAAGTGTTGGATAGACAGGGGGTGGGGATAACCGGACTACCTAGAGAAAACTACCCGACCGCCAACCCTGTGACAGAACATATGCCACACCTAGAGGTAGGCTAACAAGAAACTCTACATCCTCCTTCCGCCGCTTTTACCGTCCCTGAGGTTTCTAGTTCGACTTTGCAGCTGTGCTCCACTTATCTACGAGTATGAAATCTATTGATCTCGGACACGCTTCATTGAACATCGTCCGTCACTCATGACTGTGCTTTCTGACGCACAAGCCCTGGCGGCCGCAAACAGGAACGGGGGGAAGTTTGCGCGGCAGTGCTATCCGCCTCCAACTCCCACCCCACATACATTGACTTCATTGTTACTTGTGTCGATTCAACAGATCTGCTGTTCATGCTATATGCCAGTGCTACTCCAGAAGTGAAGACCTTTTGATAATAACAGTCAAGGGTGTTGCAGGTTTGATTTACTGTGAAATATTATTTCTGTAACTTTTATCAAGCATCAAGCACCAAAAAAAAAAAAACAACAACAACAACAATTGATTTTCTTGAATTTTTTTGCATGTAGTGCCAATTTACTACATGATAACTGGATTCTTCTATGTTCTACCCCTTCACCCCAATAAAGACATTTTTCTCCTGCCAGGTCGGCCTTCAGCATGAAGGACGCAGTGTCCCTCAAGTCTCTTTTGCTCCCAAAAAAGTTTTCTTTGAAGTGGGGTGACAGTTGGCCGTGTCACGACTCTGCCTGTGGGCAACATTTCTAAGGACGTGCTTAGGACGTGTTTGCAGACTGGAAATCCAAACGCCTAAGCACGTCCTCCAGAAACGTTGGCGAGGTTACAAGTTCTTATACAAGTATTCAGTCGGCAGTGACCGTTGTCGTAGGACCACTACCTGTTGGCAACATTCAAGCAAATGGTAGAAGTAACCTGGGACCGTGTGCACAATCACTGCTACTATTTTATAAGAATTTAGCTGATTGCTGGACGTTAGATCTTCACTAAAAATCTTCACTATTATAAGAGTCCAGCTCGCGTGACTTGTTAAAAGCGCTTGACCATGAAACAGGTGGCTGTCGGTTTGAGTCTTGTCCAGACCTACCCATTCAACAGATTGATTATGCAGTTAAAAAGGAGATGTAACAGAAGGAGAGGGTTGGGCTCCACCTTCCTCATGCAATACTCTAGACATGGTAAACCCCTTAGATTTCACTGCCCCTACGATTTCTCGGCTTTATCGTAGAGAAAGTATCTTGAATATTACAATCAAGCAAGTTTTTGTCTATTAAATTATCTGGGTCAATGCTATTAACACCAAAATGAGCTAGGTATGTTGTTGATCATATCTAAGCTGTTTCTGAGCGAAAATACGCTAATTATGTCGCTAGACGAATGTAAGCAAAGATGAATGCTGTTGATGAAGCTAAGGTATGTATATTGCTATACAAAACATGAAGCTTTCACTGGGCCTACCTGTTAAAAAAAATAGTACAGCGCTAATTCAAATTCATAAAAGTCATGCTATTCCTAAACCTCGTTGAACCTTCCTCATGCTGGCACATCAGATATTTGACAGCTTTCGTTATTTTTGTTAGATGTCTTTACGAAGCCGTGGGATTAACCCTTTTCCGTATTTAACATAAGTTAGCCCTGCGCCGAGACGAGAAAGGTCTGAGTAGGGTCATGTTGTCAACAAGATGTTTTCTTAGGGCGCTCGTCTCATTGCCCTGACTGGCTGTGGACTGCAACGTGTCATCGCTGGAATCAATTTTCGATCGTCTGCTGTCGAGACTCCTCGTTATGCGAAGTTCTTCTTTCTAGGGCCGAGGCATTGCAAGAGGTTGAGAAGCAGGCTGCCTCGGCGCAGACTTCTAGAAACAAAACATTAAGCGTAGTTGCCACGGTTGCCAGCTTCCAATACCTGTCAAAAGATGCAGTAATCACGATGCACCACACAGTAGCTTGGTGACGTCAGTTGCTGTTGCCGATCCTGCATACCCGTAACCGGAAAAGCACCCTCTAGCTATCTACAAGGCGACTAGGCGTTCCAAGCGTCACGTATACGAATTTATCTTGGAAATTTGCCAGGAAATCCTGGAGCGCTCTGGTTAGTGATGGTAGTGGTGGGGGTGTTCTCTGTCAATGGCCAAAAAGAGATTGCATCATTACCTCGGGTATTCAATAGTAAGTGACACACTCCCGACCTGTGATCTTGGACGTGCGTGAATCACTGTCCACTAACATGACTGCAAGTACGTGATAGCAAGCAGAAAGGGTTAAAGTCCAAGTTCACGCAGGCTACTGAATGACGCAGGGTGGATTTTTTTGTGGTTGGCGGGGGAGAGGAGAGGTGGGGGAAAAAAAAAGCGACTAGGGATCACGTGATCGTCTGGAGGGCATAATGTCGGACGTCACCAATCTCAAGAACGGGTGGGCGGCTTTTTTCAGGTGCTCTTGCGAAGCACCCTTCACACCGAACAACAGCCCTGTCAGCACGCCGCTAAGCCGCTTGCTAGGTGGCTCACGTAGCAGTCAGCTAGACATCTCATACTTAAGAATGATTACCTTGTATTAGCATTGAGCTATAGAGGGTTTTCACAACGACCTGCTGCATTTTGAAAAGGTCGCGACGTCATTCGGAGAATCGCCATTTTGGTAGACATTGTAAACATGACTATCTTACTTGTCCTATAGGATTGCTCCTTTAAAGATACTCTACTACCAAAATTAATAAAAAGGCAATGTAAGGAATTTAAGAATTAACTGAAAGATGAAGGAGATGATGGCTGCGTAAATTCGGCCACAAGGCGATTACTTTCAATTCAGTTACCGATCATCGCAAACTGGAACATTTCACCAGCGGTAAAGTGAAATATTTTTATGGATGATTTTTAATTTTTTTATTTGTGTTATTTTGCTTATCATTAAATATGCAAATAATATTTATAGTAATTGAATTTTGAAAGTGCACTTCCCTGAGTGGAGGCGAGCTTAATGCGCTGTGCTCACAAGACTAAACGAACCGACATACAACATATCAAACATTTAAAAACGATAGCTTCTAAGTAATCAGTGAGGAGTGACAGAAAAGATAATAGTTATACGAGGTATTTATTGAATAAATAAGCTTTGAGGAACAATATGAGGTGATAAATTTGAAAAATCATTATCCTTTGTTAGGTGCATTTAGCATACAAAATTAAAAGGCAACGGCAGTGTGTAGGTTGATGTAGATTCTTATTTTTTTGTATTGTGAACAAAGTGAATACAAACATTAACTTCTGCATACATACAAAAATGCGCATGCACAGGTTTACAGGCTAGACATAATGGTGGAGGAGGAGGCAGAGTTATGTGAAACAGTAAAGTCACATCATTCGTTTCACACAGCCACTTCTCTAACCCTATATCATTTATATGACAACGATATTTATTATCATACTAAAATTCATTTGCAGGTACAAAAGAGCTTCCAGGAGGATGTGTGCAAGAACAAAAAAAAATAAAAAATTTACTACTTTATTTTGGGAAGAGTACAAATTTACTGGAAAGCCATTGATAGATCTTTGTTTTGCTAAATGAGACTCATGTCAAGATGATCTTCATCCCCCCTCCTTACCTCATTTGCAGAGCTCAGTTAATTTAATAGAAATTTGCTGACATTTTGCATATTAGGCAGCAGCTATAAATATGTCTGATCATGCAATCTCAAGGATTTCAAATTCCTGACCCACTCACTTCACCAACAAATGATATAAATGATAAATAAAGTGAGCAACACAAAGAAATTGATGTGAAATACTACAGAGAAAATCAAAATAAAAGGACTTACAAAAAAGGAAAGAAAAGGTATCATCATACAAGAGGTAACAATGTATAACCATACAGCAATCAAAAGATATATGATGGGACACAACAAGTCTGCAGTGAGAAAATAATACAAAGGGTGCAGGAGAGTAAAACGAAAGTACATTTTTTGTCTTAGAATGTCTGTTTGGTTATGACTTATTAACTTTTAAACTGTAAACTGATTGCAGATATTGCAGAACTATTTTCCTCTTTTCAGCACATTTAATGAAATCAGCTAAAAGTTCCTAAAACCCTAACTATCATTATCACAACATTTCATGTTACCAGCCATATGCTACACTTTACCCTGCACTCATTTTCAGAGACAGGTTTATAAGGTTTTGTTTATTTGGGTTTCTTTATATTTTTTTTATTTCACTCTGAATAAATATGCATTTTTCATGTGGTCATCCCCACTATGTTGACTTGGAATTCATTGTCTTTACTACCACTATTCGACCCGATATTTTTCCTTTTTCAACTTCGCTCATAGCTAGATCTACAGAGCAAACATTTTGTTTTCCTACCTCACTTTTTTGACAACACTGGGCTAATAAACTGATAGAAAAACGTGTGCTTTGAATAAAGCATCTTTCCACTTTGTGTCATTTCTGTAAACTCTTGTTACGACTTTAGGTTGTAAGCTGTGCAGACTACAAAATGACAACACGAATTTCCATTTTGAAATATCTGACGCTGAGTCGACTTCGTTTGGATCAATGCCACATATTAATGCGATTTTCTTTATACATCATAGCCCCTATATAGTTTTTTTCTCTTATTGCTCTATGTTATTGGCCTCCATGGACTCACGATAGAAGTCGGAACGCCTGTAGCTATTATCTTGTTGTTATTATTATTCAACGATGTCTACCAAAATGGCGCGGGGTCTCAACATACGGGTCCTAATAGGGAATTCCCCTCAAGTGAAAGCCCTTTATTGCGACTTGGCGACAAGCCACCTACCTCACATCACAGCACGTAACACTGCCGAGGACTTGCGAAAGACCTGTAGTAAAAGGGCAAAGGCAACGTGTCTGTAGTACCGTACAGCCCACCTCTCAGTCCCACCTCTACGCATTCCAGCCAGTGTTTTCTTCTCGAACGTTCTTAAAACACGATGTTTTCGTTTCTGTTGTGGCACGCAGGCGCAGTAGCCAACACCCCGGGTTAAATTCCATGAAAGGTGACGACTAGTGAAAGATCACTCTATACATCCTTCTCTACACATACACACTCTAGATAGCGAGAAAAATGTACGTACAAGTAATAGGATCATTGACAGACAGTCTGACCGAAGTTTTTGACCACACTCTGAAGACAACCCCAGAACCACTTGGGTCCCTGGCTGGTTTATTTAGTAGGAAAGTGCTTCCACCTCTAGGTGATTTCGTTCTATGGGGGGAGGGAGGGGGAGGAAACCGGGGTATCCGAAGAAAACCAGGTGTCACACAGAGAGTGTCCCGAGACGAGATTTCTCACTGCAGTGGTGACAATTACGGGCTCCCAGTCTTGACTGTTTGTCGCTGAAGGAGGGAAGGGGAGGACACGGACCGCTACCTGCAGTCTCGCCATAGACAGGGGGCTGCGCCAGTTCCCCATTCACACAATGTGCTGAGCTTTAGCACGCCCCGCTGTCTCGGTCATTTTCTGCAAGGTCAGGAGACGGCCTTGCAAGGTTAAGGTCAGTCGTGACAAGCTTCATGCCGAGAGAAAAACCACACGCAGGTGACAGTCGCTAACACACATGGTGCAGGAGGTCTCACAGTGATGAGCCTCCCAGCGACTGTCCTCACTGTGACCTGTTATCTTGCTCTTTTGACAACGGGTAGGTTCATTGTGAGTGAATGGTAGTCATTTACACGCTCTCGCTATCCCCGAGGGTCTCTAAAAGCATCGTGCAGCCTGCTTCATTTTTTTCTTTCCACCTTTCTCGCTCTACCCTTCTTTCCTTCCTTGAGCTTTTATTAACTTTATTAACACATCCACAACCCACCAAAGAATTCTCCCACTTAAACACTTAAGTCGTTGTTTTTAAACATTTAGCGTAAACTTTTATTATCCACACACATTTTTTTATTTGATGTAAAGACCCTTTCCAGTCCAAGATAAAACCACTTGAGATTTATAGGAAATAATTGTTACGTTGTGTGGCTTTATACTTGTCAAGTACCTTTTCTCTTTGATGTCTTTGTCACTGTCAGTGGCTCGTTTTCCATCACTGAGATGTTGATGGAAACAATAATTACTTTAAAGAAAGTGCTCTGGGGCCAGTTGCACAACATGTTTCTAAACCTTAAAACTGTTCTAAAGAATCAAAATCTCTTCTTAGCCATTTTGATGCATTGCAGAAAAACATACAAAAAATTGTACTGACAGGACGGAAAGTCAGACTTAAACAACTTTATCTTACTTAAAGCAGTTTTACTTTTAAAAATTCTAAAATTGCGTTGTGCACTTTAAACTACTTATCTAAAAAGATTTAAAGCCTAAAAGTATTTAGAATTAGAAATGTGTTGTGCAACTGGCCCCTGGTCATGTGGTAACGACATTGACACTGACATTGAATTTGACATTGACTTGATACTTTGAACTCTGTGAAAAATGCTTGGTGAAGCCTCGGAAAATAACAATAGCATGATTAATAGAAAAAGCTCCAGCTGGTGTCAGTATCACTAAATTAAGTGATGAAAAGAATTACGATGATGAAAGCGAAGGGTGGGCTCGCATCAGACCAAGGCGCACTTTTCACAAGCGGGGGAACACCGGCGCATGGGAGGCTGGGGTTGGGGTGAAGGAGAAAAGACAATGAACCTTTGACATGGAGACCTTGTGGGAGGTCTGAGGTCAGGCTAAAACCTGAGAACAGATGGTTACCTTGTGCCTGCCAGGACTGAACAAGGGCTTATTCTGTTTTCCTGTGACAGGAAACCGGTACAGCAAACATGAGACTGGGAGTGAAGAAGCAGACAAACGCACATGATCGTAAACACGTAGGAATTATGATAATCACTGAAAGAGGAACATGCGAACACGTGCATGGGATGCTTGACTGCTTGCGCGCGCGTGTGTGTGTGTATGAGTGTGTGTTCGTGTGCGGGCGTGTGTGTGTGTGTGTAAAGTAGTTGACCGCGCGAATGAGTGGATGAGTCAAGTATTTTTCTCTAGAGAGAGTTGCCAAGCTTAGAATCATAGCTTCTTTCTTTGTCCCATTTCAAATAAGGCGGATACAGACGGCTGTGTACGGGTTAGGGCCGGCCACGACTTTGAAAAAGTAGGGCACGTGTTTGAAGAAGGCGCCAAGCACGCGCGCCAAGTCTGATGGCACTTCTTCCTTCCGTGAGCTCGCAGCCGGCTCTCTACCTACGCGCGCGCGCAAACCGCTTGAAACTAATTGTTAAAATAAGCACTTCCTTTTTCGCGCCAACGGAGACTACAGTTATGTTCAGCAGCGTAGGAACCAGGGGGGCGGCCTCCCCCCCCCTCTTAAAAAGATACTGAGGGGACCATAATAACTACCTCCACCCCCTACCCGCGGCTCAGTGCTTGAGATGTGATTCTTCCCAAAGTGCTACAACGGCAGAGAAGCCGATCGGGGAGAGAAAGAGAGACAAATGACAAATCTTTATGTACAAGGGTAACAGAATAAGCAAAATTCATTGTCAACATGGAATTCAATTTCCCCTTCCACAAAGCCGAACATATATCTTCCTCCGCCACTGATGTTGATAGTTTGTTTTTCCACCATGTTCCAGCTCACTCTCTCCCTCCCTCTTACCATTTACCCCCACTTTCGCTCCTCTTCGTAATGTTTGTGTTGTATATAATGTGCATAAACAATGTGTGTGTGGATGTTTTACGTTATATAAGACGTGTGTGTGTGTGTGTGTGTTCGTGTCCCCTAGGTATATTAAATATTTTATATACCCCGAAATATCTCCCTCCCTAGCATTCCAACTCAAAATGTCAATTTTCCGTATCATTTACCCCCTTTGTAGCAATTTCAAGCTCGACATCTTTTAACGACCACTGTTTGTCATTAGTTTTTCGGTACATTGCCAAAAACAAATTTCCACTTTTGACGGACATCAACTGACACAACATATATGCGTGTTCTCAAAACACAACTGCCGCTATAAATGAAATGAAATCAAAAGGAAGGGGAAAAAATAACATAATTCGAATAATCGTGGTTTCGGGAACTGAAAATCCGTAGGTTTTACATATATGATGGTAGTTCAGTAGGAAAGTCTGATCAGCCGAAGCATGCAGCTTAGTAAGGATGCAGCTCGCACTGCACGCGCATCTATTTGCAGACGTTCCGAGTGCCAGCTATGTGACACGTAGACAAAAGGACAGTCCTAATGCGACTTAATTAAAGATTTGAATGTTAGGAAGGGCGCTTTTGCGTCTGTCAACTATTCAATAGCTTAGACTGGACAAAAAGGCGCGAAAGAGTTTGCCAGTGTATTAGCTGAACTAATCCGATTAATAAAGGCCATTGAAAATATAATGCCAGTCCCAGCTGCTTCTTCGATAATAGCATTTGTAGATTCTGTTGAGGATAGATATGAAAAAAGTAACTCAGTTTTTAGTGACTTTTAAGACATTGTTTTAGTTTTAAAATGCGGATGTAATGTAAATGATTACTCACGATGATAACATTTTATAACAGGAAATTCCTAGTTTCTCGTTCAAACAACCAGTCAGTTGTTTTAAAGATTCTTGGTATTCAGCGCGTCCTGTTTTTCACAGTAACAATTAGGTCTTATCCTGATTCCTGAATACTTTCTGCAACAGTTCTCCGGCGAGCATAAACTGTGCAATCACTGCCCCATGGTCGAAGACGAGGACATAATTTCAGGTACCTAACCGCCGATTCCTACGGTTCCACATTTCAAAACCAAACTAAAGCATTCGTTAGGACACAGAATAGATGCAATAATAACTCTTAATTCTACGGATTTGTAGAACAATTATTGATTCGCTTTCTGGGGTTTGAGGTTAATTTTCTGAAGATAAACTGTTTTTTTAATTCCTAAATCCTTTGTATATATATATATAACTTATTTTACACACGCATCTATGTATATATTTGTAATGCACTTTATCCATGCGTGCAGCTTATTGCATACGTTTGCTTAACTTGCTTTAGAAATTTACTTTGGGATCGCTTAAACAAATTACATTTTCAAGATCAACACACACACACACACACACCTAGCGCGCTCGAACACACTCAGAATCTAGGTCTGTCTGAAAAGTATTTTCTGGAAGGATTCTTTTAGGATGCCCCTCAGCTCTGTTGTTACGGCCATCTTGATCGCCTCCACGTCTGCAAGACGGGTCCCCTTGAGAATCCCCTCGAGCTTGGGTAAAAGAAAAAAGTCACACGAAGCAAGATCAGGTGAATAGGGAGGTTGTTCCTGTACAGCAATGTTCTTCTCGTCCAGGAAATACCGGATGTTCAGGGCGTTGTGAGTAGGTGCATTGTCGTGGTGAAGCAGCCACGATTTATCCTGCTACAACTATCGTCCAGCAGTGCATAGACGCATGGCAGAGAAGGATGGGAAAGTGCATTAGACTCGAGGGGGTTTACTTTGAAGGAGAAAGCATGTAGTTTGTTGTTTGGAATTGAAATAAATTGTTTGTGACACCAGTCCCCTTACTTCCCAGTTCCCAGACAGACCTCGTATAAAATCCTGACGGCCCTTGCGGAGTATATATAATAGCTTACTTTAGTGGCAGCCAGATGATTAGTTGCCTTGGTAGAAAAATGATTCTTACTAGCGGCAATTTTGCACTCATTGACTTCTATCTCCAGATTAGTGCTCTGGGAGGTAGAGGAGTGACAAAGGGTTACAAACTGGAGCAAACAGAGGAGACCGCCAGGGCCAGCGCAGTGGTACACACGTCAGCTGACTGCTTGACGTTTTAGCCATCCAGATACATCACCTAGCGACGAACTGCACACCTGTCCTCATAGACTCATTTCCTGAGATCGAGACAGTGAAGGGCGTAGCCGCACTACCAGCCTGCAACTTGCAAACCGAGGCTGACCGAGTTTCGAATACAGCCATTGGTCAGCGACGAAAGGAGGAGGTTCTGACAGGCAAGCATGTCATTCAAGCCATGTGGGCGGAGCGTAAATAGATAGCTTCAGTGGCCCCGCTCTATCTGCCACGTCCTGTCTCCCCAGATCACGCAGGCGCACCTTGACACGAGAGACGAAGCTGACCTTGCGCGGCACCCTTGGTGACAGATCATGCACTCCCTAGAGCCGTGACTTTTCCGCCCCACACCTGTGTAGCCTTGAGAGCAGTCCTTTTTTTCATACAAATAAAAAACTACACTGGAGATCAATCACACATTTAATTTATTTACTTCACTAACTCAGCAGACTGTTTACGGACGGAGTTAAATCTTTTCATCAAGGGACTTCACTTCAGACAGTCTTACGTAAAAACGGTGGAAGACTGGACACTTCAAAAAAAAAAAAAAAAAAAAAAGGAAGTAAACCGAAACCTCGATGAGGCCATGAGGGTCACCACCGAAGTCAGGAGTAGCGGTAGGAGCAAGTGATAATCGGTGAACCACGGATTTTATGCCATCCTGTCAGGTTTTTAAAACAGACAAATGTAGTCCCGAGACCTTTTGGTTATCGGGGACAAAATGTTAATAGACTCCGCTTTTCTCGGGGGCAGCGCATCCGACCGGATACTGGGACTCGGCTCTTCGTCTGTCAGGCACTAAACTGCTTCAGCTTATCGTACAGTGTGGTGGACATTTAATTAAACAAAACGGTAAATAATGAAAACGACGGCAGGAAAACCCGGTCAAGACTCGTCAAATCGACAAAGCTGTAAACCTGACACGATGCGTCCGCTCCCTCAAACCGACATGACAGACTGTCGACCGAGCATGATGCACGCCTTGCCAGTCCGAGACCCCGTCAACCGTGTCACCTCGACAAAGCTTGTTGGACAGCAAGCTGGTTGTCGCGTTTTGCCATTACCCCTCCGACCCAATCCCTGATCCCTCCTTCTCGCCATGTCGAGGTTTTTATGAGGTACCTCCATGTTCCTTTACATCTTCCGCCTCGGAATGTAAGCTTCTATGCATTCTAAAGTGTACACTTACGGGCTTGACAAAGTCTCCCATTTCCTGTCTCTCAATGACTGGTGAAGAACACACACACACACACACACACGCACGCGCGGTTGTCGACATTCTTTACGTAACTAAAGAGACATAAGGAGTTTTGTTACTTTTGTTAAAGGTCTAGTAGGGTGCAATTTTTTATGACAATATCCAGTTTGATACAAAATACTGTTGTCCCCAATCCTCGTGAATAACACCCCTCTTTTTAAAGTGGGGAATACGCATTTACAAGCATCACCCAGTACCTATAGACAGATGTCAAAAGTATTAACATCAGAAATATTTAGGCTGTCAATGGAAGAAATGGGACAATAAGCTTGCGTACGTATATCCCGAGAACAAAGGAGTATGGAAACAAACTGGATCACACTTGTCTGCCCCGACTGACCAAGTACTGTACGTAGTCCCACGGACTTGTATAGGTGGACTGACGATTGTCTGCCGAGACCAATGCTTAGCCTCTTGCGTAGTTCTCAGCAAGCTTAAACAATGAATGTGAGTGAACCGGAAACTTTAAGCACACCAGCCTCGTTCTAGTAGTTCAGCCGTAGCTAAACCGGAAGCTTTGTGCACATCAGCCTCGTTCTAGGGGTTAACACTTCCCCCCCCCCACACACAAAGTCTGCAAGTAGTCCAGTAATACAAGTTTGTGGTAGTCGCTTGTAGAGCTAGGCATCGACACGGAATTAATTTTACTGGCGAAAACTATATCACGCATAAAGGTCTAACCAGCACTTAAAAGTGCATCATACAAAAGCCTTTTCTGCCAAACGGCAAAGTGCTTTACTGACATATAATCATGCTTTCATACTGCAAAACTGACACGTTGACACAATGAAAGATACTGTACAATGTTCAATACTAATCAGTATCACTTGTCCAGTACTTTAGGCATATTCTCCGTCTCAGTTTGTCTCGGCCACAGCTCCTGGCACTTTGCCTTCTAGGTAGGGCAGTCCTGCAAGATATGTTTTGGTCTGGCAGAACACAAAGCCTGTCTGAAGACGAGCATTCAGTCCACAACGCCCCGTACGAAGGCGGTTGATGAGGATCTGTTGGTCTCTGTCTAGCACTCTAGCTGCTGGATGAGGTCCCGATCAATTCTGGTGTTCATCATTCAGAGTGACCCAGTCTTCTGTTTCTGTTCTGAAAGACTCCTTAATCTTTCTGTAGGTTGGGGGGTTTTGCTGGCTGACTTCTTTGGCCAGGCGATCTGCAAGCTCAGTTCCTGGAAGGCCAACATGTGCTGAAACCCACTACTTAGTGGTTGGTGCTGATTCTGGCACTGTGAAAAGGGAAGCTTCAAGGCTGAGGATAAGTGGTAGGGATCTGTTAAAGACTTGAAGGGCTGCCTTGCTGCCTGTGAAAATGGAGGTGCATCCTTGGGTCTTTCTGCAGGTGGAAATGACGTTCATTGCTTTTAAAAGCAAGGACTTCTGCTTTAAAGTTGGAGCAAGGCTCTCCTCCTGGAGCCGAGATGGACATGGGTTCCACACCTGTAAATTAAATAAAGATGCCGCATGCCGATTCCACCTTTTTTGGTTGGCTTTGTCTTCATAACCTTATTCCTTATATATCATGACCTTTAACGCAACCTTCTGTAACCGCCAACGGTGGTCTATTCTGCAGGCAATAAAAGCTCGAAGAAAGAAGATACTAAACGGATTCTGATAATAAAAAAGATGAGGCAGAAGTAATAAAGAAAGACTACGCCCATGCCTCCCAGTGCGCGACCTGACAGTCACAAGACTGGTGAAAACAGGTCAGCGAGTATTGAAATAGATTGTAAGACATTGTGCTTTCCAAGGCACACCGTCCCTCTCCTCTCCCTTCTTCCCTTGCGAAACTTACCTGATGACATACTTTAGCATCTTTCGGAGTCAATGACCTGTTCAAAACAAATCGAGGACACACACACACCGGTAATTAAACAAAACCCAGCGTTACAAACCAAAAACATTAAATTAAGTCTATGAACTGTGCCTGAAACGATTTGTCTAGGTAAGGCCATTCTGCTCGTGGAACCTGGCTGTGGGTGAAGGAAATCGCGGTGTCAATGGGTAAATTCTAGTTTACAGATTTGGTTGGCCTTGTCACCGCATAGATAATATGCTCATTGACAAATGCACAATCTTTGTTCGATCTTAAACAAATTTTGAAGGATTGCTCATCTCATCTATGGGAAGGTCGTAGACTATGGTTGGTTGGTGTATTTTTGTAGTGCTTATTGTAGCCATCATGTCATTCATGGCTATAAATCGGCAAAACAAATTTTAAAAAAAGTCATTTCAGACGAAATCCCGTGTGTGTGTGTGTGTGTGTGTGTGTGTGTGTGTGTGTGTGTGTGTGTGTGTGTTGTGAGATAAAGAGAGAGAGAGACGCGCGGCCGGTATCAAAATGTTCATTTCCCGTTCATCTGATAAGAACGATATATTTTTTGCCGTCCTTTAACATAACATGGTTATGCCAGGAGACAGGAAATCACCCAGGTAACGCCAAGTTATTTTGAATACGTTTTAAATATAAAAGAAAAGGACAATCCTGTTGTCATGCAAATACTCAACGATGTAGCATGATGTATGGAAATGAAACATATAAATGAATAAACACCATGAAGAAACATGCACCCTCCCTGATACTTGAGAAAGAAGGGACTTCAATTATTGTAAAGTAAAGATCTTTAGGAAACAAGCGATACGACAGCTTTTTTTAAATAAAAACTATCTAAAGAAGTGCCCCGGCACAGTTGAGAGGTTAAATTGTCGCATCTGATGAAGTTCGGGGATCACGAGGTGTTGACGAGTTTGGACTTCACGTGCTGAACTTATTCGTCACTATGCCGGGCCTGTTTCTCTGTTTTGTCTGCAGGATGTGCTAAATATAGACCGCTCTCCGATGCTGAGTTTGTCAACAGCCACACGTGCTGGGTGGCATGACCGACCGATGTCTGGGGTGTTTACCACTGGCCATCGACCAGCCTGTCTGTGGCAGGTCGAAGGGTGCTTGCTTTTGTTAACGTTGTTTCGGATACCGCCGTCATGTCGCATCAGTATATCTTCTCATTTCCCTGCTGGCAGAGCAGCCCGGCCAACTTGCTTTGTTCCGTTTCGAGAACATGGAAATGCCAGAATGTTACAACATTTTTATTTTTCAAACGGTATTGACACACTGAGTTCGTTTGAGAGGTATTCGCATCATACAATGGCAGAAAGATTTAATCGTTCGGCGTACTTTACTCGAAGCTGCAAACAGAAAAATTCATTGCTTGGTTCGGAATAGAGAAAATGAAAATGTCAAAATGTTACAGCTTTTAAAGGATATTGGCGCAATGAATCGATTTGTTTGTCGAGGAAAAACTGCATCCATCTGGACAGTACAACAGTAGAAAAATTTAACTGTTTGGCTTATAAAAACGAAAGATGAAGGTGATATTGGAATCTTCCGTCTGAATCAGTCAACAATGGCTAACTCAAATCAAGGTCCAATACACTTGCTGGAAGCAGCATCGGCACTCGAGGGAAGCTGAAATGGTGGTCATCATTCAACAAAGACTCTTTGAAAGCGTTGATAAAAACAACAGATACATTTTAATTTGCTCACCATGGTAAAAATATAGCATATCACATCAAACAAGAGATGTCTGGCTGGAAAGGGGATAGACGTGAGTTAGACAAGGTTGTGTCCGAGTGGTTAGAACGCTGGCGTCCGAATCGAGTGCGCGCGGGTTCAATTCCCGATAAGCGCAGCAAACTTCCCCCAGTCGACCCAGCTGACGGGAATGGGTACCTGGCATCAATGTAAAAGCTGGCCCCGAGAAAAGTGGGGTCTCTAACACCTCAGTCCCCAACGACCTGAAAAGGTTATGGAATGACCTTTACCTTACCTTTTAAAGGTTGTGGGGGATTGGGGTGCAGCGGTGAAAAAAAAATGATGACTCATTTACTAAACGTTTTGAAAAAGTTTTTTGTCTGATTGATACATCACAATATGTAAATTGTATTCTAAAAATAAATCAAACAAATATCAGCAGCAGCCTAGAGAGAGAGAGAGAGAGCCAAACTCCCGAGATTCTCGAAACACATTAAGATTTAAAGTTAAAGATCAAAGGAAATACGTCCGCTACATTCAACCAACCTTTTTTATGTTAAAAGTCAATGATATTTTTGCCTCATCTAGGCAAGAGTAAAAAAGGTTTCTTCTTTCTTTGAAATGTTGTTTTATGTCGGTTGCTGTCACTAAAAATATGGTTAAAGGTAGGTATTGTCATATGTGAGCTATAGGTATATCTATGCGATCATCGTTTGATGGCTTCAAGCATGATTATTTTATTGTTGTCAGCCAGGTTACGTGACCACTTCAGCCTTCTCTAATGAACATGGAAACACTGCTGCTGCTACTTCCAAGAGAAACGATCATGAGTTTCAGGATCCTGAAGGTTATCTGAGGAGACAAGAGGGGTTTCCAAGTACTAAGAAACATCATATAAAAAAATGAATAATATGAAATATTATATACTTTAAAAAGAATAACTGCAGTATAGCTTCCACTAGAACACCATACATGCATGTGTGGGTGTGTGTGGTTATGTATTAGGTTTTAGTCTGTGGAGACGGATTAACAATCTCAACAATTCACAGTTCAATTCTCGGTTGTCTGCAGCGGGGCAATAGAATCAGGACAGACTAGGGTCAGTGCCGACAGCCATGCTTGAAGGACAACGAGAGAACACTGGAGTGGTGCACTGGTGCTGGTGTTATTTCAGGCAGCTTGAGCCACCAGTAAAAACCCCAAAGAGCAGACGTGAATCACTTGCTTTCAAGACCAAGGAAGGGTCTCATGTACACGTAACGTGAATAAACGTACCCCTGAAACACTAGGTATGTACCTCTATTTCCCCTTCTTGCATGTCATGATCGCCTTTCACCCTGCGGGAGAGGAAGAAAGGAGGAAAAGAACGCGTGTACGCATGTTTGTGTTTATGTATCTGAGAAGTATATATATAAAGAGATGCTATGTATATCGTTGCACGTATTGATATGTGTGTAAATATACGTGTGTGAAAATGTGTGCGTGCTTTTTTGTGTACGTGTGCGTCTGTATCTCCGTTTGTGTGTGTGAGAGAAAGAGAGAGAGAGAGAGCGTTTGTATGTCTCTCAATATGGCCACGGCAAAGATATCTGAAGCCTTCGAAGTACAAATTTATGACATTTCGGCCCATCTTGTCGTAAACATTGTTGTTTGTCAGAAAGCCAGGAAATCTAGACACATAAGTGAACATCACCTGAGCACTTTTGGTAAACATGGTTCCATCCTGCGACTCTCATTTCCTAATTATCGTGTATACATGTTCATGCATTGTTATTTTTTTTTGCTTGTCTGATGCTGAATGTTTTTTTTAAATGGTGTTTACCGTACATTTTACTACTAATCTTTGAGCAGATACAGTGGCGTAGGAAGATGCTCGATTCGAGGCGGGGGGAAACTCCATTCTTGTCTCCTCTGTATCTTTTTTGAAGGAGCGGCTTCTCCCCCCTCCCCCGGTTCCTACACCACTGAGATAAGTATGACAGTGTGCTACACATGCCCCGTCACCATCACCACCATCACCACTAAGTCTGACATCAAAAGGCACGCAGGTCCAGTCAAAAACAGAGGTCACGCGGCTTAAAGTCTGGTGACACAGGCTTTTTTTCTGTGGGGAGGAGGGGCCTTGTTTTGACTTTGGTGCTGCCTGTACTTGTTGTTCTTATTGTCCCTGGGAAGCATGTCGCAGTGACCCTCGCGCTGGGCACGGGCAGCTCTTGTGACTCACTGTTGCGCGAGCAGATAGTTTTCACGCCACTTTATTATGTCCTTGGTAATGAGTTAACAGCAATAATAATATGCTGCTGATGACGATGTATTTTATTTATTTATCTGACGGACAAGTTTATTGTGCTTTAGACACCAGCAGTAGCTACCGGATTAGCTCTTTTAGAACAAACATTTATTAAATAGAGTAAGCAGTCAAATCCAATGTGCATGCGTATTGACTGAAGTGTAGGCGGAAATTTCGAGTGACATACTAAACTGGACTGTCTTTACTGTCTCCATCAGTGTAGATTACTTTTCCTCCTGCTTCCCCCTCCAGACTGCTCTCGTTCTCCGACTCCATATTCCCCGCACTATGCTCTGCTGACCAGTGAGTCGTTGCCTACACTGGTTCCTCTGCTTGGCGTACTCTCCTCTTGCCCTTCCACCAGTCTGCCTCTTTAAGCGGCTATTTAAGGCTCACCTCTTTAAAAAAGACTTTCAAACACTTCCCAGCGCCTGAAGCTGTTTTCACAGGTTCAGTGTGAAGTCTCCTAGAGCTATGTGTGTGTCTGTCAAAGTTCCCCCTTACGAGGAGGGTCGTTACAGGTAAAGAATAGTGGAAACGACGCTGGGTGCATTTATGTGTACGCGCGCGTGCGTACGTGTGTGTGTGTGTGCACGGTGGTGACCGGTTGGATTTCAAGCCGTGCCATCTTCCCTCCCCCACCATTCTCCCCTTGTCTGCTGTCGCATCATGTTGTATAAGTCGTATACAGACTTCTGCATTTCAGTCTGGGATGCGGCCTTTTTGCTGTGTCTGGCACCAGCACCGATCAATACGGAGGAAGCAGGCAAGACTCACTGTAACTAACCACGATTCCTGTTTATGAAACTGGCCGTCAAGATTGTCTTGTCTCGAGAAGACACTCGTTCTCCAGAGTACACAGAATAGATAGCAAACGATGTAACACCACTAACACGTCATCCATTTCGTAGGAGACAGGAAGCAGTTATAAAGCGTAGAGACTGCGGGTAACAACAGACAAGGACCACTGGTCACAAAAACGAAAATGCATCTCTGCTTGTATTAGGGTGGGGAGGGAAAAGAACTGTGTGTGTGTGTGAGAGAGAGAGAGAGAGACAGAGGTGGGGTATTTGGATAAAAGAAAGAATGTGTGTGTGTGTGTGTGCGCGCGCGCGACACGAGACGTGACTCTGGTCAAATCCGTTTCAGTACGTGTTTCTCCAAAAGAGGAAAAGAGGTTGGCTCAATGGTCTTGTGTGAGACAGCCACCGTTTCGCGTTACCATGAAAACCACTGTCCCCCGTCTTCACAGGAATCCCCATAAAAACGCCAAGGACCGACATTTTGAAAGTGTATCGATCTCTGCTCTTCTGGCCTAAAAAGCAGTTTTGCAAGCTTTGGAAAATCCAGCAAGAAGAGCACAAGACTGGACACCGTGCCGCCATAATTTCATCGTGCTCTGTAAGCCTCTGCATCTGTTCGCTACTGCAGTCAAATAAATGACACCAATAAACTGTGAGCAGCAGGAGGTCCAACGAGAGAAAACGCGACTTGAGAAATATAACCATGCTTGAAGCAGCTACGGAGGCAGACTAGTTTGTCTTAAAGATTTCCAAGTTAAGCTAGATGGCAGATAGCTCGTTACTTGGAAAGACAAATTGGTTCAAGTCAGAAGCACCGAGCTGTTAAGACAGTTAAGAAGACAAAAGTGACAGACATAAGGCCTGCAAACCCCACCCACACGCATCACAGACTGTGCATCCATACCCTGCGTAACATCCAGGCAAGTCTTCGGAGGAGAAAACGGCTTGCCAGGCCATTGCAATGACACAACGGCTACAAAATGGATGAGTTGGTGGGAGGTAGAATTGAAGAGGTGCGGTCTGTGCTCGGTTACAGATACGTCGCAGATGGTTGAGACGCGTGATTTAAAAAAAAAATTAGTCCGCGAGTTGATACAAGTTTATGGGTAGTAAACGATCAGATCACAGGGCGTTGACCTGTGTAGTAGTAGTCTCTGGATTAGTGAAGATGTTCCTAGTGACTGAGATCTTCTGGTTCACCTTGTGTAGCTGCTTGAGGTGAACACAGAAAGCGTCGGATATCCGAAGACTCGGACGCAATCTTTTTTCTGCGAAGGTTTGCCATTTGACCAGTCGCTGCAAAGAGTTCTCTGGAGAACAGTGTCGTGACTCCCATCACACAGCTACATCTCTCTCTGTAACCTGCCGTTCCAGCATCATCAAGCTCCCCACTGCTAAAGCTAGTGTTTTACTCGCCTGCTCACATAAAAAAAAATTCTTTTCTATTTTAGAAGAGGACTATTTCTAAACTATACATGATTACAACGGAAATGAAGCAGGAAAAAAAGCATCACCCTTGTGAAAGCCACCCCACTCCCCTGACACGAGATATGCCGCACTTTAATTAACCGGCTAATGTCGACAGCCAAAAAAGGAAGTCGATGCCTTACGTTGTCAACTAGATTGTAGTTAGTGGCATGGAAGAACAAGCTAGATCATTAGCATGCCCAAACTCATCCACACGCTCCCTGTAGTCTCTAGGTAAGACAGGAAAGATTATGCCCATCAGGAGGGATTAGTGCGCGGTGGTGTAGGAGGGACTTTTTTTCAAATGTTAATGAGCTGATCAACCACTGAGTTTGACCGCTGCGCATGACCGTGAGTAACGACAATGATGGAGAGAGGAGAAAGGGAGAAAGGCACCTAAGTCAAACAGTTCTCTGAGGTGAGGATGAGTAGAACTGAAAGCAAACTGTATTGCAAACGACTTAAGCTGTCACATGCCGAGTGAGATCGCAGTGCTATCAGGTCCTGGGAGACAATAGCGCAAAAAGGTGAATAATCACCAGAGATGAAGAGAAAATACACACATGCAAGTTGTTTTTTTTTTAAAGTAGCTGGATAACGTGTTACCATTACAAACAGTATTGTACATTTGGCAGAAAATTAAAGGACTAGTGGGATACAATTTTGTTTCTCATGATTTAGTAAACCTTCATGCAGAATCCTACCTTCCAATATAAGGGAACTGGGGGGGGGGATTAGTGTTTTACGCCGAGCCAGCAACTTTAAGGCTACATCACGGAAAGGCAGCCAGCCATGTAAACAGATGCTACATGCAGAGAACAGCGTGCCCGACACGAGAGCTGAACCCAGGAAGCCAACCCTCACTGTACTGGTGACAGGCGCTAACCGTAGCGCCACCGAACCACCCTTTTCCCATAGACGGAAGAATATACCCTTTCCTTTTCGAGATACATGCCTACAAATATCGACATGCACAGGCCGAAATCATGACGTCACTTTTGTACACAGATACGCCTATTCAGCATTTTGCCCAAACGTTCGTCTTGGCCAAAGTAAGCAAAGTACAATCCTGACGTCTGTGTTGTTGACCTTTATCTGTGCGTGGTGATGTTTATAGGCATGTATTTCAAGAAGTTAAGGGAGATATTCAACCTGATTTAACGAAATAGTATTTTGCACTGAGCTTTACCCAGGTAAAAAAAAATCGCCCCCTACTAGTCCTTGAAGTAGATTTATCGAGTTTTTTTGTTTTAATGCTCACACACAGAGACGCACGCAGGTGTGGGCCTTTTCAAACTACATGGTCTCGAGATTGGTGATCCCTTTGCCTCCTCATCTCCCCCGAGATCCACAGGCCGCTTTTCTTTTCTTTAACAAAATATTTAAAATAAAAAAGCTGCTGTATGGTATGCACAGTATGCTTTGTCGAACACCACTGGTTTTCAGGGGCTTGGATGAGAGAGAGAGAAAAAAAGACAAAAATGAAGCAGAAACTTGGTGACTCACGATGCTATTTATTTCAGCCGTAAATTTAAGTCCTGTGGAATGTGGTCCTGATCTTAAGACCAATAGCAGGCTGCAGCACCGCTCAGGATTCAAAGGGGTGTCAGACAACTAACTTGCAAGAGCTCAGAAATAGAGGGATTGTGGGAAATGCCAACGACAGGGTGTTGCACACTAGGCGGGAGCTGGTGGGAATGTTGGGATAGGGTGCTAGGAAAGCACAACAAAGAGTTTATATTTTTGAAACAGGTACTGTTTAATCATTGAGGAGAAAAAAGCTAGTAAACCAGAGGGGTCAATGGAATGCAATAAGCCTCACCTAGCTGTTACTTTTTACTCTTCCCCCGTTCCAAAATCTCCTCTTAAACTTTAAAATCGCATGAAAAGTTGGCTGAAAACTTTGAAATAGAACAAGCACAAATCCAGACCAAAGCAACCTGTAGCAAAGTAAGGTCCCACAAAACAGAGAGGTGCAGGGAGATGGTGATAGCAGCAGATTGGTGAGAAACAATGTTGTTCGGATGTCTTGAAACACAACAGGAAAAGGGTCGTGTTAGAAGTTCTTGAAACTTGCTGGACAGTATGTAGTAAGTGTATTAACAGAGTAGTACAACTTGGGATTAGAAGTTACAATATTTCACTACTGCTGCTCGACAGTCTCTCTCTTTTTTTAAGGAGCACTTTATGTTTTGGTAGACAACTTCGGCACAAATTGCCTCTTCTTCTCCCGACAAACAAGACAAAACAGGGGAAAACAAAGTTGTTCAAGGTATCACTACACACCGACAAATAGTGAGAGACTGTCCATTTTGAGAAGTAGGTTAAGCATCAGAGGAGGTGGCTTCAGTTAACATCCTCCTTTAAGCCCATCCCAGGAATTAAGAAGTGGGGATGGGTATTGGTGTTTTACGCCGAGCCAGCAACTAAGGCTATATCACGGAAAGACAGCCAGCCCTGTAAACAGATGCCACATGCAGAGAAAGAACAGCGCGCCTGAGATGAGAGCTGAATCCAGGACAGCCAACTCTCACTGGTGACAGGCGCTAACCGTTGCGCCACCGGACCCCTCTCTGGATTTAAGGAGGATAACGAAATTCAAGATTATCAGGAAAACCTACAGCCATGGTTACCTTAAATAGCAGTTTATGTTATGACACAGTTTGTAATTGCTTTCTATGGATAATTTATTTTTTGACTAGGATTCAAAACATCATTAGTAGAAAACGGTTACTTATATTTTGCAAATAAAAAAATCTTAAATAAAAGTTATACAATTACACAGTATTAAACAAAAAATCAATAACATTCCTCAATTTATTTACAAAATGTTCAAATTCATAATTTATCTTGTTTGAAACAATAAATTTAAAGCATTCTTTCATCCTTCTCACTCGCACACACAGATCTCCCACCCAATCACTCCCATCCCCTTCCCCTGCAAAATTGTCAAACTGTATCCGACCGACTTTTTATACAGCTATTGACCCATGAGAATTAGTAGGCATACACTCTCTCATGCAGCTATTAATCCTCCAAACGCTAAATCATATGAAAACATGACTTGTGAAACCAGGTTGATGTGACCTTGACAATGTCAGTCACTGCTGTCAGCTATTTATACAAAGTTGTCAAATTTGCAAAATCATCATCTGTCCAGGTGCTGTCAGCAAAGAGAATGCAAAGAGCAACCACTGTTACATGAGAGCTTCAAGCCAGGCGGCGGTCACGGCGCGCACGGCCACTCCTCCTTTAGGGAAGTAAACATCGCTAGCCTCTCGCGTGCCGCGCCTTTGTTCTGACCATCGTGTACTGGCAACACACACACAATCAGGCGCACATGCTTTCAAACATATTTCAAAGGTGCAGCTTCTCTAATTTAGAAGATAAACAAGAAAACAAATAAAATGAAACGTTTCAAGTCAACATTAGCAGAGGTTTTGCAAGTAACTCTAATTGGACAGATTTGACCAGACATTATGGTTGTTACATATCTAAAACCTCTTTCCACTCAGTGCCTTTGCAAAAATATAAAATATGTACACGTGTATTTAAAGATGTTGCAGTTTTAACATTTTTTATGTTTTTCCTTGCGGACGCTGCAGAGAAATGTCTATTGTTTTCATTAAGTGCAAAGTGCAGCCGTATATTTAAAACAATTGGATAACAAGACAGCCTAATTTGCATTTGCTGGAGGGACACATGAGCAAACTCGATTTCTGTTCAAAACATTCCAGAAATTGAGCTCTCACTCGGTCCATGTGGGCGAGCTGTTAAGATTTTCTGAACATAATTTCAAGTTCCTCCACCAACGTTACCAGCTGAGATGTTGGGACTACTAGCCCATAGTTAGCATGAGGTACCTGCTTAATTGACAACTGAGTCTCCTGTACAGTTCCTTCTTGCTTTCCCATAATTATTTCTTTACATTCTGGACACAATTTCCTTTGTACCTTTTTGGCGATGTAACCAGCAATGTAAGCTAAAATATTGTTCCCAGGAATGAATAGTTCCTCAGCAGAGTTGGTAAAAGCATATTAGGAGATTTCACATCTTTTGCTTTGCTCACATCTTGCATCAGAAATTGCTGGAGTGGGTTAGGTATTGATGTTGCTCAGCATCAAGAGAAAGTCATATCCATCTTTGATGCAGTTGCTTCTTTCACTGCATGATGAGACCAACCACCATTACCTGGCACTGAAAGAACTGAAATTGCTGGGGACTTGGATAATCTCCATGTCCTTTTCCTCGTGCTAGAGAGAGAAAAAAAAAAGAGTTTTTTTTACGCAGTCTTGGTTTAGTCTGCTATTGTGGAAGAATTTATTCTCTTTCGTTTTGCAAAGATCGTCCTAGAGTTGAAGCAGGCTTTGTATAGCAATTTTCCATCCAATCATACACAATGCATTGCTTTTAAATGTCGACAGTCATGACTTTTCCAAGATGGCATCACGCATCGTTTGGCGGCTAAACTTGCTAAGTCTGATGAATCCATTAAACAGTTGATCAGTGGGTTCTCAGAGGCCTCTTCTGATACCACTCCTAAAGTTACCATCATTGATATGTCAGCTGCAATGCTGTGCGACAGAACCTGAGAGGCAAACTTTACCCGAAGGGCTGAGAAACCTGGTAACTTTAGGTGTTTCTCTGAGGCATGGAGCCATTTGGATACAGTTCTTTCTATCTATTCTGACAAAAAAATTCTATTTCGGTGGATTTGGTACATCAAAGATGGTTGGAACCGTACACTTCTGCACCCACTTCTTACATCTATGGAAATGACAACACAAGACTAGTGAAGCTACTATAAGCAGCAGCATATATGGCAAAACCAAAGATAAATGCGAATTGTTAAATCTTGTGAAAAGCTGGTAACTCACATCTCTTCATCTTTCAGAAAAGAGAACAATCGGAAACCTTTAGTACGAGAGCTTTGACAACTCGGCGCAGTGCACCCTGACCCACCAGGCCTCCTTGCACAAACACCGATTGTCGGTACAGGGGGGCATGGTCATGGTCACATACGGGTCTGCACGGCTTCACTGTCCCACCTAAGTAGTGGCTCTTGGTATGCTCTTTGCTGTCAGGGACACTTGACAGAACTTCCCAGTGCCCAATATCCAACTTTAACAAAAAGGAAAACTCATAATAAACTTTGAGTACCTCTGTCACTAAGCACCAGGATTCCAGGTCCATATCTTGTAAGACACACTTTCATCTCTGATTTTTTTAGCTTCTTGCTTTGGAAGTTTTAGTAACAAAAGGTTTATTTACTGATGACAACCACTTGTATAGCAGTAACAGCTATACAAATTTTAAAGATTTTATGACAAAGCAAAATGTTTAAGGACTGCAATATTTCTAGCCAAAGTTCCAAATGGTAGTATCTACTTAAATGCAGGGTATATTAAAAAGGAAATCAAACTAATTTCCTTTTTTTTTTAAAAGAATCTGGCAAAAGCTATCTTGAAGGAGGCGTGTTGTCAAGATCAGCAGGCTTTGGGGGAAGAGCAAGGCCAACCATGCGGGCACTGGATTCAATGGATCGCTCTCCCTTCCCCTTGTACTGTTTATTTAGTTCCTAAAGACACAGTAGATATAACAATTTATTGTCATAGCATCTTGGACACAGGTTTGATAAGAAGTTATACCTACAACCAATAATTTATGTTTTATTGTCATACACTGTATAATGTATTGGTCAATAATGGACTGCATATAAGATGATTATCCCATATGATAAGCAGTCATGCACCACATAACAGTTTGGTCAACGATGGACCAGGTATATGATGTTGGTCCCAAAAGATAATAATACAGATGAAAAATTCCTATCTCCCAGTTGTATTAATGTACAGAACATGCAATTATGTGCAATACAAAAACTTGATGACAAAAATAGCTACATATAAGTACACTCTATGACGTTCATACAATGGTTAAATCACCTACAGATGCATTTCTCAGAACATATCTCTGTAAAGCAATGCATAACTGTTCATACAAATATGAAGGAATAAGGACAGGGAGTCTTGTTTCAAGTTAGAGTTTGTTACTTATCAAAAACCTTTGACACAATATTCTTTTGTATGCATGTGACCAAAAACAATATCATGATCTGGTGCTTTTGGTTCTTTTTTCCAAAATATCTTTTTATGCATTACCTCTTGAAGGCGGACACTTTTCAGAAGACATAAGTAAGTCTGGGCCATGTGTTTTGCTTCTTCTTTGCCCCGACACTCCTTTTCACCAGTAACTTGAAAGCGACGAAACTGGCTCTCAACGTAAGCATAGGCTGGCACATTGTGCAAGTTATCCTGGAAGAAAGCTTTAACTTATAAGCAAATTCCTCTTGTTTGAACTGAAACGTCTGACATTTGAGATCACTGCACAACAGGTTTTTGTTCTGGTACAGTTATGCGAAATACATCAAACTGGATCTTAAATGTACGCAGTGTCTAAATTCCTATCTGAACTGCACCAAATATCGAGACGAATATAACATTAAACCATTCCTTTTAATGGTACGGGTGACTTTTATTATTTAATCCGCGTCAAATGCGCATAGTGCACTTTTATATATAATATAATGATGAAACGAAGGTGACATACAATAAAATAATGATACAAAATGCGGTACAACTTATCAAAATGCTTGCACACAGGATTTCAGCCAACAATGGAAAAGATAGTCGGTTAAAAAGCTTTAGGAAACGTGCACAAATCATCAAATAACAAAATAACCCACGTCAAGGTTACAATCAATATTAAAGGGCTCGTCAAACACTTTGCTTTTTAGGATTCTATGGGCGTAGATATATCTCTAGTAAAGATATTTGACCGCCTCAAACTTCCTAAACTGATTTCTTATCCGGTGTGCTGAAACTCATCAAGCTCAAACGTACAGTCTTGTAGATATGCTTTAACTCTCGCAGCAACTGCCGAAACACCTCCCGTGTTGCAGCCATCTTTAAGCTGTGGTACACGTTTCAAGGGAGGTAACATACAATTCACGGGCGATAAAGACCCGCAGGTTGGTAAAAAAATATAATTTTAAAAAGGCGTTGCATGAAACTTACATACCAATCTGTTTGTTGTGGTAAATATGTTAAAATAACTGTTCATTTTAGTAAAATCAGACAAATGCCATTTGCTTCAACTTTTGGATGTCCTCGCGTATGCTTGGATCAGACATTATCGTCCTTGGATCAGGCGTGAAATGGAAATGTTGGAGACAGATAGCAGAAATCGCTAAGGCCCAAGGCGATAAATAATTAGACTGTGGCAAATCATATTAAATATAAACACTGTTCTTCAACTTAACTAGAAAAAGATGCGATCACGACATTTATAAACCATCATGAGATTCCATAAATCGGGCTATACAACAGGGGAGATAACCTGAGCACCCTTAAAGACTAAATGCACGATCGCTCAGTGGTATTGCTCAAGTGATCTGCGGTCAGTTATTTTTAAATTCAGACTGGTGGTATTCCAAGGTAAATCAACGACAATGATTGAACGCGAATTGAAAACACTATTGTCGGAAGATACCAAGCATGATTTGTATTTAGTCATTTTGCCAGTGTTATGGATTAATGCAATTTATGTTTTTAAATAGTATCTCGTCAAATAGGCCTATATATTTTAAAACTTCTTATTTACAATATATTATTTTTAATTTTTATCACTTAATTGTGGCGTTGTAGCCGAAGGTGTTTTGTGCATGATATAATGACATTATTAGCTTATGTTTTTAATTCCATTCCCTGTTTTATTTTGTTGGTCAGATTAGAGAGTGTACCCTGCCTTGATTGGTTATGATATCCGAACGCAAAAAAGTTAGTGGCGCAACACTTAATAATAATAATAATAGTGACGATTTTTATAGCGCATATTCACACTCATAGAGAGCATGCTCTTAGCGCTTAAAACGAGGAAGAGACGTGGACTAAGTAGACACAGAACAAAGGGGACGAAAGAAAACGACAGTACTGACGAAACAGAAAACATTAAAAGGCATCAAGTAACAGGAACAGAAAAATATAGTGATTCTGCGAGAAAGATGGGTAAAGTAGCAAGAGGGAAGGGGGCGGGGTTAAGAAGGACTTGTCACCAATACTGGCAATACACTGAAACGGATGTGAAACGTGGACCCTGCTAGCCGATATGGATGAGATTCCAGGCCTAGAGAACAAGGTACTGAGGAGTGAGGAGATCGCTCCGGATCACTTACAGAGAAGTTAAAACAAACGACTTTATATACGAAGCGTGGTCGCCACACTCGTAGGACACCTGAACTTGCAACACCGCGTCTATCGATGTACTGTATTATCCCAGTTTCCACCAACAATCGCTACCAGTCAAAGGACGAATGAATGATGACTACAATGATAATCATGAGATCAGATTTCGGCTCGGGCATGCTATTTTTTCTCTGCACGTGGAACCTGCTTTGGCGTGATTAACCAATTATATAGTTGCTGGATCGACGTAAAACACCTGATTACTCACCCGAAAAGGTTAACAAATTTTCTAGAATTAAGAGCAGACTTTGGTGTGGTCAGTGGTCTGGCCACCACACTTCTGTCCTGAATGTGAGAAGGCCTTCCGTCGTAATTATCCAACTGTAAGGAGTGCTATTTTATTTTTCTTATGTATGACTTTCTCAGATCGAGTGTGTTAACACCAGTGGTGGCCTGCGACACTTGATGTAACTGACAACTTTGAAGCCTGCTAACTTATGAAAAGCACATAAGTAAAACTCCGGAAAAATCTGACATAAATTTTGCTTGTGAGTAAAAAAATGGAAGCAAAAATCGTTGTAGGTTTCATAGGGAGGTCTCGAGTAATTTTATTAAATAAGGCCATCAATCGAGAAATTTTAGCCAAGTCCTTAGTACGGTTTCTTGAATTTCATTATGGCATGAGCTCTCGAACATTCAACTCTTTTGCACAGTTACTTCACATTGAGGCAGTACTTGGATAAAATATTTCAGATTTCTTTTAACAATGTTATTGTCAACTGATACATTTCATTGTATATATAAGTCAAGGTATATCGCAACAGCCGCTGTGTCTGTCTCTGGATTGTGTAGATACTGTAGACGGAAGCAACCGACAAACCACAGTCTGTCATGCCAGCAGTGAGGACACCCATGCAGTTGTATCTAGGGAATCCTGCAAGAATGGGGCAAGGTGAATAGATGTATCAGTTCTTTAACGCTTTCGTGACAAACGGAATGATAAAAAAATCATAACCTTATTATATCAATGTTGATGGCTTTTTATTAAAGTAACACTTTCTTTCGTTCATTGTTTATGAATGAAGATTGTCAGTCAGCAACTGCTCCAGCAGTTGTTAGATTTTCATTTATACATCATCCGTCGCCTTATTTGGATAACATTTGAACGTCTATCACTAAGAGACTGATTATATTGTTATTAATAGTAGTACCAGTTGTACAAGAGTTGCATCCTGTTTGAAGTCCAGATGCTGCCATAAACTGGGCAGATTTTATCAGTCTTCAGAAGTTCCCCAAAGCTTGGTGAACCAGTCAGTGGGTTTGGATCATGCTGAGCTACAAGAGATGGCATCTATAGGCTGTTTTGGAGTCTAGTCTTCAGCTCCACCATAGCAGAGGTATTGAGTTGTGCTCTTATACTCCTCTCTTGTCTGCTCAAGGGCACCAGTCTAGATCGTTCTAAAGAATCCTTGAATTTTGTGTTGGTGTGTGCATCTTTTAAGGACTGTACATGTTTTCAGAAATAAAGACATAGTTTCCTGTTGGCAAATACATTCTTCTAGGCCATTATCACCCTCCCATGCCAGCATTAAAAACATTTCAGGTCAACATTATGTCATTGTGGTTGATAACAAAAGCCATGTGTAATTATTACAAAATATGTTTGTCTTATACATTTTTTACTCATAATAATTAATATGTAACCACATACCCACACACTTTCACTAATGGATCCAAGATCTTTGCTAGATGTATTTTCTCACTGGCTGTTACCAATTTACAGAGCTAGGCTAGCTCTTTGTGAAAGTCTTAGTTCTCAAGTCAGCATCAAACACTAAGCTATTCCTTAAGAAAACAAAATAGAAAGTGCACAAACAAAGATAAATGCATCTACACATGTTTTTATAATCTGACCTTTATTCATCTGTCTTCTCATCTGAGACTTTGGAATAAAAATAACTGTTACTGCCAGGAGTGGAATAAATTGATACGAAATGCTGTATGAATAAAAGCTATAATAGTACTGAAGCATAGTCTAGATAAGGCACCAATATCAGTACACACATAAAAAAAATCTGAAAAATGTGATTACAGATGCTAAATGCTTACACCTTTTTATTACTGATTCTGAAATTTTAAAATCATTTGAAATTGTATGAATGATGAAATTTGCATAAGGGTGAAAGACGGGTGGGAAAAGAAAAGAATTGCAATGTGGTTCAGATGACAATGTAAATTCATGAATGTCTCTGCCACACAAATTTCTTTTCCTATACAAAACTAGAAACAGCATTTTCCTTTCCATTTCACCAGAGTTCATTTACTAATTTGCTATAACTCTTGTAACACATGGACGTCCACATTCATCCTAAAAATATTTCAATTTCCTTTTAATCAGATACACTCAGGCATACACAAAGTGCATGTCCACATACTCTCTCCCACAGCAGATGTAGATGTGACCACACAAGTGCAGGTGTGCATCCATCCGAGCTTCCTTGTTGCTCTAGCAAGATTGAAGAAATGTATGCTGTTAACTTTCTAACCCTAACATCCAGTGAAAAACCGACTAAGAAGCAACTGACAGCATGACATTTTTATATGTATACAATGATTATCTTTTATTAATAAGAGAGAAAATACTGAAATACAAACTATAGTAATCATAAGCACTATAGACAGAACCAGTTTGTGTAAATAAAATAGGATGCACCACCGATGAAAGTTTTGTCTTTACTTTTTCTGTTTGAGAATGAATTTATTATGACAAATATGTTCACACACATGCACACACACAAAATTGCATCTCATCATATATTCATTTCTCTTATTGATTTACACTAAAAAATTGATTTCTCCCATCTTTTAGTGTCCTCTTTTATCATTCTTCAAGCCTTTCCAATATAAAGCTATAAACACTGAATTTATAAATAATTAACATTTACTTTATAAATAGTATTAACCATCAATGATGCAAAGTACAGAATTGTACAGAAAAAGCATTCTGTCAGTCTACTCTTTCATTCATCAAGTAATGTTTAGTATCAAACCACTACTTCTCATTTCAGTTACATATATATTACCAAAGTATAAAATTTCTAAAAAGTACAGTGAAAATGATCATAAATTACAAAATAAGAGATGCAAAAAATGTAAATAATTACCATTTATAAGATAAAAATGCAAGTAAACCTTTTATACACATTTTTAAATATGGGCTGAAAGTCACTCTGTTAGACTTCATTGACCTCAAACTCATTAACAGTGTCACCAAAATAATGCTTTGTATGGCATCACATGCAAGTAAATACATTTTTAGAGGTGGACACTGCTTGAATGGTCTCAGGTGAGTTGAAACATTTCCCACTTAAAATTTATGGATTAATAATATCTGAATCAAATCATTCCAAACACCTAAATCATTTCCTAAACACTTCATGCCCACCTCCGTGAATTAAAGGATAATGGGTGACTATATGCGAACTTCATATTAAATAGATACCGTACTGCTCTTGCATAAAGCAGGCTCCAAGAAAAGTGAAGTTTCTAACATCATACTCCCTAACAACCTAAAAAAGTTTAAACATGTTAAAAGCTATTCTTTCCACACCATGGGGTTCAGGGGTGCGAGGCCTCCATGATCCAGAAAATCCATGTAAATTCTATACCAAAGAAGATGGTAAAAATAATATTATCAAAAAACTAGTAAGCTTTTATGTATCCTGAAGGCAGAAACCTTAGCAACAAAAAGCGATCAAAGTGTCTTCAGCACAAATGCAATCACACACACGTACATGCACGCACAAACACAGAGAAATATGGAATAGTACAGTGGAATGTGATATATGCTCTTAATACAAACAATACTACATGTATATCACAGTCCAATACAAATTTAACAGCTCTTCCACAAAGAAAGTGATCACCAGCTCTTACCACTTAGCAAATTATCTAACAGCACTACAAGCAATTGTTGATGGGGTAAAAGAAAAAGCAGGGGTGAGTTAAAAAATAATAAACCCATCAAACTGCAAAAGATTTCAACAGCTACAAAGCCACTGTTTCAAAACCACCAATTCATCTGACAAGGTATATATACCAGACACTTCCTTAGTAAACATGAAAACTATAAAAAAAAATCAGATAACCATGACAATAGAATCACTTATCCTGAGTAGACAAAAAACGTACATACATAATATATATATATTTACAATTTCTTGCAAATGGGGCAGTTTGGAAGAGGATTAGAGTTATATGAAACAGGCAATAAAAATGTTGTACCTTCTCAATAAGCAGCTAATGATTTGGCTATGTGACTTCCGTTTGTCAACTGTAATGTGTTCCAGGCAGTCAATATGCAAATTATGCCTCAATCTAGACACACTGTTTGATATAACAAAGAATCTGGCAAAAAGTGATAAACGAGCATTAGTGCTTGTGAAATCCTGAGATGCCAGTGGGTCTGCTCAGAATTTTATTCACAAGACACAAATGTAAATTCTGTTGTCTATAGCTTGTAAATTACTGCAGCACAACATGCCCATGGATAATTACCAGATGAATAATTAACAAAAGGTAGATACTAGGTCGCACAAATAAAGATAAAGTGCCAAATTATAACTAGACAAGTACAAATGCCTTACCAAAGTCTTCACTGCAAGCTGATCCTGATCTGGTATAATGCAGCTAAACAACTGATGTTGATTGTTCTATCTTTGCTTAAACATACCCTTAACCGAGCATATCCTAAGAATCGTTTATTCTAAGTGGAGGAAAAAAAATGTTTGAAGCCACAGTTTATGATTAAAAGTAGTCACAGTGACTCAGGTTTACTAATGAATAATAATAAAGATTTATGATCCCTATCACCATTACTGCCATCACTACCACATCATCTCAATGTAAGAAATGTCTGTCTATGTAAAAATTGATGTTTTTCTCAATATACTTTTTCCTAGTTTATTCTAGTGAAAAGAGAGTAAGGAAATCTTAGAAATTGTTTCATTAAATGTGTTTTGCATAAGGATTCCTCAGAAAGGCTGAGTGTACTGGCCAAAACTACAAACACAATTTTACTGTTACTAACCTAACCTTATGGCAAGCACACAAAAATCATAGATTAAACAATGAGTGCAAAATGATCGAAAATAAATTTTCATTAAGAAAAGTCACTTTATTTTTAAACCATCTATATCCTCCACCACCCAAAAGCTTCTCACCACAAAGGAAATTTAAAAAACCTTTCTTGTGCTTTACAAAGAGAAAAAAACTCCAGAAGCATTTCCATGAAGCATGAAGGGAAATCCTAAGACAACGACACAACCTTAACATGCTGTCTCTTCTCTATTTCCTTCACTTTGCTGTAAAACTATTTTCTCCTCTTTGCCCCATGTAGCAGGTAGCAGCATGCAACAGTATTTGATTTTATTCTTTCAAGATACTGAAAGAAAAAGTAAGATAATCAGTAAGAAACGTTTTTTCATCTGATCAACAGAATGTTTGCACATATTACATATTTTACCTTTTCATTTTAGTGTTATAGCTTTCTGCAGCACATGATCCCATTTAGAACAAGAAAATAAAATTCACTTTTTCTAACTACTAACAAATGGACTGAAGAAGACGGCTATGCAAAAAAAAGAGAAAGAAAAAAAAAGCCTTTCCAGCTGCATGTTAATCAACCTAAAGTCATTTTTTGGGGTTCCTGTCTCAAGCTGATGGAACACACAGATGGTGCAAATTCCCATTCTATGCATCCATTTGCCCCAAACCCTGCAATAACTTCTGCTTTTCTTGCCATTAGATCTGTTCCATCTTTCTGACCCATTAAATCTGCCTTATCTTTTCTCTCCCGTGTCTAATCATCTGCCAGTTCTTTTTGCACGCATACCATCTCTTCCATTCTCTGCGAAAAATATAAACTGTGAAACATACAAGATGTTGCAACCTCCAACATCTAAGATAACCATGATGTGTTGTGCTACAGCAATATACTATGTCTTTCATCAAAAGTCATAATTTCTTATAAAAATTGTTATCAGAATATATTTTAAACATACCCAATCTCTTCTGCAGATGCCTAGGTATTCCAAAAGAAAGGATGAACACAGAAACATAAAAGTTCTCTTTTGAAGACTTTTAGTCAAATGTAAACATTAAAATGCAGCTAAAAAAATGCTGACTCTGTGTGTCTGTATGCATGCGTGTGTGGCATGGTGGTGACCAGTTGAGTTACATGTGTGTGTGTGAGAGAGTGATGAGGGAGGGAATCTGATCGCAAGTGATGTGATCTGTAAGCAGTTGAGAGTTGAAGGGTGGGATGAGCCATGACAAAAAACAAATGTCAGTGGATAAAGTTGGTGATAGCTTGTGTTGCTACCAAACATCCTGCATATCTGATGCCTTGGAAAGTCTCCGTCACATCAGAATGGTCCAAGGCCAACACACCTTACAATAAAGCTGCCTAGTCTGAGTTCAAGAGCTCTACATAAGAAAGTGAAAATGCCCTGCCCAGCAGTTTTGCAAGTTTTGACAATCTTCAGCCCTCAAGTCTGTACTGGAACGCGTTGAAAAGCATTGGCCACCAGTGTCAGTGAACAATTCACAGTATGTCTTTTTTGATATGATATGGATATACAGAACTCTGCATACATATGCATATGCATCTAACAATCTCTCTCTCTCACACACACACACAAGCGCATGTATTAAAGTGAGATAGACAAGTATCACATAATGAATAATGGTCCTTGACATTCTATGTCAGTAACAAAATAACATTAAGAAGGACTGTGGATGACTATTATAAAATTAGCACCGATTACTTTTAAAGTGCTGAAGACACCACAGATCCTTGACAGAATCAATTAAAAAGAAAAAAGAAAGATATTAAGTGCAGTACATACTGCATATTATAAACACTTCAAGTTCGGATCATTAACTTGTGCATGGATGGAATGTTTCTCTTCTGCAGAATACTGATGTCCTGTAATGGCCTTACGGAAGACACACCCTGTAGCATCAAGTTTCTGATAGTTGAACCCACCATTGTGCACTACAGACACCCCTGCCCTTCGAGCACATAAGCCTGTAATATAGATGTCTTCCAGCCAAAATAATTTGATTTCAAGTGATGTTTGATACAGCAATGATGCTGCTTTTGTTGACATTGCATATGCTGTCCCAGATGTATACTTAGGATAAACCTTTTCATTGAAATCTTCTAAGGGAGTATACCACTTAGAATTTTTATTCTGAACAGGCTTTGCCCCTATAAATGAATGTCCCATCACAAAATGTGGCCTAAATTCACTTCTCAAGGCCTGGATAAGGTTTTGAACATTCACATACATGTCATCATCAGCCTTTAACATGTATTTGGAAGAATTGCAGTACATGGTCACCCACTTCAAAAGTGCCACGGACTTGATGCTGAGGTTCCTGTAAGAATCCACAAAATCCTCCTGGATGATGTCATGATACTTGTCACTCTCTGCTGTCAGCTGTGCCTGCAGATTTGGTTGGCCAGCACCAAGTATGAACATCACAGTAACATTGTATCCAGCAGCAGCAGACTTTGAACCCCAAGTGCTTCGCACAGCCATGCGGTCATCAAAATTCTGGACCGCCGTGATAACTCCAATGATGAGCTCTGTGTAGGCAGTGCAGGCTGTGGGTTCATTGATTATATAGGAAAAAGGATGGGGGTTCACAATATTTAGGGCTGAAGAGGATGTAGTTTTGCTGCTGTCCCCGAGCAGCCTGCTACCATTGGTATCGTGGGGTGAGTTCTGGATGATCGGATGGTGAGATGTGCTTTGTAGTGACAGGAGAACGTCACTGTAGATCTGCAAGGTCTGCCTGCTGTTGAAGTATATGGCATAATGCACTAAAACACCCACCACAATGATGCCCAGCACCACCTGCAACAGCACCTTAATGCTGGACTTGCTGTAGCAGAACATCACTCTAAGTCTGCAACATATTCACAATAACACACATCAACAGCTGTATCTGAACATCATTCTGTTTCTGCAGCACAATCACACTGACACACCATCCGTCATTTCCTGTTTAAACACCATAGTAGACCACAAAGTCCTAAACTAGCAGAAGAATTGTACTTAATGAAATCTGTAAAGTCAATTCCTGCAGGAATAAATTGTCGTATAAATAACTTCAACCTCATCTATTTAGCCTGCCGTCTACTTTCCCCAGACAGGGCCAGTTCACAGTTCCAGGTTACAAGATTCCTTGTTACAGTATGCTCTCTCTCTTGCGCACACACACACACGCATATGCGCGAATGTCACCATATGTCAAAAGAATCAAACATCTGCCTGGGCTAAAGTTATGAAGCAGGACAATGGTTGATGTGGGTGTGACTGACGGAAGGACGTAAAGTAAGCAGGAGACGCTGTCACGTTTTCATTATGTTCGGATTTCAGCAACAAGGAAACACGCTGTGCCGCAGGCTTCAAAGCGTGCGGCTTTCCCAGTGTCACGACATTTTCCATCTCAGACTTTAGCCACTACCCACCTTGACACATTAGACCCCCAACGGCAGCTGGTTGCCTAGGGATCGAAAGCAGCGCTCCTTTTTGAGGTAGCAGTCACACGATGGGCAACGACACTCCATCACCTTCTGGACGTTGGAGAGTGAGGTTTTGGAGACCGAGGGTGCTATCCATCTTCTTTCTCGCTCTCTTTTGTATACCTTGGCCCCCCCGTAAGGGGCCAGGTACCTCTTCAACAGCTGGAAGGGCGAAGTATGCTGTCTGTACCACACGGGCATCGATTTGCCCAGCGTGCACGTTTCCAGCCTCGTGGGCCGGTGCTCTAATCAGTCGGTTTTCCGTTTCCGTTACGCCTAAACAAGCACGCGCCTGTGTTAAGATTTACGTTTATAGGATTTGTTTTCAGTTTTTTGTTCTCCTTACCAAAGAACACAACTCTACACAGACGTGGAGGTGCGACTCCTCACTCTTACAAACCCACATTCTTCACACGGCCGCTAACAGAGCCGGCTGGCACTCACTATGCCAACTGTGACGGCACACGACAATCCCTTTGAGCTGGCATCAAGAATTGTGCATTTCCAGCCAGAGACATGCTTTAACCCGAAGACTGCATGCAGATAAAGATATCGAATTGAGAAGGGCATTAAGAACTAATTCATGCTGCTGTTTTGTGTAAAGACGGGAAAACGTTTTTTTCCTCCAAATAAAGGCTTTCAGTTGTGACACACAGAACTAAAGTAGACGATTCTGTTATCT
Organism: Marisa cornuarietis; assembly: GCA_004794655.1. Taxonomy (NCBI): domain Eukaryota; kingdom Metazoa; phylum Mollusca; class Gastropoda; order Architaenioglossa; family Ampullariidae; genus Marisa; species Marisa cornuarietis. Next base: position 2,726,974 of record SMMW01000631.1, read on the forward strand.
AAACTGGTAGATAACAAAAGCGGTAATTGGTTGTTTACGACCTTGACACTTCTGCAGAACTTTCGACCAAACATACGAATCTGACAGACACAGCTGTTAGTGCTATTATGATACTGTGTGTTTTCTTCTTTTCTTTTAAAGATTGCAAATACAACAGTAGTTTTTTTCCAGTTAACAACCGTATAAAAAATAAAACGTGGATTATCACAAAAATGAACCTTCTTCTGAACCTAGTGTGGGGTTTGTACCACAGGTCGATACAAGGTATAACTAATTAACTGTTCATGCAAAACAAGATGTCGATGTTTTACCTGGTCTATAGTTTTATAATTAAATGTGTCATATGTGTGTGTGTGGTTAATTGGTGTTTTATGCCGAGCCAGCAACTAAGGCTATATTACGGCAAGGCAGCCAGGCCTGTAAACAGATGCCACATCGGAGAACGAACAGGGTGCCCGAGATGAGAGCTGAACTCAGGACAGCCATCCTTCACTGTATTGGTGACAGGCAATAATTATAACCGCTGCGCCACAGGACCGCCCTAAATGTGTCATAAGCAGACAAGCGACCGATACTAAGAACAAGCTTGAGGAAGGTTTGAAGAGCGGTGTCGATCTTCGTCCATCTCGACAACGCGGAAGGGGGGAGGAAGGGAAGGGGGTGTGGGAGGGAAACGACAGACTCGAGTGGCTCGAGCTTATGTTTGTGTTTAGGCATGTGGTGGGTTTGCATACGCTGTGGAGGTGGCGCACCTACTTATCACCGCGCACATATAGGCTGAGAAATTCCGCAGGCTGACTAATGTTATCAGTTCCATTATCTCGCTCGTGAATGGAAAGCAGAGGTAGTCATGGAAACATCAGTTCTCGTAACATGCTGACACCAGTCCAGTTCACCTTCTAATTATGTTGCACTGCTCCTTCACCGGACACGTATCTGCAAAAGGTGACTGGCAATGTTTTACTCGACTCGTATACAAATCTGTCAATCACTGTCACTTGTTCAAATGTGTCGTGTTAAGAAGGTCCCTCTAGTGCAGAGGTTTTCAAACTGTGGTACGCGTACCACTACAGGTACGCGAAGGTATGACGGGTGGTACGAGAGCACCATGCGCCATTATAAAAGAACACATACAGCATCTATATTTTACGGGGGCTGTATGTTCACTGACATTGCTGCGGGTGGAGCAGAGGCAGGAATGTCTTGGTGTCAGGATATTAGCCCATTAAGAGGGCGTCAAGAATATTGGGAACCAGACCCTTGTAATCCTGATTGATCGACAGCACTCTGCATATTTACTCCGTTTACCCGCTGGTAGGTGGGTGGGGTCTGTGGGTGTTGTGACCGCCGGGTCACCAACCGTTAAAAGTTTGTCAGACGCGGAGACAAGTCTACATATTTATACACATAACAAGATGGATAATATACATGTTTAATGAAATATATTTATATCATGAAATATTAACAATTAAGTAACTACTGACTAAATCAGAATACTAAATACCGGCGAACCTAAGTCCTAGACTAGTATATATATATATTCGCATGGGGTATGGTTGGGAGGTGGTACTCGGTCAGTTCGAATTGTCGAAAGTGGTACTCGTCTATAAAAGTTTGAAAACCTAGGCTCTAGTCTAGTGTCCATGGGGTAGGGTTTAAAACCGAAGCCAGAGTTAAGGAGAGTGAGTTGTGAACAAGGTACATGTGTAATCGACTTTCAGCCTGCAAGTTACAGCTCATCAAAGGAGTAGTTATCGACCTGCCGACGTTCACTGTAGTCACATTTACAACTGCCATTCTTCAACCTCACTTCTAGCCATCACTCGAATATTTAAAGGCACATCAAGGTTACCTGTCCAGCATTTGTTGAACATTACTTGCAAAAGGATTTTAAAAAAACCCATGTAAATGTGAAACCCAAAGCATTCATTTCTAGAAGACCCGCAATTATACCCGCAGACAAAATCTGCTACACTTCATAAATATGGCTGGCTTACCAACGTACTCGTCCTGTTCTAGCATTAGTTACCCAATGTCGCGCCTGGCAGGGAGGTACCAACTTTTCTTTCACTAAATCAGTCATTTCTCATCTATACTCTACGGCAATATTTTGTCTAACTTGGTAGTACACTGAAGGTGACACCATCGTTCGCCCCCATTCTGACGTCACACCACTAGACAGCAGCTGTGTCAACTAATTGCTTCCCCTTCCTTAACAGCATTCTTGCCGTTAATCAAGAAGCTGATCGTTCTTATACGGGGATTATCAATCAATCAATCCTCTTGGTGCTATTTGCATATAAGGCCTCAACCAGAGCCTGCCACTGATGTCGATCGGCTGAAACCCGCTCCAGGCGACCCCATGTCCAGCCCTTTCCTTTCATCTCCCTTTCCACTGTTCTTCTCCAGGTTTCCTTTGGGCGGACTGTTTTCTTCGGCCGTCTGGAGTCCATCGTAGGGCGATTCTGGAAAGGTCTGATGTCTGCTGGCGAAGCACATGTCCAATCCATCGCCAACGCCTTCGTTGAACCTGCGTAGTGATGGACTCGGTTTCAGTTCTTTGGTAGAGTTCTTCATTGGTGATGGTGTTTGGCCAAAAGATGTTAAGTATGCGCCTGAGGCATCTGTTTTGGAAGACGTCAAGCCTGTTACCGATGTTTTTGGTCATCTTCCATGATTCTGATCCATAAAGGAGGGTGCTTTCACATTCGACTTGAAGATTCTCAGCTTGGTCTTCTGGCTGATGTTTTTTGCCTTCCATGTGCTCATGAGTGAGGCGAAGGCTTGGCTGGCTTTCGCCAGTCGGGCTCGAATCTCCACCTCCGCATCCCCGGTGTTGGACATCTTGGACCCAAGATAGGTAAAACATACGGGGATTATACACACAAGTAAAGGTCACTCTTCTTTCACCGAAAAAGAAGGTATAGGATAATTTTTTACTTTTGTTTTGGACCTTTTCTGGTTACCAGGGGCCTAATACATAATTCGGGACAATGGCCGATGCAATCGATTATTCGTGAAGCGCCGGGTGAGTAACCGAATGCCGTACAACAAAAAACGTGCATCAAGGAAAGCGCTGTGCCGTCTATTTGTAGTCTTGGTATGTAGTCTTGTTTCCCGCAAGAACATGGCACTTTTGTCTAATCCAGGACTTCAGCCACTGTCCCGCTTTATACTTTGTTACTACATACATAACAGACATAGTACAGGATGCACAATTTTTTGCACACAGTTTTTCCTCAAAGCATCTTGCCTTTAACACCTTTTTAACCGGAAATCTATAATTAAATATATAGCTAGGTTTGGAAAATGTGTTCATGTGTCATGCTCCAGACATGCTCGACACAGAGTTCGGTTAGGGGGAGGGGGGAAATTTTTAAAGCACAGTGATAAAACTTCTGTCACCAAGCGAAAACGATACTGGGCTCACTCCTCTTCTTAAGACACAAGTGTTTGTCTCTGATATTTGTTTGCAGCTCTGGCCATCGGCTTCGTCACTCTTTTCCCTCCCTATAACGCAAAAATAACCGGTTGGTGGAAACATTATTCCGACAAACCAACCAACCCATCAACCACAGTATCTTTCGGGCGTTATGAGCATTAACAAAAGAATCCAACGCATCATTGCATGTATCGAGCGGCTGCTTCCACAGTACGCCGGTGGCGGTCACGACCCAAACAGACGTTCCAAGGTGTGTCAAGACTTAACAAAGGAGTTCCATAAACTTTGGACCATGAATTTTATGACCGTGTAAATTTCCCTCGTGTATTGTGCATGTTTAGTCAGGCACTACCGTTGGGTTCACACGGGTTAATTACAACTGACTGATAATAGTTTTATAATTACGTTATAAGAACAAAAACTCTTGGCGTCCCATTTGTTCGAGATTTGATTCCTTTTTAATTTTAACCGGGGGAAGAAACCAGCATTGCTGACAGCAATCCCCGATCGTGACTTTCAACGCGGGAGTATGGCTACCACCGAGGCTCCACTCTGAGATGTACTCTGGGTCTAAACTGCTATTGACCAAGCGCAAGGCGATGACCTCCAGGGTATCCACCGAATCTGAGCTCTGCCCCTTGATGACTGGCGCTCTGCTAATCTGTAACTGCCTTGAAACAGACACTAACTTAAAGGCCGAACTTTTACCTCAGGGCTGAAGAGGAGAAAGCACTCACCTGCGTAATGACAACATGCTGCCGCGAGCACGTGCTGAAACCAGCAACCGCTACTTTAAAACAATTACAGCGAAAGCAGGACCATTAGGAATCTCACTCGCTGTCCAACTATTTACCGATAGCCTACAATGGTGCTAGCGTGCATATGCTGCTGATAAAAAGTCCTTATCTTAGAAATAGCTGCCATTTTATGACCGATGTTAAAACAGCAGGACAGGACCGGAACACGCGAAATTTCAGCTAACAAAATATTGACCGCTTGGTGAAACGTGACAGGTAGTGCTTTTGCCTTCTCCACTATGTTACAGAGCTGAAACATTCGAGCGCAGAGCACTGCGACATAAAACTACATCACATGACAAAATAAAGACTTAAAGGTCAGGGGAGGGAAATCGTGTTTAACGCCGAGCCAGCAACCAAGGCTTTATCACAGCCAGCCCAGTAAACAGATGCCACGTGTGAAGAAAGAGTAGCGTGCCCGAAACGAAAGGTGAACCCAGGACAGCCAAACTTTATTGGTGACAGGCGCTAACCGTTGCACCACCGGACCGCCCACTTTAAGATCAAATGACGGACAACACGTGATTATGAAGAGGGACTCGGAGTGTTTTTATTTTTAATTTTTAAAGACATGTAGGCCAACTAAGACAGGCTGGTCCCAGTTCAACTGCACGCAGGGTGTCATTGTTTTTTTGTTTTTTTTTTAAGCTCAGTGAGTGTCGTGGCTGCGCTGTGTAACGTCGCCCACAACTTGAAAATTCAGACTGGGATCATATGTTTGCGATACGGTTGTATGTTTCAGCCTGCTTCCCATCATAAAATCAATACAAGTACGCTCCTTCATTCAAACACCCACATCAACACGCATGCAAATATGCACACACGCATGAGTGCACATACATATAAAATACCAAGCAAAACAAACATGTTTTACACTAATGACACGATGTTCTATCTTTGCTCTGTTAAAACCCGAGTCGCAGCGGATCAGTGACCCCTGACTGAAGGAATGCATGCAGCTATGTGTCGAACGCAAAGGCTTCTGGGAGGTAGTCACAGCCGCAGCAGTGCGTGCACGACTTGCAGCGAGTTTGCCTATGCATAAACATGAACGAGACGGGAAAAGGTAGCTCTAGTTTCCAACATCCAAAGCTATATCAAAGTTCAAGGACCCGGATTCTTTCACTCCCCTGAAGGCATTAACCTGTTTGCTCTCGAATGCCGCAGCTGGCCCCACCACCTGCACAAATGGCACATTGAACTGAAACCCATTGTTCTTCTAAAGAGGTCTTATTTATTTGTACCTGGTAAATGTGTTGAAAAAGCTTCATGCTGGACGAAGAACCACACAAAAACGTCCGCAACAACGTCAACGAAATTCTCAAAATCCCGTTTTACTCTTCTTTCTTATTGTTTACAATAGCAGCCAACCACTATCACACCTTCGCAGATTATCAAGTTTCAAATGCAGAAATACACATGAAAAATTAATCTAAAATAGCATCCTATTAACTTATATGCTTACATAAACTACAATTTCTAAACATGAATAAATTCCCGTATTTTTTGCTGGAGCCAATCGGGACTTAGATGCTGAACCGCGTTCTTCGAACCAGGGGCACACAACTCAGCTGATAGCGAAAAGATTAATGGGTCGGATGACTCAGCCTGATTAACAAGAAAGTGCTTTTTTCGATCATTGCGATACATTGAAATGTATCAAGCACACAACAGCATATAAAAACCACGTGCGAAACCATCTCAATTACTGTCGTTCGACGGTGACAGCAGATCGTCAAACAATTAGGGATAAGAATGTAACATTTAGCAACCAATTTCGATAATAAATAATAAAATCCTCTCAAATCTACCTGCTACCTTTCTTTGCCACTGTAAGCGGTAGACATCCAAAGCTTTGCACAGGCCGCCACCAACAGCACCGTGGCCCATGGTGTCAAGTAACAGACCACTGTTTGAAAGCACCGGCGGATCCTCCTGCGACCTGTCTCTGTGGGCAGCGCTCAACCGACTTCGTCAGAAAGCTAAACCTGTGTGCTACATATTGGGCAAAAAGGTAAAGGTTGTTCCCTAACCTTTTTTGGTCGTTGGAGAGTGCGGTGTTTGAAGTGACCCTTGGATTAGCAGGTACACTACAATCTCTATAAACTGTAACCGCTCACGGACATATAGGGCAGCAAGCGACCGCACAAGCTTTGAGTGGGCAGTCAAGCGCGTACTTTGCGACCCACAACACTGCATCGGAAGGTACCCGATCTCTTTGTTGGAGCTCTTGGTGTCTCTACACGTGTCTGGGCCTTTTCGCACAGATAACACTGCGGCTTTTCGCGTTAAAGCTCCTGCATTTATAGGTATGTTTTAAATTAAATTTCAGCAAGGATCCCTGATATTAACATGGCCTTGTCACCTACGTTCCTTTGTCGAGTGGAAAAAAAACTTGTTACGCGATTGTGATTTCTGACGGTTTAGAAGTCTATTATTACTATCATTCCCCTCGCACACCTTCCTCTATCTCTATCTCCCGCTCAATCATTTCTGACATTTGGATCTGGCCGAGGGACATTTGGATAATGATTCTCTCTCTCCCCCAAATCTTCTCTCTCGCCAGGCGCACACTTCAGGTACTCGCCCAAGGGACAGAGATACCTCGTGGATCGTCTGCACACGGATGTTCAGTGTCTGAATTTCGCGTCGGATGCAGAACGTGCCACAATAATATCCTAAAGCATTAGTAGCCCAAAACCTTCGCAACGTCACAGCTGCACGACCTGTAGCATCTCGCAGGCTGTCACTCCCCACTACCCCTCCCCCAATCTCTACCCCCCCCCAGCGACAGCAGAGAACTGCGTCAACTAGTCCCCACGTTACGTCGACATAACTGCGCGTGTAGTTGATGTCTGCTAAAAATTCAATGTAGTTTCAAACAGTCGGCAGTGAAAATTGGTAATTTATTCTCAAGTACAGCGAGGTGGGGGGACGGGAGGAGAAAACGGTTGGCGGGAAAGGTGGGGTGAAGGAACCATGCTGAGATTTAGCATTGCGAAACATTAAACACCCTCTTGTCCTTTCCCATTCTTTCTTTTTGTCTGTCTCCCGTGCATTACATCTTCTCAAAATATTTTCCCTCATAAAGAACCAACGCGGTAACATCATCTACTGCACATTCGACATCCTATTCCATACTTGATATAATCTATGAGACTATTTTGAAAGGTCTGACCAAAAGCCATGGTGTGTGAGGTTCTAGAATTCACCATCACATGGAGGAATACAGGTTACAATAAATAATGCATTTTCTCTATCTCAAAACATATGGGTAAATTTTATTACCTGGCGTTAAGGAAAGTTACAGAAGACGATAGAACTTGCGAATGAAGACAAGCACTCTACCCATATTATCCAAATCACGCAAAGACAGCTTTGTATATATATATATATAGATAGATAAACAAAACTCGGTACAGATATCAAATGTGGACACAACTGCATTATCATAATTAATTTAAGCGTTTACATCCATTCAAAAAGCACACTTTACATCTGTCAAGGAACATCAGGTAAACACTTAGAGGAAAGAGAACGTTGGGGAAGGTCTTCAACTCGTATACAGGCACGCGCGCGCAACCATACTCCCCAACACACACACACACACGTACGTACACCCTCGCATTTTCCACAAAGCTGACATTTGGATCAAGCCGAGGAACATGCACATCACAAGTTATGCGCTGGGTGTAATGCCCCAAGGCCACGCTCTACCTTCTTTGGCGCACGCAATCGTAATGCATCGCAACGCCGAATCCCCTACAGGTCTACACCTTTTCTGCCGCCATTTTCCCTCCCCCTTATGTATAGCGGGACTTCCACGATTTTTGTCACCCTGACTTTCGTCCGCCGAACACTTAGTCAAAACATTCCAGACCTCGGAAGATGTACTTACACATGTAAGCAGTATAACAGTTTCCTAAAAAAAAAAAAAAAACTACCATCCCGACACACACACTCTCTTTCAAAGCTGCTTTATTAATATTGATCCACCTGTGCATGTTTTATTATTCAATTTCAGCTATGCCTTTCTTTGCTTATGGTGGTATGAATGACTGCCCACGTCAGTAATCAAACGAGACCATTTTTTTTTCTCGACCACAAATTTTGATGGTTTTATTCAATAAAACGTTTGTAAAAACCATACCAGATTTGGACTAAAATCTTTTAATTTAGTTTTAAGACTTTGAAAGTGGAACAGAGAGTATTACATTAGGCGATCTTTAGATGATGAACCGAGAAACATGTGCAATTTATGAAATTATTTGTACTAGTTTTGATAAATAGCATCATTGATTGGTTGAAGATATATTTATGCTGTACTAATATTTATTTTTTTCCTCTCATTACTCTTAGGATCATTTTACAGTTGTTGTATAAAACTGTCATATTTATTTAACTGAACAATCATTAAAGTTCTACATGATGAAATTGGGTGAATTGCATTTTTGCGTATTAAAGTCTTACCTCTGAAGCGGTGAACGAATAAAATCAACGTCAATGACAATAAATCCAACCACAACCACCAAGAGTTTTACTGCTATAGTTGCTGTCTAAGTAGAAATACATATTTATCAACATATTATTATAAACCAGACGCACGAATGATGATTAAAACAAATGGTTCTGCACATTCAAGGGCGTAAAAAAATCGCTTAACATCTACAGGAAAATCTATTTCGTAATGTCAAAACAACTGAGGCTTGAAATTGTAAAAACGATGCTTGACTCTTCAACAACAGCAACAACCATCATCATCATCATTGCGCTGCAGCCAGACACGTACAAGAAAAGAACGTAAGATAAAAAGAAACGAAAGAAAGAACAAAAGATCAGAAGAAAAATAATACAAAATAAAAAAAGGACAAATAAATAATGGAAAGAACAAAGACATAAAGGAAGAACGAAAGAAAGTAAAAGAAAAACAGAAATGAAGAAAAAAGAAGAGAAAATAAGAAAGAAGAAAAAAAAGGAAGGAAGAAAAAGAAAAAAGAAAAGAAAGAAGGAAACGAAAGAAGGAATAAATAAAAAGAAAGATACAGAAGGGCAAAAATTATCTCGACACACGTTTCCTCTCGTGCTGGGCCGACTAGACAAGCAGCCAACGTGGGCCAAAGCAATTCTTCAGATGTGGAAGCGTGCGTTTAGAACGAAGTTATTTTTGCCCTCAGCTTCTTTCATGTTGAAGATCTGCATCAGGATCTTGCTACTGATAAAGTTTGCATCAAGTTACGACCAGATATGGCGGGAGAAAACCGTGGCACGGCCCCCAGCTAACGACGTAAGACGGTGACCTCAGCAGAGGGGTTGGGGGAAGGGGTGGAGAGAGTTAGGGGAAAGATAAAATGTCACTGCAGCTTGAAGAGGGCTGCACTAGAATTGATTAAGTTGAGGGTTATGGGAGCAGAACCTCGGTCGGTAACTTGCACACCTCTCGCTTACACCTTTTCTCCCACCCACCCCCGTCTCTCTCTCTCTCACACACACACAACCTTTTTTCTCTCTGTTCGCGCGCGCGTGTGTATCCGTGAGTTTAACCATGTATGCCATGTGTGCATGCGCGAGAGTGTGTGTACAGTTGGGGAGAAGGTGCGAGCAAGCACGGGTTTTTTTCATGCGCAGGTGTGTGATACGCGCAGGTGCGTATGAACATATCCATTCGTTGGTGTATGCACACACGTATGCTTCACATTGGTAGATATTTGATGTAATCGTGAAATCGCAATGCTTATCAACAAAACGCGAAAACCCAGAAAAGCCCAGAAAAGAAAGAATGTAAAAAAAAAAAAATAGGAGGGGGAGGGAGAGACATAAATAAAGATAGCATTTCCATGCACGTTGCCATCGTTTCACGACCCTTCACCTACCCGTGTCGAGCCACAAGTCAGGGAACGTTTCACGCTCGTCTATGTTCCGTGCTATTGGTCAGAAGCGTGGAAGCATTCAGCTCCGGCATGCTGCCAGCCCCTCTGATTGCGCAGCATCACGTTGCAGTGACTGTGATATTCACGTAGCACCCCACCAGGCAACACCACAACAAAGATGGCACAACGTGCGCAAAAAGATCGTTAATCGTTGACGCACGCACGCCAAACACGCCCAAAGGACAGCGTGACTAAAGGCTCTGCATGTTTACACCCTTGCAGATACTTCGTTCCGCATTTATTCGCCTCGTCTTAGGTACACGAACATAGTTTCATGATGACTCGGCAGCAAACAGTAAAAATGTCTCTTTTTTTCTTTTTAAAGAAAAAGGCAGTGTCGGTATCTCTTTTCCAAATGTAGAGACCTATTTCTGCCACAATTGCTACACGCCCTGAGTTTTGCGATGAAATGACTGCCAAACATATGTAGCTACAAAAAGATGCCTCCGACATCAACAGCTTTGCTAAAAGAAAAGACCCCAGATTACTTAGTCACTTATTTATCTTTCTTATACAGTCATCCTGCATTTGTTTGCAGTCTACTCCGTGTTCCACGTGATCAACCACAGACCACTGTGGACCAATGTGCAACCAGCCTGGCCGCATTGGCTTTGCCAGTCCTACGTTTTACAGGCACAACAATATTGTTCAAAAATCTGTATTTCTGAATTTTTCGCCAAGCATTTTTCGATTATTTTTTTCACTTAAGTTCTCCTGGCACGGGTAATTTGTTAGATGGCAAAACCCGACCATATCTAGCTTCTATGCTATGAGCTTACGAGATGCTCCAGCTGTTCTTTTGTCCTCGCCTACCAGCGCCACATCAACTTGCCCACCAGCAGCAGGTCATCTCGCCCACCAAGGGGACGCTAACTTTCCCACCAACGGTAAAGGTAAGGGACGTTTTCAGGGTTGGGGTTGAGGATTTAGAAACCACACTTTTCTGGGAGCCAGCTATTTGTGGGCTGGTGCTGCCCAGTTCCTCTCCCTCTCTCTACTTTACCACTCCCCAACAGGCTCAACTAGCTGGGGGAACCAGCGCGCCTCCAGGTCCGGACACCAGTCCTCTGACCACTCGGCTACTCGCTTCCCCAATCATGTTGAGTGCAACAGTACGCAAGTCTCTACGGTAGAAAAATCTCTGAATCCATGTGGTACGATAGCCACCCTCACCTCGCCACCGTCTTTTATTTATTTGGTAAAAACGTTAGTCGATTGGTTAGTGCAGTAGTTAGTATTGAGGACTTACTTTTCTGAGCACATCATAGAACAAGAGGGCAAAGTATTCTCTTAATCTATAGAAAACTTCCACGCTCAAGATTTCTTCCATAGCTGTGTTCAAAGCAACAATTACGCTCGTTCTTTATCTTCGCATCATGAATGCAGCAGTCACGTACTCTGTTCTGAAAACCTGACGAAGCCAATGTACCCTCCAGTGCTCGCCCGACGTGTACTTTGCCAAACTTTCCTGCAACGCTCTGGGGGATGCTCCCAGGTGGTCTCTGCAAGGTTCTTCTAGGCCAGTTTACCGACTTTCTCATCTTCGTGGCTTCCACGTGAGCCTGGTATCAAGTTTAACCCGCAACGGAAGTTTCCTCTAAGGGAGATACAGGTCTCATCACCCCTCTGATTGACAACCTCTGAGAAGGAGGGAAACGATGAGGGTGGGGAATAGAGTGAAAGGGAAAAAAGAAAAAATGAAGGAGAGAGAGATTAAAGAAACATCAAACATGAAAGTTACAAAGTGTGATAGAGCAGATTCCGTACTTCACTTCACCTGTAGCCATGTCTTACAAAGGCCAGTGAACTTCGACTCTGTTAAACCGGTTGTACATTAACTGTAGCTCTTGGGCTGCGAAAGCTCTCAAGATCGAAAACACAGAGGTATAAGAGGGCGGAGAAAGGTTTTCGCCTCCATAAAGCAAGCAAACAAAGCTCCCCGCTGGACCATGAGCGCCTGCACCTGCTGACAACAACGAGCAGCGAAGAAACTACAGTTGTCAACATTATTAAAAGTTTAGAAGAGTGTTATATTTGTCAACAATATTAATGCCCTAAAAGAGAGCAACATGTTTTCGAAGGCCTAGGTTGAGTTCGGCACAAGACAGCGTTTCTCAAAGTCAGAGTAGAAAACTGTTTATTGCGTTTATGCACAGAGTGAAAAGAAACCCGAGCTGTCACAAACGTCCACGAATACTAATTTATACATGGTCCCAATTCTCCCACTGATGATGATGATGATGATGATGATGATGATGATGTCCATTTATAATGCGCAGGTATCCATTCAGAAGAATGCTCATTGCGCAGCAAAAACAGAAAAGAAGAAAAAATAAAACAATAGGAAAGTAAAAAAAATAATAAAGACAGAAGTGGTGCTTGGTTGTTGAAGTAAACAAACGAGTCTTCAGTCTTTTCCGAAACGTGGTTGCTGAGGTGATGATTGACAGTGACGATGGCAGAGCATTCCACAGCTTAGGCGCAGCGTTTGTGAAGGCCCTGGCTCCAGTGCGCTTCTTGTTTGTGTCTTCCTCTGCAGGGATACCCCACCATGCACTATTACAGTAGTCTAATCTCGATATGATGGTATCCAGAGCAGAGTCGGCAGCAGCCTGAGTCTGCATGGGCCGTAATCTACCTAAAGTCAAAAAGTAATAGCATTTTGACACAACAGAACTAACACTGGGTGTTACCGTCACAACGTAAGTGTATCCTTGTACATTACTCACATCAGGCTGATTGCCCCATCTCTTGTTCAAGGTTGAGAACTGATATTTAATGGACTATGCCTACCGCTTAACAAAATTAGTTTTAGGAGGACATCAAGAAACAATGACACAATGGTCAGTCACTCTCACTGAGACAATCCTCAATTTAGACTCCATGAGAATTCTCTTACCCTTTCCTGCTCTCTGAACTGTTACGCCCTGCCTCTTCTCGCCAAGGGACGTCTCCCCATTGTCTTCCTGCCACCATATGGCTTGACCCAGTCAAACATACGAATCTTCTGGGACAAGGTATGTGTAACGTTTCGCGGCTCACGCCCCATTTTATTGTATTATTTGTTCAAAGCATAGGTAGAACAGTGGCACGTTCTTGGGAAGCCACGTGACCGTGTGATGCAAATCATAAAATTGCATCACGCCATGACGCGATAGAGGAACTCCAGACTCCTTTTGTAAACAAGACTTAATCTGAATTTCCATCTGGCGGAGCGTAATGTCGGCCAACACAGTCAATCCAGGTGGGGATCTATGCCGACTAAATGGTAAAGAGAAACTGATGTAGTCCCTCGGCATGGAATCCACGAAATGATAGGGTTGCAATGTGATCGCCCTAGTTACCGAGTAGCCTAGCGTCCCATTGGTCTCAACCGGGTTAAGGCAGAATGAAGTTGGTCTGCATAACGTTTCTCAGCGGAGATCTATCGGACAAGATAAACCTAGACGTGGTCAGTGAAGGATTTGTAACGGGCGAGTCGTTGAAGAGAACTAAGTGACACGGAGACGGCAGACGTACACTGTGATCCGTCAGGGACTCTACTTCTGTGAAGTCATTCTGCAGCAACCTTCCAGCGAGAACTGGGTGACACGGAGACGTTCACTGCAATCAGTCAGGGACTCTACTTCTGAGTGGGACGCAACGGGAATCTGTATGAGACTACAGACCTCTACAGCGGTAACTACGGACGCTGAAACACTCCTGCCGAAGGGCAGTGCAGAATCGACATAGACTGGGGATTGACTATAGCAAGGCTGTTCTACAAAGCCGTGATCTACTGTTGTGTTAATCGTAGAACTTACTGTTCTAGTTCGTCAGTTGGATGGACTTCTTATGTGTTAGCGTACACCTGCTTTGGATATAATTCGCCGGTCATCCATCCAGGTGAACTTGTATGCGGTCAGTTCACCTGCCATGGACATAATCTGCCGATCATCAGTTCGAGAGAACTTCTCTGCAAACCATTCACCTGCTTGGGATGTAACTTTGTGATCGTCAGTTCGGGTGGACATCTATACCGGCTAAGTGAACTCCTGTGTGTTGGATTACCTGACCGTCGAATCGGTGACATTGCCGGGGAGACCTAACTTTCTATCAGTTATTAGACATTCTCTATTTCTTTTACCACTTCATTTCTTCCTTTCTTTTAAAACATTAAATGTTGGAATCGTTGGCCGCGCCTTTTTGTGTGGAAAAGGAAGAAGAGTGCCGCGAGCGTAGCTACATGTAGGTGCATATTCACGCTCGCAAACATTCATTAGTGCACTCTCCACCCAAAACGTTACAGTAGGCAAGGTACATATTTTTATAGTTCCTTGGCTCTAGGAGTCACGGTAGAGACTGGACCGTGTTTGTTAATGCACATTTTTATAAAATTATATTACTAGCACGAGCACAAAACTACCTCCACCAATAATAATTACAGAAATAAAAATAATCATAATCTTCATTATTTCGCTACACTGATTCTGCGCATGACACGGATGAAAAGAAATCAATCCAGGTGAACAGTAAGTCACACTGGAGAAAAAAGAACAGCTATGTGAAAAAAGCGTGCAATACGACAAATGATGCAACATCGTGGTATGTGTTTGGGGGGATGCAAAAGGGGGAGATGATGGAAACCTCCGAGAGAATAACCACCAGCACACCGATTTTCAGAGAAAACTGAATTAGAAATGTTATTAAATATGAAATGAATGCTGGACGCGAAGACATAGAAGGAAGCAAGAGGGGCAAGTAACGCCAAATAGCTTGGATCCACAAACGAAAACGAACGACTATAGTTTTTATGCTTTGTTCGAGGGACAAAGCATTGCAGAAAAAAGTAAGCGTTAGTTTAGACGCGTTGACAAAGCATTGATCTTATGCTCGTCTTATTCGAGTTGACCGATCTGTCTGCCATGTAACCTCACTTCATGTCCTAAACAGGATCCTCTAAGGAAAGCAAAGCTGAGGACGCCTAGCCCATAGGTGGCTTCAACCCATCAGTATTATATGGGGTTAAGCAAAGAGGGCAAGCCTTAACAAAGACAAATGAAGACTTGCCCTGTGTTCGGATTAGAGCAAAGACGAATAATGACAAATAAATGCCTCGTCATCTTCAGCATATTTGCAGACATTCATTTTTTTAACTGACTGAGTTTCCTAGTGCATGGTGGCAAAGATTTAATAAACTGCTAGTAAAATCCACTCCCTCCTCCGTGATAGACCCAACCAATCAGCCAACCAACCAAGTCATCCCGCCCAATGGAGTCACATGGTATCACGTGGGCCGACCATGGACAAACAACTTATTGTCAAACAAACCTATTGTCCGTGCCATGTAACTTTGGCGATAACGTTGGTGATTGCAAGGATGGGTAAAGGAGGCATTTTGACTGGTAAATTGGAGATATGAAACAGTTTATTAATAATTAAAAAGTTTGCTTCTATGGTGGAGAATCCATCATGCGGCTGGTTCTCAACACTTTACATTTACTTTAATTGTATACACGTATTTGTATTTCAACTATGAAACTTGTTTTAGTGCAAACGTAAGCGTTATATGTCTTGAGCAGACGTTCCAGGCTCTGAGTCATGGTCGACTGCAAAGATTTATCATCTGAAACATACGTCAGTCATGATATCGTCTGGAAAATGGTAGAAACGTCACTCGTCCGTTATCAGGTCTTTCAGTGTACCTAAAAAGGGGAGTGAACGAACTCCAGGTTGTTGTTTTTTTCAGTATGACTGTCTCGTTGAAATCAATGAACGTGTTGCTGCTAGACACGCCTTCTCTCTCTCCAAAGTCAGGCGAAGTAACTTTTGCGAAAAATTCTCCCGCGGACTACCCAATGATTGTGTCACAACGTCGTTACGAATGGCGGAACGTCCAGCGACAAGAAGAGGCGACTGTTACAGATGCTAGTTGTTACACTATAAACTTTATAGTGTCTTTTGTCGTCAGACGCTCGTTTCACTTGCAATCTTTGCTTCAATAAACTCCTCGATGATGCTGCGAATACCACAACACCTCCAACATCCCTATTCCACCAAAAACAAAATAAACCAAACTCTCCATCACGGACAACCACCAACATCTTGAATAAAGCGATATTTCCATCGTCTCAGTGTTAGCTCCAACCCGTTCTCGCGGAGAATGCAAAATCCAAAAAAAAGTTGTGAAGCAGGTGAGGAGTGAACAGCACTTAAGACATCAGGTTAAGAACTGGGCCGGTAAGAAGAATGGCATATAACTCTGCAGCGATGAGTTTGTAACAATAAACATTTCTTCCCCAAATGAAGGCAAGACGGCCATCTTCAGAGAAAAGGTCGTCCCACGTACGAAGTCCTCGACTTCTCGTTTACAAGTTGGTTTTGTGATTTTTTTTTCTCTGGAACTCTCGTTCTGCATACTTTAACCACAACGTTTTGTTTCGCTATAGGTTTGTTCTCTCACATGAAAAACAATACGACCATCGCTTTCTAACAGTAAGCACTCCCTCTGTCCTCCCCCACCCTCGATATTGCCTAAGGGTTTAGCACCTAATTACCCCTGATGATGTCAGAAAACATGGAGAAGAAGAAGGGGAAAAAACTCACCCTCGATCCGCTTTTGAAAACGTTAGCCATGCATTCGCGATGCTTATCAGCGTGGAAATCCCTTTATTTCTTTGGCTGCTGGTATCGTATCGTGGGACACAATACCAATCTCGTGCAAGAAGTGACTAGTTTTTTTGTGTTTTTTTTTTGGAGGGGGGTGGATTCCCTGACTATGCGTCAGAAAAAACAAGGCTGAATGACGGTCGAGAAGGGAAAAACGTGGCCTTGCGATGGTGGTGTTTTCTCTCCGGGACACGTCCTGTTTTGCTAATCTTTTTTCCACCCTGATCGGATGCGCCCAGCATGCTTTCGCACAATACGTCCGCTTGGCGGCGGATTCCGAATCTCACGCGCGCACACGGCAGAGAGAGAGAGAGAGCGCGGGGCTCAGCACTCGAACCCCTGGCGGCATTTCACGCTCAAAACATCTCTCCTGCTGATGCAGCATCTGTTGGACAAGCGGTGCGCGGCCCACCCACCCCAGACGTGCTACAGCTGACACGGTCCTAAGAAGCCGCCACCCGAATGCATCTTCCCTACAACCCCTCCCCCCCCACACACACACACATGCAGAGGACACGGCATAGTACCGGAACCAGCTGTATAACTTGCGGGTGCCGATACAGTCAGCAAGAAAGTCACTGTCACTCAACTAACGAACACGTTAAGTTTGGGACATACTTCTTACCATTCTCTCGTATCAATTTTAGTCGTCAAATGTGGAATGACACCTCGCTAGGTTCTTTCATATATATATATACCCCCCCCCCTTTCCCTCTTGCTACTTTACCCATCGTTCTCGGCAGAATCACTATATTTCTCTGTTCCTGTTACTTGATGCCTTTTGTTTTCTGTTTCGTCGTCAGTACTGTCGTTTTCTTTCGTCCCCTTTGTTCTGTATCTACTTAGTCCACGTCTCTTCCCCGTTTTAAGCGCTAAGAGCATGCTCTTTATGAGTGTGAATATACGCTATAAAAATCTTCACTATTATTATTATTATTTGTTATAAAAGCTACAATAATGTAGGTCCTAGAAAGCACAGATTTTGTTGGACCTTATTATTTTGCAACAATCAAGGAAAAAAGCATCCGTCAAAAACATATATTAGGAGTTTACCGTCATAATGCTAATCCTCACTGGTAAGGCTGATATTCCAATCAAATAAGTCCCTAGTGTTCTCAGTCACTCCTTCAGACATTTAAAAAATCTGTATCTGTTGAACATGTATGTATGCACGTAGTTAGGTTTGTAAATGCATGTAAATGTCATCTATTCGTCTGCACACTGACGAGAAGGGTACACGCACCTGTCACGTTACAGCCAAAAGACACCACTCGACAACGTACATTTGCCTTCCACGTTACAGCCAAAGCACACCACTTGAACAACGTAAATTCACTTGCCACGTTACAACCAAAAGACACCACATCAGCAAGGTACATTAGCCTTCTCACTCAGATGTCTTGAAGCGACGATTCGGCATGCCTTTGGCTATGTCAAGACAGCAGGACCAGTTCAAAGAAACGTCGTTAAGAAAAAAAAACACACACACAGAGGAAAGAAACTAAAAGAAGAACCAAAAAAAAAAAGAGAAAAGAAAAGAGAAAAAAAGGAGATAGTGTCGCTGTGACCCAGCGTCTGTATTTTTAAGAAACAAAGGACACGAAAGACGAGCCTAGATAAGCGTATCTCCGGGTACCAGACAGGGCCAATCCACAGACCTGACAGTTTATCGACCCGTTCAGGTACAGCGACAAGAACAATCATGTCACGGACCCCGGTGCCTACAGGTCTGTAGCTTACAAACAACCCTGGCAGATAACATCGAGTTAACCCGTTAACTACAGTGAACAATTCCTCCCTTTCTCTCTCTCTCTCTCTTTGCCAGCTCCGCCGACCTGCCGTTCATCGGGTGCAAACCTTGGAGGATACATGACCTCGCTTCACGCCTCTAATTGTCTCTGTTTCCAATTACCCTCGCCCTCGCCTGCTGGGTGGTAATGGATGAGGCAAATGGGCTAAAGTGCGGAAAAACACGGTAAGAATACCGCAGCCGTCAGAAGAAATGAGCTCGCATATACATTACCGTGCGCCTTACAACTCTGTCGGAGATGGCGACAAATTTCGGGTTGTCAACGTCCTCGCCATTCCGCAGATCCGGTTGTCTTACCTGGAGGAATCGCTGAAACACATTCCACCTCCTTCTGTTGCCTGCTTTGTGCTTGGTGTCTGCGATGCTCTTACTACGAGAAGATATGTTACGTAATCACCCTCGACAGAGGTCGTGGACGGAAAACTTGATGAAGGAAACTTTTCCTTCATGTTATTTCTCCGGAAACTGGAGTACCCGAAGAAGACACGCCCCCTTCCCGTAAATCAAGTGACTAGTGATTTTACTTTGTGTACTTGAGGGACAATATATAGACGGCGCAGTACACTGCCAGACCACCCCGTGAACAGCACTTGGCATAATATTAATCGAACTCTAAAATTAGAATAAAAGTAAAATCTGCTTAGCGTAAAAATATTGCATAAAATATTTTACGTTGGGAAAAAGTGAGTATTTACATACAAAGTTCCATCGTCTATTGCCAGATGAGCCACGAACGCGCCGCCAGTGGGTCTTGAAAGATGACGTGTCTAAAACAGGGGTCGGTGAAGCCAAAACAGTTACGAAAAGGAAGATGCATTTCAATATTAATGTACTGCCCGGTCACAGATGTCCCACAAATCAATGTCATGTGTGTGTGTGTGTGTGTGTGTGCGCGCGCGCGCACGTGCGTGCGGGAAGCTACTGCAGATACCACAGCGAGGTCTGTACCTGCATCTGTGCTGCAGGTAATCTTAAACCACTACAGATCGATACACGTTAACAGAAAATGTGAAACTGCAATATTTCAGGGAAGAAGGTCTGTGTCACATCCAGCTGCACTGTAGCAGCAGCAGCAGCAGCAGCAGCAGCAGCAGCAGCAGCAGCAGCAGACTATTTTGGCGTTAAAAGCCTCTGCTTGATGGATGGCGGGCGGCGCAGCCAATGAATTATCCATGAACACCCACCTCAACAACGTCGTAGCATTCTGGAACGTTCCATGCCAAGAAGTCACCTCTGCCCTCAGCGAGTTACCTTAATGAGTCCTTATCTGCTCTGGCAGCGAGATTAATAAGGCCCCCGTCTACATCGCACAGCATGCACGTGATTCACGGCAATGTCTCGCACTAGACCGAGGCTGTCTGAAGACGAGGCCTACTCCTCAAATTCGAGACAGCACTGGTGTACAGCGTGTCTATGTCGTGTCTTCCGCATGCAGATCCTGGTATAATAACATCGGTTAGGGATTTTTTGGAAGGGATAGGCGGGGTGGATAAGCTGAACCTGCCTGCAAAAAATGAGGTCATGAAGCTTTCAAAGGCTGAAGAGGATGCACCTGTACCTAACTAATGGCAACAAATGCTACTGGTTAAAATTATGGTCTTAATAAATGTTCATGAACGAAAGGAACCATGCGTTAGTTTCCAATACATCTTGGATTCTAACGCCAAAATTGAACAAAACCCCGACAACTAACCAAGACTGTTAGCAAACTGGGAAATAAATGTTTTAACTACTTATCTCTGATCCCACACAGTTTATGTCCAAAAGAGCTGTCATTTGAATTACTGGCTTTTAATGTCTCTTCCCTTTACATCCTCGGTCTCTCAATATCTTATTCCCTATTGCACTTCGTGAGCTCACGGGAGTGCTCGCGCTTACGCGAACATATATGCACGCACGAACATAAGCGGTTGGTGGTAATAACCATGGCCTTAAATAAGCTTCAGTAATTCTGAACGTGACTTCGCGTAGGGGTTAGTACTAAGCAACTCGGTGGAAGGTGTTCACCCTAACTCCAACCCTCCTAAAGAACAGTTTTTAAAAGATAACATGGACGAAGGTTTGATCAAAATTTGTATACAACTGTCAAGTAAGAACTTTGCCAAACTTCATCAAATGTTTATCTTTATTTGTCCGGTTAAGAACGGCGTTTACCGTGCACGCACGCACGCACACACACACACACACGCGCGCCGCCCCGCCACCCCCAACACACACACACACACACACAAAATTCCGAATATGTGACGATTTTCGGCAATTTTTCTTTGTTTTTGTTTTTTTTATCCAACCCTCAAGAAAAATATTTGCCAAAGTAACATTTTCAAGGGTATGTGACCCCTTCAGATGGTACTTAAGCAGCTGTGATAAGTCAATCCCTGAAAGCAATAAAAAGTAAGGAGAAAGCCCCGAAACGGACCAATCGTTAATCAGAGCAAATGAAGCAAATCGGATCTTGCTCAAGTGTGGCGGCCTACTTAGTGAATTATGGGCCTCGTTATCGGGGAAAAAGGACAGAAGAAGACGGGAGTAGGTCTCGCACAATAATGCCAGACTTAGGATAATTTTCTCTACGGTACTGCCCTGCATTAGTGCGGTCTGACAGTCTGCATTTTGCAGCTCCATTGCTACAGAATGTTCAGGCTCTGTTATTGATCTGTGACAAATCAGTATCCGTGTTAGATGCATCGGTTCTGTGGTGACAACGTGCACGGTGGTTGTCCTTCGCAACGCATTGCTTTTGATGCTCAGCTTTCTTTCCTTCTTTGTTAGTCACGAGCAAAACAGACCGGTTCCTCTGGTCGGTGCTTCTTGCTTGCTGCATATTCTGTCATTAAGCGATGGTACAGCAGACACTGAACAACAACTTTAATACAAGTCTTGTCTTTTGTCCAGTAATGTCATAAGTAATAATAATAATTATGACGCTTTTTCAATGATTTGCTCAATGCGCTTTACAGAAAGGATAAACAAAATGAATCACCAACAACCATGCACTATATTCCCATATAACAAACACTCTCCCTTCTATAACAGACACCCGCTCATACACAATGGTCAGGACAGGGTCACGGTGAAGTCGTCATTCTGAAAAGATGGGTCTTAAGTTTGGACTTAAAGGTGGTAAGAGAATCAGAGTGATTAAGGCTGATGGGTAATCTGTTCCAAGTTGATGAGGCTTTGCAGCAGAAAGACCTCTGTCCATACGTCTTTGTCTTAGTGGGACTCGAAGAAGCTTGGTGTCAGAAGATGAGCGAAGGAGTCGTGCGGGTGCATAGACAGTGAGTTCGGCGAGGTACTAAGGACCAATGCCACAATGGCGGAATAAGTCAAAGTGGAAGGTTTGTAGGCTGTATGATCTGCGATTGCCAGCCAGTGAAGACAGCGTTTGATAGGTGATATATGTTCATATCTAGATGATCTGCAGATCAGGCGAGCAGCGTAATTCTGGATCCTTTGAAGTCTGTCAAGAAGATACTTGGAAATGTCAGCCAACAGTGAATTACAGTAGCCAATCCTCGAGAGCACAAAGGCGCAGATTAGAATTTTAGTTGCATCAGTGGTACTAATCCTACGAAGTTCAAGGTAAACAGTTCTGCACGACGATGAAAAGTTAAACTCTGATCAAGAATGACACCTGAACTGCGGACAGAGGTACAGAAAGGAACAGCTGAGTTGCCTATGGACAGAGACCATGGGAGAGATGGAATACAGAAATTTGTTTGGACAAGTAAGTAGCAGGTCAGTCTTATCGTTATTCAGTTGCAGTCTGTTTTGGAGCATCCGGGACTTTACACCATCTATGCATTCCTGTGTCCGTGTCAGTAGTCCAGCGAGTTCAGTGAGTGGAGCTGACTGATAAAGCTGTGTATCATCAGCATAACTCACATGTGACACAGCATGACATAGGATCCGACAGAGGGGACGTTTACAACACAAAAAGTATTGGAACCAAGACAGACCCTTGCACGCAAAGTATGCCGTCGTCTGCTCGCTCCACTCAATTGCCCAATTGTACCTAATAAACTAAACCTAAACCTAACCCTACCCCAAACCTCTGACAAAATACTATAGACCGGCACTCCGATTGGCTGAATTTCCGCCCCCCCCCTCCAGTCTCATGTGGGAAAAAGAATTGCGCATGCAGGACACCATATCTCAGGACAGAAGCATCTGAGTACACACCATTCACACACAATCTGGGTTCGGTCCAAAAGAGAGAATAGAAACCAGGACAAAGCAACATCATGAAGTACCCAGATCGGTGTTCGCCTATTCAGTGAAGTATTTTCCCCATCACTTACATGCAAATTTGTGCTTTAATTTGAAATTCCTGGAAATGTTTAGCTCAAAGGTGCTTAATATTTACCTTGCACCACCCAAAACCAACAACAAAAAATAAAAACATACATCAATATGAGTATAACAATTTAAACACTGATGTGTTTACCGCCCTTCCTACTGGAGAGACGTCAGGTAATGCCAGTCTCGGATTAACCTCGTAAAGCCCTTAATTTACACTTCCCGTGCATTGCATTCCTCTCGTTCTTCACCAGGTGAGACACCTCTTTTAAAGTAAGTACTCCAGCCATCGGCGTGAAGCTGTTTTAAGCCACGATTTACAGGCCATCGGTCTGCCCCAATCCACTCTAGCTAGGGAGAGAAACACGGTGGGGGTAAGCACTTTTTGTAAAAAAAAAAAAATGGGGGAGAAAAGAGTGAGGGAGAAAGGGAAGGGAAGAGATAGGCGGGGGTGGGTAGGTGAAGGATGGAAGAAAGGAGATAAAGGGGAGGGAGGAAGAGAAATTATGTGCTTGTGTGTGAACTTGAAACGCCGGCTACATGAAACATCGTCCCTTAACCTAACATACCATTTGAGGGCGTTGTGTTAGATTACAGCAGATGGCAAATGGTTTTAAAAAATGACCAAAGAGATTCAAAGTACTAAAAGGAAATAGACTAAAGAATGGGAAGATTTTTTTTAACACCGCAACCATGTCGACTTTTTTCCTGCAGTCACTGACAGCAAAATCTCCATCCCTTACAAAAGTTGCATTCCATGGTCGCAAACTCTATGTATGTAAGGTCACCTATGGTTTCTCTTTGAGACCTTCTGTTTGTTAGCTTTCCTGTCTGTGTTACACCCCTGCTGCCTAAAGTTGCGGTACTAGGGGGGCTCTTCGTCTAGCGCTGTTGACGTGTCCAACATAAACCAGGGACAGAACGGTGGCGTTTCGGCTGCCAACTTCAACTTGCTGTTGAAAGGAAAGGACAAAAATATATACCAAGTGGTTTCCCCCCATCTCACACTGGAAAAGGGAAGACAGAAATTCTTGAGGGAAAACAGGTGTTGGCGCCAAGCTACTGGAAAGTAATTTCCCTAGGTTTTGATTTCGATCACCTGGGGTTTTCGTTGTCCTCGGGAACACCCCCTCCTCCCTTTTTCTTTCTTACTGAACATGCCACGAGGGCTGGCTAGTAAAGACTGATGCGCATACGCATTTGACGCACCTCAGCAACTGCTCGACAAAACTGCTGTTCCGTCTTTAAAAGAAAAAAAAAACACCCTCAGTTTGATCGCTGTCGTAATGTGCGACTGACATCTTGCAATCACAGGCATGGCGTGCGCGAAGCAGATTACACAACGATCAAGCAGAGTGTTTGTCACTTACCACAAAACGAACGATGGCACGTGCACTATCCCTTGACGTCTGCTGCGTTCGGCATTATCGCCTCCTCGGACTAAGAGCCGAGTCAAGCGCCGTCACTTCGTCGTCCCTCCTCTTTCCGCGCGCCAGTGCCACTCGTCCTTTGCGCGCGCTCAGCGTCTGCCTGCAACACAGAAGCGCGCTTACTTTTCTCCCGTTTTGCTACTCCCCCACACCCACCCCAAGCACTTAAAATGTCTCAATATCTGTCGGCACATCTTTCGGCCGCGCCGTTACTACCGGGGCCGAACCCCCATACGCGCAGCAGGCACTATCAAAGAGATGCTTCAGGCGGAGCCTGGCTCGTCAGGGGCCGCAAACCGCGCTTTACGAGGTGCCGCGATGAACAGTAGGCAGTCGGCGAAATTATCTCTCTTTCCCATCGTTTTCCACTGGCTGGTCCGGAGCGAAGCTGTCACGCCAAACTGACAAAGATTCTGTGATGCCGTTGGCCTAGCCCAGCTGGCAGTGGTGTCACTCAGTTCCAACCGGCCACAGCAGCTATGCTTGGGGGTAGCCCAACGGTGACCCCCTTCAGGCGTCTACTTCCCCTTGACGCCGATTCCACCACCTCCTCCTCCCACTCTTCCAAACCGTCCCAAGATTGTAACAGACCCTAAGACACGCCATCTATGCTCCCTTAGCTTCGATAGCAACAGATTATCCACGTTTTTAACTTGCCAAGGAGCGGGCGGTAGCGGCTGTAGCGGTGTTGGTGATTATGGTAGCAGCTGGAGCTCCGAGTCCTCAGGCTGCTGGTGTCCATTCTTATCCCGCTCCGTTCATAAGCTGTTGAATCAGTAAGTGCTGCTTATGACTCCCTACCCACCCCTATCGTCACAAGCTGTCACAGGTAACTGCTGCTGCCACCTTCACAATTATGTCACAGGTTGCTGCTGATCAGGTAGATGCTGCTTTACGAATCTCTTACCTTTTTCACAAGAAGCTATGGCTGAGATTTGACGGTGCAGTGCATACGTTAAATGATTGTTTTTAAAATCTCCAAATACACACTTCAGGCTCTCATATTTAGCAACATTCACCGGTCAAAATTTAACAGAAAAAAGATGGCATAAGAATAAATTTATATTCTTCTATTTTTGGTATATAAAAGATTAATCACCCTCATACATTTTTAAAATGTGAACTTGACTTTGAAAGTGAGAAAGAGAAAATTTGATTTTTGGAATCACACGTATCCAATTAACAGATGCTTTGCATTGCAAAAGAATATGCAAGGGTAGCCTTGCAACTTGAATACACAACAGCAAACCATAATATATATTTAGTTCTGTAAAAATATTATTTTTCCTTAAGATTCATGTTGATGGTTGCGAAAAAATGGAACAGCTGGTTGCAGAGGGTAGCTGGTATTTTTTGCCCACAAAATAAAACGCTGCAAAAGTAAAGAGGATAAAAGTAAATTTTTTTTTTTTTTCAAGAGCACACCAATGCATCGATATCAAAAGAAACTGATGTTCTGCTGCCCTTGAAACCTGTGACCTTCACCAAAGATTTATCTAGAAAAATGTGGCACTTCCTAGACCCACCTATCCAAAGAAATGCATGCTCCAAGCCACTTTTGCAAATGAATATGTTCTATCTTTTCTTCTTCGTCAAATGCATGGAGTAAATATAGGGAGAATTAGGGAATTAAGATATGCAGGCACACTCTGCATCTGTGCTCACCTGTGTGTATGTATTTGTGCATGGATATCTGTAGGACTGCAAGTTTGAATTCATTCAAAGGAACAGGATATGACAGTTTTAAAATGTACCTTTTTATTTTATGTCAACTCATCTATCTATATACACATAAATAAGGGTTGTCCCCTAACCATTTCAGGTCAATGGGAGTGAGTATTAAGAGACCTCACTTTTCTGGGAAGCCAGCTTTTATGCGAGGGCTGTGCCTCTCTCATCTCCATCACAGACATACCTTCCCTAGCCCTCTATGAAGTTAGGTACCTATTCTGACAGCTATGTCAACTAGAGTAAATTTGCTACATCATACAAGTAACGAACATGTGCGCCGCTCAGTTTGGATGCCAGTGATTTAACCACTATCCCCTTCCTCTATACATATATATATTAGGAGCAGTCAAATGAAATGCAGCAGATGTTGAGCATATATTTGTCTCACGTTCACTACATTTCATTTGACTGCCCCTAGTACATAAATGATGCTGAACTGTAAATAGGGTTTTGCCTCACAATAAATGAAGTGTCTCTCTCTCATTAGTGCCATTCCATCAAAACCAACAAAATAAATTCATAACTGTAAATATTTTAAAAATCAAACCAGCATGCACAAATGTAAACACACATGCAAGCATGCATGCACACACAATCTTTATAGTTGCTATTTAACTTATGTGCAGGGTACATGATTCAGTCTGTACTTACATCTAGTGGTTCAAGACAGCATGATAGCCAAGCAAACATCATCATTCATATGTTTTGTCAGTAATACCTGTATCTGCCACTTATATCACTGTGTGTCTAATGGTGTACTTCCTGGCAGGTTTCCTCTCATTTATTTCTCTCTTGCAGACATATCTACCTGGTATCAGTTTTTATCTGGCCATGATGATAACGCAGTTTTCTAGTAACAAAACTGCAAACATATAAGTCTATGCTTGCAAAGTGAGTTGCTGTTTTCTTCATTATACATTGAGTACCATGCATACAGGCACTATTAAATCAACCAAAAACCTCCCTTAACTTCAAACTCAATAAGTGTTGCCCAAGATTAACAAAATGATCACAATTATGATATAAAATACTTTAGTGATTCAATGAAGTCATGTTTCTTGGATCCAGGCAGTTAGAAAATGGTTGATGATAACAACTGAAACAGTTCAAAGTGCTGGTTGATCAAAAGTTTAGAAATGCTTTATTTGTAATCGGTAGTAACAGGCTTGTGATGCATTTGCTATACTACCTAGACACTTTCATCATGCCTTTTGGTTTGCTTCAGAATGAAATATTTGTCCCTTATTTATGAACAGTGCCCTTACAATGATGGAGGCTGCAGTCTAAAAATAAAGTAAATGTATGTTCTAGGCTTTCTTTTTATACAAAACCAACATATCTCTGACAGGAAAGGTAGTAGAACGCTCCTACTGGTCTACAGTACAATGGTCTGTAATAAGACAGCCGCTATAATAGGTAATGAGTTAAAAAATTATAGGCTAAACCTCAATCAATGTATAACTTCTTACTTAAAGAACTACTTCCCACCATTCAGAGAGCACATGAAAAGGCCTTGCAACATGTTGCATGAGATATAAAAGACATGGATTAACGGAAGAGAAATGGGTTGGTAGGGAGGATGAGGAAGATTAGACTGTGAGGGTGCGTATACAGGCGGGTGCGTGCGTCGTGCGTGTGTGTCGAGATCGGGGGAGGGGGGGGGGCAGGAAGAAGAACGGAATGAAAACTGAGCAGTTAGCGAGGGCTCTAAACGATAGGAAAGGTAAATATTTTGCTGACGTGCTGTCGGCTTAACATACGAAATAATGAATGCGAACGAAGAATGATCTCCTCAGCTGCTACCGTTCTTCTCACGTTCCATCTGCGTTCAAAATGTGACATTCGACCCTTTTTTGGTCACTGTTAGTAACAACTGTAACTAACAGTAGCGGTTCGAGTTAAAACGACTCATACATACTCCATTTTTGAAAACGGCAATTCTTTCCTTTATTTTTCCCCACATACATATCACATACTATGGTGGATTATTTCCAATAATTACATATATAATTACGATTACTTACAGTCGCTCCCATCACAATGTCGCATTAGTCACATTGGTGTCACAATGTCGTCATTCCTTTACGTGCGGACAACTCTATGCATCCTAAGGGGGATAATTAAACAACAAACTGCTTCGTTCACGAAGAATGGGTAATCCGTGGACCTATGTGATGTAGCATTTCGACAAGATATTGCATGATGAATACAGCTGCAAATACGCAGATAAATTGATTATCGTGGAAAATCGCACACTTGCCTTCGTCTCGAGAAATTACAGCTTGTAAAGCTCTCGATGCTCTCTGGCCACGACACGTACAAATCATAGAATATAGGTGGAGCTTATTGATGACTCATGCGCTAGATTAAAAATATTCTGCCGCAATATTTTAGGACCGTTTTTCAGCTACAGTATTTAAAACATTTTTTCACAGGAATTAAGAGTTTAAAGGCAGGTACATTAGGACCCACGCACAGATGGAGGCGGTGTATAGGTGAACAATGTCTCTGCTGGTGGATCTACATTGGCTACTCCACTGATGTACGCATTGTGCAACTTAACACCTCTAGAAAAGATGAAAAATGCTGGGAACAAAGCTGTTTCGAAACAATTTATTTCTTCAGGATTTCCAAATGGTGTGCGACGTGCCTGATCAACGAATTGATCGAAGAACAAAGGTTCGGTTAACCCTTTTGACCGCGATATATTACTTATATTACGTATATATTACTTTTATTATCGAGTGTATTGTTATCGAGCGAAAAACGGGTTCAGGTATTTTTTTTAAAAGAGACTACAATATTGGTGGATAAAATTAGTTCGGTATACAGAATGACGCGCGTGCACACACACACACACAAGTGCGCGCGCGAACAGCTGTCTCAAGGGAGTAGATGTAGACAGGCCTGACGAGGGGGGGGGGTAGAGACAAGGAGGTCTAGTGTACCCGGGCCTGCGGCTGTAAAGGGGGCCCGGCCTTGGTCAGTGGATTTTTTCCTCCTCTTTTTCCTTTTCTTTTAAAGAAAGGTTGGCGTATCATTCCTCACTCTGGGGATGGTTTTCTATGGAGCGGGGTACTACAAAAGTCTGATCCTTTAATGTCAGTTTTCCTTATTTACTGACCGCTCACGTGTAAACAACTCTATGTTCAAGTATAGTTTTGTATATCCCCGTGCACTTTTCCTAATGTTTACAGTCTATTTTACGTTACTGAATGAAATGTAGATATTGACAATCGAATTGTAAGCATATTATATTATTGTTACATACTGGGAAAATAATTTACGATTACAATTAAAAGGGGCCCGGAGAGGCCGTCTGCCCTGGGGCCCGTGCTGGCTCTGGATGTATACGTGTGTGTGTGCTTTTTTGTGTTTAATGTGGCGCGCGTACAGTCATGTGTGTAAGCACGTCGATCTGTGTTTAGTGTTGTATGTATGCACGCGCGCAGGCATATTCTCTCTCTATATATATATATGTTCGTGGCCAGGCAAATTCTCTTTCTCGGCACACACACGTACATGTAACAATAATACGTGTGTGCGCGCGCGATCAAAGACGTTTGCACACGATCGTTGCCAGGATCGAGATAGCGATCAGGTGAAATTATAGATGTAAACAGGCGCCGTCTCGGGACAGATCTCACCTGGCGCTGTGGAGCTGCTCGAGCCGCACAAAGCGGAGAACAAACTACAAAAGCGGAACTTGCCATCATGTTGCTAGCTCCTTGTGTATACACGCACAATAAAATCGAAAGCATGTGGTTCGAGTCGGAGGTTGGGCGTTTTAGTGTCTGGATTGACAGATTTGACATTTATTAGCAACAGGTGAAGAGCGGGCGGAAAAAAACAAGAAAGGCGTGAAAAGGGAAAAGCCCAGCACAGCATGTCAAATAGATGATGAGCAAGCCATCTACCCTCAGAGGCCCGCAACTGTGTTTGTTTAGCCAACAGGTTCTGACAGCTGCTTCAGGGGAGTTCATCGCAACGGCACATTATCGCTGCAGACGGGGTGCCGGCGAGGACGGATGGAGGCTGTGGCGGTTCCTTGGCGGTACCCAGAGAGGAGCGGGATCAGAGGAAGTCCCATGCGGACCAGAAGGAATAGCGCTCGTTGATAAAAGTGAGGGCACCCGGGTAACTTTACACACCGTTGTTTATGAAGCAACGCAAACGACGGACGTTTCGCCAATATTTTTTTCATAAAGTAATCCAAAGGAAGGACGCTCACACCGTTTTTTTCCCTTGTGTGATAAAATGCAAAGGAATTACGTTCACGTCTTTGCTTTTCCTTTCTGTGATGTAATGCGCCGTGGTGTAATGTAAAGGAACGGCTTTTGCGCCATAGTTGTTCTGTGACGTAATGCAAAAGACGTGAATGTCGTAGTTTTTCTTCGCAACGTAATGCAAAGGAAGGCATTCACTCCAAAGTTATTGTTTTTTTCATAGTATAATACAAAGAGCTCTGGAAGAGAGTTCTTCAACAAGGCTCACCTCTAAGAAGTAGCAAGTAGCTGTTTTTTGCGGTTTGTTTACGAGATAAAAAGGTATATATGGAATAATGAATGTTACCATGTCTTAAAAGCAAGTTACAAATTCC
This sequence comes from Marisa cornuarietis, assembly GCA_004794655.1. Lineage (NCBI taxonomy): Eukaryota > Metazoa > Mollusca > Gastropoda > Architaenioglossa > Ampullariidae > Marisa > Marisa cornuarietis. The sequence goes on from SMMW01000631.1 coordinate 2,757,661, forward strand.
AATAAAGTGCATTTCAAAATAACAAAAAACACATGTACGAGCAACGGTTATGTGGCGTGCTCCTAAAAGCACTTCGTAAGAGCTGCCAGGGCGGAACCCAACAAGCAGTTCAAACGCACAAAAAGTTTGTTTCCAGTATCTTTTGGATCTCGTTTTATTTCTTGAGGTTCTTCTTGAGCGCTGTTTACAGAAGTTTGCCCTGCCGCGGCACGCCAAGGGGCCTCCTCCTCTTAATTTGTAAAACTTATCACAAATCCGAAACCGCTAACGGCATCTGCAAGCGGTTCACACGGTACAGGCACGGCCTGCTGGCGGGAGCGCTTCTCCGTTCGCGTCTTTCGACTCGTTCGACGACGGTTGATGAGTAAAGAGCTACATTTTATGAAGCTTTTTTTCCTAGCCATCATACAGGGTATTCAGTGCCAGGTGAAAGTGGTGAGCAGGAATCACGCCAAAAGGATGTCAGCCGAAGGAAGACCACAGCGTGGCTCTGCGAATGCAGCGCTCTTGAAAAAAATAAAAAACCCAAGTGTACGCCCCACTGGTTTGCATGAATTAATCGTATCATTTTCAATGCATACAAGTACCACTAACAGAAAGTTTATCTTGTAAGTTTTAGGCACTTGACTGCATGGCAAAATCAGCCCAGCATTCGATCTGCTCTTCCAGACTATCTTGTTGGAGTGTCCCAAAAACGAGACTTCACCATTGTCAATATGCGATTCTTTGGATGCTTACTTCACCTTTATTGTATTACCGTATGCAGCTTAACGGTAAACTATAAAAGAACAGAGTTCATATTTTGAAAGTGTAGCTCTGCACAGCATTCACAAAAAATTTGCAACATCAGCACGCCTTTTTTAAATTGCTGTGTCCACTTACCATTGTATTGTGTAATGGCAGAGAGTGATGGTTATATTAACCATGTCACAAACGAGTTATTTTTGTGTAGTAGGGAATCTGGTAGCTGGCATGTATTCTGTCTCTCTCTCTCTCACACACAGAGCATGTAGGCCCACAAGCACTTTATGAGGGATGTGCTTACATGTACACCTGTGCACAGAGATAATTTATGAGAAGTTTATTGCACCATAACAAAACCAAAAGTCCTCATACATATATATCCAGGAAACTGTATAGCTGAAAGCAAGATTAAGAAAAATCTAAATGATGTATGATTTTTGCATTTTACCTTCAAAATAGTTTCAATTCTTTCAAATCATCTTCAAACTGTGGTCATTTGAAACAGAATTCATTTTTATATGAACACATGGCTTTTCAGATCACGCATTTGAAAAATCTGTAAACAGCATAACTTTCCATTTATCATGTTCTATAAATCTGCAATTTAAAAGTCATGCAGAAAACATCTGTATCTTAAAATATATTGAACAAAGCTGCTTTAACACCAATGAAGGCCAGCAACTTATACAGGTAGGGATAATAAAACTGCTTTTCTTTGCGATCTTGACTAAAACGTGTGCCCTCGGCGAAAGCTACAAGCAAAGACCTGCAGATCATGATTCTTTAATGTCTGTTTGAAGCTAAATCATTTGTACATTCAAATCTCATGAAGTTCTGTATTTTCTTCTTTCCACTCTTGCTTTAGTATGCCAGGCAACTACTCCTGTAACAACTGTAAATCTCACTTACTTTTAACAGGTGAGATGTTCAAATTCAGATTAAGTTCACCCATTTCTGATAGTAATTACCCACCATGGCAAAACATTTCCCTTACCAATATAAATTCATGTTCTTACCCTCTATGACAAAAATATGGACCATACAGCATTTATTTTATTTTTTTGCTTAACCACAAAACCTGAAGTCATCCCTATAAATGAAGGGATGTCATGGTATCAACTTATAAAAATGTTTGACTACCCAATCAGTTCAGTGCCCAAAAAAAAAAGTAAGTCTATGGCTCTTGTTAATGGCGTATATATATATATAAAAATGATGACTTGTTTTTTTACGAGATGATCAGTTAACTTTAAAAAAAAGCCTGCTACTTCCCAATCTACTCCCATCCAACTGCAATCTATTTTATTACGGTTTTGAATATTGCAGGATGTGTTTCAATAAAATAAATCAGATTAATATGACACCCGACACTTTCCTTGTTTACCACCTTCTGTAGATAGTTCATGAGAAAAAAAGCAAAAATCTTTTAATGTTCTCATTCTGCACAAAGAATCCCCCTAAACAATACAAACAGCAAGGGTAAATCATTAATTCATCAATATTATGCTGACAAAGTTTACAATGAAATGAATCTGGAAATGAAGGATCTGGTAAAATCTAAGGTAATGGTTAGGTGGAGAAGCATCAACATCAATCACTGAAGGAGAAGGGGAGTGAACAAAATAGAAAAAAAATGTACTCAGGTGTTCATGCATAGCCCACAAAGAAAGAAGATAATATTCTGAAGGTAAGAGAGGATAAGGGTTACATAAAATTACTGAGCCTGCCTCCTTAAGTTCCTGTATGCAACCATCCTTTTTCATGTGAACGATATGTGTAACTTTTATTGTACTGCAATGTACTGCAGTAATTACAAAATAAATGACCCTCACCTGTGATTCCCGGACAAAGATAAAACAACCATCACCTGTGATTCTTGGACATTATCATACAAAGAAAACTGTTCAAACTGTCTGCTGAACTCAAGAGAAGCAGGCAGCATGGACACTTCATCTCTCAAGCTGATCATGACAGCAGTTACACCTCAATAGTACAGCTGCTCATTCACTTCTCTGCTGTTACAAGATTTAAAAACATAGAATTGTCACATTCAAAATCTTGAGGACAACCCACAATTAAGAAGCTAAAAAGAAGTGTATCCCCTGTTGCATGGGTTAAGGGATGAGGGGGGAAGGGAGACCAACAGTATTGTTACCAAACTGCACAATTTGAATCCAGTATGATCTACACTGCTTCACACCTTTCCATGAAGCTAGGTAACACAATTATAATACTCCAATGAGTTACAGGGCGACTAAAGTAAAATGTATGATTAACCTTAAGATGCTCTTAGCAGGGCATTAGGAATTAACATATCTGATTTGCAGGATTTGTATGACAGGTAGCAAAGGCTAACACATTCGTATACATATATAAAGAAACAAAATGCCAATCCAACTGCAGAGACACAAATATTTTCTGACAATATATTCGTTTGTAAGTTCAGGGTTTAGCAAAAACCTCACACACCAAAGAAATAACTAAATAAATTATTAATTTAAAAAAAAATTATAGAAGCTAGTTAAGTCACAAACTGTTACTAGCTCTATGGCTCTAAATACCTTGTATGAGGTTCAAAAATGCAAATAAAATGTGTTCCAACATAAATCCATCAGTACTTAAGATGAATCATCACAAAAACTGACAAGCTTCTTTGCAAATGCATGACTGTGAAAACAAAAATCTACAAAGGCATTTAAACAACGTCAAGCTGATTAGTTCATTAGGTCTCAGATCTGCATTATTATTCTAAAAGTTTAGATCTTATCAAATAAAAAACTATTATTTTTTTTAACATAATATTTTTTGGTGTTAACAACATCCAAGGATATTTTGAATATGAATTTTTTTTACGATGCTCTAATCAAGCACTGAGTGATAAAATAAAGGCCTTAAAATTTAAAGTCACAATTTCTCTGCAGTTATACAGCTTTGTATAGATACAAAATGGTTGAAAGGCATAATTTTAATACTATCTATATCCTACTACGGGAAGAAATGTACAAACTTGCAAAATGCATATTTATATGTATGGTTTATTTTAATGGCGCAATGTACCAAAGCAAAAGAAAAACAGTGTTGTGACAGATCCTCCAGAGACTCTGCACAAATATATCTAAGTTTATTTAAAAAATTGTAAAGACTTGACCATGGTGCATATCTAAACCTCTACTACTAATTTGGTTTAATACCCTTATCTTCAAATAATAATGACCATTTGATGAAATTAATCACTTATTAAAACTATGTGCTTGCTCTTATAAATAATCATGTCATGTCACAAAGCCACCCCACCATAAAAGTGTCAATTACTGTGGCATATCAGGAAAAAAAGACTAGCTTTTGCTTAAAAGAACTGGATATAAGTTACTCGATGTAACACTTTTGGTTTTGTCTAAAAAGTAACAGAAGAATTTGTGGTATCATATATTAGTATACAATATAATGCAGTAAGAAACTTTAAAGGAAAAAAAAACAATCCCTTCAAAAAATCCTAATGTATACAAAATTCACTCACAAAATCTTCAAGATAACATAATATAAAATAATACTTTTCTGGGACCAGAAGAAAACTCAAAATAAATATGCAACTAAAAGTAGCATGATTCTCTGCCACCAAGCATAATTACACATTCTCCCCACAATCAGGCATGGCACAGAGCTCACAGAATAGACTTTCACCTCAGAGGGATGTCAATCATGAAGGTCACAGGCTGTAAAAAATAAGGAATGTGTAAGATACCTGTGCCAATGTTGCCTAGCTAGATTTTGTATTGTTTTTCAATCAGTGAAAATAATGACAAAAATACTGTAGTAATTTTGGCACCTCTGAAGTTCAGATGGTTAAAAAGAAAATACCAAATGGTATGGCATGCATTGTATGAATGTTCTAAACATGCATACATGACTGCACAATGCCTTGTTTATCTTGTTATGTTCAAGCAAATCAATGACCTATACAGTTTTTTTAAAAGTATTGTTTGGAAAATAATGAACTATGATAATATACTGCTACATCTGTATGCAGCAACTGTATCATGCATGCAGCAACAAATCTCCAGAGAATCATAAGAAAATATTACAGCAGGTGTCCAAATATGATAATCTAACATTCATCGTCTCAGCAAAATAAATAGCATATGCATAAGTCCAGCCCAACACGCTATAAAAATGCACTGGGGTTTGCCAGGGGATCTTTCTGGTTCCTGTACCTCATTGCTAACCATACACCAATGATCTGCAAAGAAAGAAAAATATTCAGTGCTATATTAATGGTTCGATTCATGTTGAAATGAGCGAGTGTTTACGCCATGTAAATTAAGAACAAAGGAATACCAAACAACATGCTTAAGAAGAATATACAAACCTTTCTCCGCAATCTCACCATCTAATATTCCTGCCAGCTCTGTTTAACATCTATACAACAGCCTTACTGCATCATAAATTGAGTGTCTTAGCTTAACTCTTTATATAAAGTTCACATCCGCAGATGTGAACATCTTCACAGACATTTGCGTCAATTTCATCTGTATTAAACATGTTAATGTCTGCAAACAAAGACCTCATAAATATGGAAAGATTATGTGACACATCCACACTGATTTAAAATGATTATGCAAAGCCACAAAACAAAGTGCAAATGAAAAATAAAAGTATTATGCAGTTGCTTTTTCTCCTCATTTTTCTTTGAGTGGGGGGGGGGAGATATTAACTGTTGACTTTGATAAATTACAATGAATACTTTTGAAAATGTTCAATCTGCAAATTAAAAAAAAGTAACTATTTCAGAAACTTGTATTATCTAGATACATATTTGCAACAAGTATGAGAAAATAAAGTATGCATTTGTAGTACTATAAGCAAGCAAACATGAATGACTGTAAAAAGTGATTAAAATAATTTTCATGTTTCTGAACATCTATGTAACAAAACAACAGAAGCTTTTTGCTCAAGCTTGTCAATGTTCATGACTAACAATGGAGAAAAGGAGACAATGAAGACACAAACTTAACCATTTACTAGTTGTCATGATCAGAATCTGCTCTGGAGTAAAACAATCAAAAGAACATGGATGCATAGCAATGCATTCACCAGTTGTGGTTGCTACTTACCTATGCATGCTTATGCATACATATACAAAGCCTAAGAACAATATAGTATGGCCAATAATGTCAATAAATTATAAACCTAAGCTATTAAGGCTGTCAAATTACAGTTTTTGATAATTATAATAGTGGTTATGTCATAAAAATAATATCTTAAAGCATTTATCAAAATTTTGACACTTTTACAGTGATAAGTTGTTACTTGATAAGTAACAGGCCATGTGTGTTGAACAATGATAGATGAAACTTACAAGATAATCAACATGCGCTTGGAGAGCAAAATGAACGGATAAAAACATCGCAAAGACCAGCAAGGCTGTAAGTACTGAAGTGTCTGACAGCATGCTTAGAACTATTTACTAAATGAAGTCCTTGGCTGCAGCATATCAGCTCTAATGTATGTGTGTTGTGCACCTCAAGCTTTGCAGTAGCAGAAGGAAATTAAATTTAAAAACAAAGAATTAATCAGTGTTAAATGCTATAATGCATGATTGTAAATTGTGTACAGTTCCATCAAACATATTTCCAGAAAAAAATCTCAGAGAAAAGGTCACAGTAATCTGATTACTACAATATCTCAATCAGGGGCATTTATAAAAACTCATTCTTATGCTTAATATCTATGGGAGCGGGGGAAATTGGTGTTTTACGCTGAACCAGTCACTAAGGCTTTATCACGGCAAGGCACCCAGCCCTGTAAACAGATGGCACATGCAGAGAAAGAACAGCATGCTCGAGACAAGACCTGAACCCAGGACAGCCAACCTTCACTGCACTGGTGACAGGCGTTAACCGTTGCGCCACCGGACCGCCCCACTAAATATCTATGGGACAATGTGTGTGTGTGTGTGTGTGTGTATATATAATTACTTATGTCTTTTTAATGATCTATTCCTTACCCTGTGAAATAACATCTAACAGCATCAAAAAAGTCAATAATTTTTTTCAAAATTATATACCTCATCCTGTGAACGTAATGAAAAGCCTGTTAAAAGGAAGGAAAGCAAAAAGCTACCAAACCCTGAATAGAAAAGAAAAATAAAGTCAAGAGCAAGTGAACATGACAATCATAAAGCAAAAGCAGTGTCAGAAGGTGTCATCTAAATGAGGTAATCAAAAAGAGATACTTCACAGAGTTTTTGAATTCAGTCACTACAGGGCATCATAAAACACAAGCATGGAAACAGTTTGGATGAGCTTTCTCCATGTCCCAGGGTAAGCAAGGAAAGGCATTGGAATAAACCAATATAAACATATACCTCCTTTCATGCTATGGAGTTACTGCAAACATTTTGCTCTATTCTTTTAGAGAAAAGCACTAGGGTTTGCAACAGGATCTTTCTGGTTTCGAAATCGAATTGTGATCCACACGCCAACAATCTGAAATTAATGATGCATGTTTAGGTGTTAGCAACTGGGTTTAATGGGGCAATGCCATGCAGGATGAAAGTTCAAAGCACCTGTGCTAGAGGAAAACATTAACACATGTTGAAAGAGGAAGGGTAATAAATCAAGTTCAGAAGGTGTTCATGGTAAGTGTGTGTGTGTGTGTGGGGGGGGGGAAATCAAACACGTTTTCATTTCTTTAATACATTCTACTACACATTTCTAAGGTAACTTTTTCAAGGGCTGTTTATCTAACAAGAAATTGATAGCAACTTTAGTGTCCTATGATGGCATGCTGGAAAGCTATAAAGTATTATACCAAAGACTGTGAAATAGTCAGCCTGACTCAGTTACTGGTGATGCATTTCCCTATGATTTTAAATCACTCTGTTAAGGCTGGATCAAAATACTATTCATAACAATCAACATACAAGGCCCATGAAGATACAGATCTGAGTACCTTTTGACCCCGAGGTTAATGGATAATACTACAGCAGTCATAAGTATACCCTCTATTCACTAAATGTAAGTCTTCATTAAGCACACTCCAAAAAACGTGACCAACATTCTGAAATTTCATCAAAGGGTTATGTTCACTGGAAATAAACATATGATAAGAAAACCCATCAAGATAATGTCCAAGTTTGCACAAAAATAATGAAGGCCCATTTTTTCTTTTTATAAACAATATGTAGTTATAAAACCAGTTTGAGATGCAAAATGCAGACAAATGGCTCAAGACTGAAAGAACCAGTTACAGCGCAAAGCAAACCATTTTCTTTCTTAAACATAGTGTCATTTGTTAGACTGGAAAGTTAAGAACAAGCAACTTTCATCATGATTAACACCCCTCATTAACCACCCAGCGTTCACATGAATGAAATTAAAATGCCACCACAATGACCTTGCCAAGTCTTTTGACTATCTTAGGACATTAAGACTGCCTTATAATGTAAATGTTTACATAAAACAAACAGAGTTTATGAAGAGGATCTTAGGTATCTAAGGTACTTGAAACCAGAGCCCTAATTTCATTAACATTGCAGCTGTGAGTCCAAGGCTGAAGTCAATAAAAATCATAAAATTCATCATTTTCTTCAGACCTGTAAAGTCAAACACCTTCACTTTTGATGTCATATTAAAAAACACTCTGGATTGGGTGTGGAATTAACATTTAAAAAGCATTTTTTGAAACAGGTTACTCTATATATTTTTACAAAAGATACCTATCTTACCTCTGTTAAACTGAAGAACAAACCAACACCGCCTGTCATTGAAAATGCATTATAGATGACTTCACGCATTTTAAACAAGCATGGCTGACACGGACAAGGTGGCTGTGATCCATTGTTTATATTTCCTGAACAACAGAATGCATCTCTGTTTTTGTCACAACAAGCCGCCACCTGCAAATAAAACATAGTAAAAATGAGCACTTTGTTAGTGCAAAGGGGAAATCATTTCCAAGGGTAACTAGTTTTTCTGGGGGAAAACTGTCACATCTTTTTTTATTGTTATACCACTAATGTATTTGTGGTATCACATTTATGCATGATACCTAATATGACATTGATTAACCAAGTAAAAATTTAGGAACAAGTTCCCAATCTTGACAGAACAGAATTGTAAAAAACATCAGGCACTGAAAGACTTTGTTAAAAACAATTTGCTGTGAATTTTTTTTTTCCAGTGGTCTGTTGATGTGTAAAACCTTTCTTGTATTATACAGGATTGTCTAATTAAATACTTTAAGGAGGAACAAGCATTTCTTACAGTTACACAGGGTGGGTGGCCCAAAGACTGGCTAAAACTGAGCTCAGTATCCTTGAAACCACAGCAGTCAAACTGGCGCTGTACATCATGCCGCGTGTCATTGCTAGCCATCATCCAGCCCTTCTCTGCTAAGACATCTTTCTGGTCTTGGTTGACAGCTAGACAAGCGCAGGCCAGTGAGAATTGGAGCAGAAACAGCAGGAACAATATAATCATGTACTGCAGCCAGTCAAAGAAAAAGGTGAAAGTTCTTTTTTTTTATTTTAGCTGTAAGGCTTTTGTTCCCTCAAAATAAATGCAAGATCAAAATTTGGTTTAACACCATGCCTAGCAATACTATATTAACAAGTTTCACAGAATACATAATTACTGCTTGGTGAATATTTACTTAAAAAACTATTTTAAAAAGTTACAAAACTTTCAATGGTTCTATTCTGGCCACTAGATACCTTTAGATGGTACTGAGCTTTTTAAACTGTGCAAAATGGAGTTTTTTGGTAAGGGGTGTGGAGAAACAACAAAATTATTTATAAGCCTATTTTTTAAAAGGAAGAAGTTTTAGAAGACTTGGGCAAATGCGGACAACAATCAAAGCTGAAAAATAAATGTAGTTCATGATATGAATTTGAATGCTGGCTAGGTCTAAGAGAAGAAGGAAAAAAAAAAACCCTCCCAAGATTTCACTGAAAGACTCGGTAATAGCATCATTATTAATAGCTGCTTCAGCCACTAATGATTTCTGTCATATGCTAACTAAGCACCAGCTGAAAAACCTTACTGTTGTAGTGTAGGCCAGGGCATTATTAACTTGGTTACAATACATCCTGCAAAATGTTTCTGCATAGTCGATAAAGCAAACCTCCCATGGGACGTCTGTTGCAAAAGACTGCCTCCAGCAGTTAATAAATTAACATGCTCACCTTGCAAGCAAAGACAACACACCGAGAACATGAAGTGCTTTGTTTGGCTGTATTTATCTATTTCTACTCAGGTTTTATATGCTCATATGGTGGCATTGTTGAGTTTATATTCTCTCTTTACTGATAGCAATCTAATGCTCATTTCAAAATCTACATTTTTGTTCATCTTCTCAACTGAAAGTAACTGTTTGCTTGTCTATCTTGTGTATAGTAGTAAAAAAGGCATAATGACTCTCTCGCTCTCACACACACACACCTTTTTCTCTTAATCATAATGCCTCAAATTAAAAAGAGAACTATATCACATGATGATGTAAGTGCATGGTGGGCATGCTTATGACAAGCAAATTATTAAAAAAAATGGCGAAAAAGCAAAGAATATGAAGAGATAAAGTAACAGTGGTTAAGTGAGATGTTTATGGACAACAGGCAAGTTTTAAAGGATACAAAAAAGAGAAGTACTTGATGATGCTTGGCTGCACCAATGAGACCAATGAGGGATATTATGAAGAGCAAAACACCACAACCAATCAAACTGCCAGCCAGTGCTAGGCTAGTCACCATAGCAGCCACCCTTCCATATGCAGCAACTCCAATCAAAATAAAGGACACCAGCTGGAATACATAAATAGCAGCAGTTAAAAACACAATCAGGTCATCCTCCAATTTAACCTAACACAGGCAATTTTCACCTGATATAAAACTGTTAAAAGTATTAATTTTCATGTTCTCTTTGGGCGAGTAAGATTTAAAGTCTGTGGCAGGCATGCTTAACTAATAAAAAAAAAAAAAAGATGACAAAAGATGACAAAGTGACGTCCCTTCGCCTAACTGGCTTGAGGGGATGGCTCTCTGTCGTTTTTGTCGTGTTTTTGTATCGTCCGTCGTATTTTGAGTTTCGGCAACCCTTTTATGATGAAGTCGCCATCCTTGCTCCTCTACAAGACTGCTGCATGTTGAGGACGTCCACTTGGAACAGCCTGCAGCTGTTGCAGGATGGTGTTCTCAGCAGGGCCATGAAAGAGGTGTTGCGATCCGACCCCATCCGCCCGGTCTTGATAGACAGCCTTTTCCCGGCACTGGACAGACGGCTGAAGAGCGTATTTCAGAAACTGGACATATGCGTGCAGACAACTGGCTTGGAAAATGTGCTAGTCAATTATGGCCTTTGATACTGTCTTGTTAGATTTGGACTTCAGGACTTGCGCGGTGGTGTGGGATTCATGTTTTCATCAGTGAACTTGAGCGTGTGCTGGCGTTCCAGTGAAACTTGTGCCTTCTGTTGGATGTTGCATTTTCTGTGGAGTGTATGACATGTTTGATATTTGTTCTATGGAGTGTATTCCGGATTGTATGACATGTTGGATATTTGTGCTGAGGACTGTGTTCTTGCTGTGTGTGGACGCTGCCCTGTGACGTGGAGGAGACGGGCCGCTACACACCCACATTTTGTCGTCATCTTATTTTGTCGTCATCTTATTTTTTGACGTCAGCGCCTTGAGCTGTCCACAGGCCAGGATTTGGCGCTATACAAGCCAACATTATTATTATTATTATTTAAAACTGTGAAGCACCAGTTTCAGTAGCCCTACCTGATGGAAACTGAATTATAGAATTTCTATGGAGATTCATAATGATGGAGATTATGCTTGACTGTTGAAAAATGACTGCTTCATTTTAGAGATTATTTTTCATTATCCAGAAATGATCTTTTGGATAATGGCCACTGAGCCCCACTGCACACATAATTGGCCTCAGGTCTCTACTAAAGGGATTAAACTGACAAGATATGTAGTTCCATCAAAATTTATGCTAAAATGATGTACACAATATTATTAAAGCTCTTGCAGGTACTACTGCTCACTTTTATTTGTAACTTAACCCACACGTACTGTTTTTAGGGCTATAGTGCAGCAACAGTTCTCTGACTTTTGATGGAGATGTAAATGCTAAACGCCTGCAACATTCTATTTCCAATGTAAATTTTGAATGATCAATTGGCACTAATCAAAATCCACACAATGCCCTAATCAATCGGCACCTTTTCAATAAATAGTCATGCTGCGGTATTTCCCTCATACCCGGATTGAGACAAAGCAAAATGGACGTGTAGAACTATGGTACACTTTTGGTGCGATACGTTTTTTCAGTAAGTGTAAGTGGCTACATCATTTAAGTATCTCGTTATCTGGGCATGGTGCTCGTCGATGGGATGATAAGCCACGTCATGTATGAAACATTTGGTCATCGGCCATGACAAAACAGACTAATCCTAATCTGAACACACCGCAAGAGAATTCAGACGCAGACTAGGGTCGTATATTACAGTTAAACATATTTTTATCAAATACGTTTATGAGTTATTAGTAAAATTAGTATTTAAATACTCACGATATATAATACATTCAGCACTATCAGTGCATTTTTTGAGCAGTTAAAGCCACCGCACACCATCTTTTAACAGTAGACACAAAATCGTATGCGTCGTGCGATCGAAGACAGCAGTGTTTTTAAACGAAATGAGAATATAGCAGGTTAGAGATTTGGCATCTTTCCCCCACCTACCCCAACCTTTTTCTTCTGTAATCGTCTTTCTCGCTGTTACTTACTGATTTTTTTACGCTCTCATTTTCACTTACGCTTACCTTTATACTCTACCTACGCGTGTGCTCATTGCAAAAATATATATATATATAATAGAATTACAGTAATCTTAACCCTTATAGGATACAATAATACGAATACATGTATTAGATTCATACTAACAGACATAAAGAATAAGGCTCTTTGTTTTATCGTTCTCAGCGGAATTGTAATGCATTCTAGCTGCTCATTCACGATAGGAAAATGTATTTTGCTGTAAAATGGTTAAAATGTTCCCGTTGATTGATATTTCTAAATGGCATGAGTAGCTTGACCGAGATTGGCCACTTCTTGTCTCGGTTATCCGCGATTTAGAAAGTGTAGACAATCCATTACGGGGTCAAGATTCATGCCCGCTCAAGGATGCTGCACCGTAAACGTGACAAGTCTCGTACGAACTTCTAGTGTTTGGTCTGTTGTGCTGCTTTTGTCTTCAGATGATGAACGAAAATTTGAATAGTCAAAACAGGCACCAAGGTGTGAAAATAAATCCAGTTCAACAAATGATAGCTTCGTGTTCTGGGGCAATCCTTACTTCATTTATAGGTAAGTAGGCCAGATTTACAAGTTTTGGGGCAAATATTGCATAATGCAGTATTATATATAGAGAGATGTGTCTTTCCTGTATAAATATTGGAAAAATTATTAATACAATTTATGCAATTCAGACATGCTTGATGCACACACATTTGATTTGATTCAGACCAGAAGGATAAGTAGAGAAACACAAACACTTACATGTAAACTGTGCACACAAACACACACGTGCACCGTGAGGAGGGACACAAAATCGCCATTAGGCTTTGGGACCTATACATTTTTTTAAAGACTTCCAATGGAGAGTTTAATATTATATATATATATCGAAGGCTCAGTGAGACGCTGACCTACCTATGTAACCTCTCATTGCAAAATCCCACTTCCCAACCCTTCTAAAACAAGCTAAAGTCATCCTAATTCATAAGTTAGGTGACGTTGGAAATCCTAATAATTGTCGACCAATCTCAATTCTTTCATCACTCTCAAAATTCTTTGAAAAACACAAATTCACCTTCAAGCTCACTTTATACAATTTAAACTTCTCCACGCTACTCAATCAGGATTTAGACCCAAACACTCTTGCTACACAGCACAACATCTCCAGCAGAGCAGTGGTTAAACAATATAAATGTAAACCGCTATACTGCAGCCCTCTTTGTGGACTTTGTGGACTTTGCGGAAGCTTTTGACATTATAGATCATGACTTGCTCATAAAAAAATTAGAACTTTACAAACTTAACAACTACTGCATCAAATTCCTTAAATCCTTTCTCTCAAACAGAACTCAAGAGAGTCACAGTTAAAAACCAAATGTCAGATCCCATTGAAGTAAAATTTGGAGTCCCCCAAGGCTCAGTCTTAGGTCCTCTTCTGTTCTCTGTTTACATAAATGACCTACCCCTTCATATCTCCCAGTCATGCAAAATATTTACAGAAGGCACAACAATGCATGCTTGTCACAAACAAACCTCTCCTACAACAAAGTACTGATGAGCTTTTGTCCTGGATGGAATGAAATCACATGGCACAGCCCTATTAAAACTGAAGTTTAGGTACATTGGTACAGTGAAAGACGGAAGGCTCTCCTTTAGTGAGCATGTGCACCTAGTGTACAAAAAGGCCCAGCAACGACTGTACCCTCTGATGAGACTCTGCAGTTTCAGCGTCAGCTCTGGGGGCTGGAGACTCTCTGCAGGTCTCTAGTTGAGAGCACTCTTACTTTTAACATCGCTGCCTGGTACGGTCACCTCCTCGTCAAAGACAAGGCAAAGCTGGCCAGAATCATCCACCAGGCAAATAAAGTTATCGGAACAACACAGCTGCCACTTTCTGACTTGTACCTTCATGCAGTCAGAAGGATAGCATATAATATCATTTCAGACCGGACACACCCTCTCCATCCCTGCTTCCAGTTGCTGCCCTCAGGCAGGCGCTACAAAGTGCCACGTGTGCAGAAGACTGCGTATCAGAGGTCCTTTGTGCCAGCAGCCATCACTATCATAAATAAAAGGCACAAGGACCGCTAGGTCTACTGGCATCCTGCTTTGTGAAGTCTACAATTTATGTGTGAGAATGTGTAGTGCACGCGTGTGTTAAATGTCTGTATGAGTAAGCATGCCTGCCCGTTATGTTTACATGTTTTTGTGAGCAAAAGAAAAATTTCTGTCCTGGGTTTCCTTGAACAGACAATAAAGTTGATTTGATTTGATTTGAAGTTATGTTTATAACATGACAAAAGAGACAGAACCTCACAGCCCCATTTCCCAAAATCCATCTGAGAACACAACAAATATCAGAAGTCCAAATCTGTAAAATTTTAGGTGTTACTATTGACAACAATTTGTCTTGGTCCCAACATATCCTAGCCATAAGCAAAACTATAGCACAGAAAACTTTTCTCCTCAGTTGAGCACTTTATAAATTCTCACTCAAGAAAACTGTTCTACACTGCTTATATTCAGTCGACCATTGATTACGCTCCTACCCTATGGGACTCAACTAGTGGAGCTTCCATGAAACCTCTAGCAAGTGTTTAGAGGCGTGCAATTAAAGCAGTTTTACTAAAACCAAAAATACAGCCAAATGACTGCCTCTCTGGGAGTTCTTTCTCTGACAAACAGACTAAAATTCAACAAATGCATCTTCATTTTTAAAATACTGACAAGTAAACTGTCCCCCAGACTCTCTTTGCTATTTTCTTCCAATAACGCTCTAACTACTCTGAAACTTAATGTTCCCATTCCTAGAATAGACTTTTTCTAATCAATTCTGAAATGCTCAGGAAGGGTTCTGTGGAATAGCCTCCCTCTTCATCTTAAGCAGTTGAATTCCCTAAACTGCTTTTGACACCAGTTACGAAAATACATACACTAGAAAGTAGGACAATCTGATAAGCCTTCTCTAACAAAGATTCCTTAACCATAAATATTAGAGATACTTCCCTACTCCAGGATCTTTGTAAATATCTGCTTTTTTTTAACCAGTGCTTTTATGCATTTTCACCTTTCACTCTCTTTGATATTATGTTATGTTTATTACCACTTCTTCTTTTGTACTTAGTTAATTACTTACTTATTTTCGCCTGTAAAGAGCAAGAGTTAAATGAAAAAAGCATGTCTTGCTTGTTTTATCTCTCGTAAATATTGAATTGAATAGAATAGGACAGAGTCTAAAATCAAGAATTGTTTTTTCTAGAAATTATACGTAAACTTAATTAATATGTACATGTTTTGTTTTGTCCTGGATGGACCAAAATTATGATGTAAACTGTAGCATGAAGAATGTATCTGTATCTGAACCTGAAGTGAAGAGCTGGCCGTTCTATATGATGAAATCGTTCATTACCCTATTTTCAGGCAGTAAGGAGCTGGCATACTTAAAAAAAATCCACTCACAGAAATATTCAATTAGAATATTCCTCAGCTATTTTAATCCTCTTGGTTCAAGATGAAAATATAACATTACAATGACTGGCTTATAACTGAAGATTGCGAAGACGACAGTGGGTGAAGTTTGTTTATTTATTATTGCTGCTCTGAGATAAACATTAGACCAAGAAACCTATACATTTTTGGAAAAGAGAAAACTTGAACTCTGCAATAAAAAGTAATGAAAATCGCCTTGTCCGTGCTACCCGGCAAAGCCACGATCATGGCTTGTCGAACCAAGAGGGCTACAGAGCTGGATAACCTAGATTATATCTGATGACATTAGAACTCAACATTGTGCAGAAACCTCTCTATGTTAGTATTATTTAAATGTCAAAATAAATTGCATAATTTTGTCCTTATCTTGTGTCTAGTCACACCCTTGGATGTTGTCAAGATTCGATTACAAGCACAAAAGAAACCTAATGCCTTTACTAAGGGAAACTGCTTTTTGTACTGCAATGGATTAATGGATCACATGTGTGCTTGTGTAAATGGACAGTCCATACCATCAACTCAGGCATGGTACAGGAAGCCTGGTCACTTCACTGGAATGCTGGTTAGTAAGCATTTACTATATGTAAATAAGAATAATATTGTAGAAACATAAACAGTATTAAAAACTTTACATTAAAATTAATTAGCCTTAAATATCATGAGGAAACTATCACTTTTACATAATGTTTGTGTGCATGTGTAAGATGATCAAGTATTGAATGCACACAGATTTACTGGAAGAAAATACATTTGAGCTCACTAAACATAACACTTAGGTAACATGTTTACATTGACACTTTCAGACTAAAGATACAATAATTTTTCTGGTATATGATTATGTGAATATCGATGATTGCAGTGTCTCAAATATGTCACGTTATAATGTTAAAGATATACCCAAAAACTTTTTGAGTTCTGTTCCAGTCATTTATTAATCTTTGCAGGATGCCTTTGTCAAGATCATAAGATATGAAGGAGTGACATCTTTGTGGAGTGGCCTGCCACCTACAATGTAAATGCTGTGTCTGTTAATTTGAAAAAGACTAAAAGTTTGATTGGCATGGATTGTAAGATTTAACATCTGGTACACATTTATTTTCACATATATTATGTGTATGACTTAAGTCTAATAATAAACCACTTACACCCTGTTAGAAGCAAGCTCAGTGGACTTCATTTATAAGAGAAAAGAGCAGCATAATAAACACAGTAGCACACATTGCGAAAAAAACACAAAAAATGAAAATAAAGGGTTGTGGGAGAGGGAGGTAAATACAATTTTAAAAAAAACAGAGACCACCAATGACTTTAAAAAGGTGGGTCTTAAAGCCAGTCTTGAAGGCTTTGAAGTCTGTTACTGTGTGAACTGACAGGGACAAAGCAATCCAGATGCTTGGCTCAGATGAAGAAAAAGAGCAGCACCCAGATTTGTCTTTTTTGATGCAAGGCGCATAACAGTGGGAGGTTGCATAAGCAGGCTGAAGTGATCAACTTGGCTGGTAGAGCATCAACATCATTGTCGTCATGTAGCCAGACCATGAAGACAACAATGACTCAGGGTGGCCACCTTTTAACTGAGCCCTAACTGGCAACAAGTGTACCATACGAAGTAATGCAACATGCTTGGCTTTGCACTTAGGGAATACAATACAAACATTATTTTGATCTCTCTGAAGCTTGTCAAACAGACAGTTGAGGAGAGGGAAAAACAAATATAGTTGCAATATTTTAGCCTGTAAAGGACAAAATGCAGACATGAGATTTTTGGCAGAGGCAATTGTTTAAAATGTCATGCGACTGATCTGGTGAACCTTATTGAGGAAGATGAAGTGACAAATATGTGGTTCTTCAGGAAGAGTGGTGCATCGATTGCACACAAGCATTTCTCACTTGCCGGAAACATGAGACATTGACACAATGTAAGAATGGTGGAAGATGGGGTACAGTTTTCAGTCAATTCTGATAGAATCACCTCCATTTTGCAATTTCTTCATGGCTATTCATGTTTTCTTAAAGTTGGCAGTTTACTCTGTGGTGGTAAGGAGTTGCTGGAGCTTGAAAGTTTGGCCAGAGTTCGACTGTATGTCATCAGCAGAAATATACTGGTTCCTTGCTTGTAAGTGACAGGGCCCAATGGGTGGACATACACAGTGAACAGGACAGTCCCTGGGTAGAGCCTGTGGTAAATTGTACTGGCAACAAATGTTGATGAGTGTCCAACAATCAACAATGAGTGTGTTCTTTTAGGTAAGATTGAAACCATTTTATGATGGTGTCTGAGTGACCATGGGGGAAGCCAATAGCCAAGTGGTTAGAGCACCTGCATCTGAACATGGAAGAACCAGTTTGATACCCATGTGGCTCAGTGTCTCCCCCGTGGTACCCCAGGGTATGCTTGCCTAGCCAGCATTGTAAGAATAGGGTCCCTGCCATCCAGCCAGGCATGTCGTAAGAGGCGACTAAGGTGGACACCTCACCTAGAGGTAAATTAGGTTGTGATAGGGCTAACAACCCCACCATATAAAGAAAACAGGTTACAGAAACCAACAATAGAGCACTCGTCACGGATGGCGAAGGTAATGAAACATACCAGAGAACTGGACTTATGACGGATGACGGTCAAACCCGAGAGGCAGCTGGCGTCCCGATAGTGGATTTACTGAAGCAGAAGTTCAGGGTGAGGTGCTGGAACGTCCAGACCTTGTATCAGACTAGCAGGTTGCCCCAACTAGTTAAGGAGTTTGACAATTACAACTTGGACATCCTGGGAGTCAGCAAGGTCAGATGGACCGGCATGGGAAAGAGGAGACTAGCGTCAGGACATACTATCCTGTTCTCAGGAAGATCAGATGGCCAACACTCTGAAGGAGTAGCACTACTCCTCAATAGGAAAACTGAAAAGACACTGCTGGAATGAAAGCCTTATGGACCCAGGCTTCTGAAAGCAAGATTCCATTCAAATTACACCAAGCTGACAGTGCTAGTTTGCTATGCACCAACAGAAGACTCCAAGGCAGAATACATGGATGCTTTTTATGATCAGCTCCAGGCAGCCACAGAGAGCGTCCGAGCCCATGATATGCTGCTCATCACTGGCGACCTCAATGCCAAGGTGGGAAGTGACAATACCTGCAGGGAGCATATCATGGGGAAGCATGAAATTGGAACCATCAATGACAACCAAGAGAGACTGGCAGACCTTTGTGAAGAAAACAATCTACTGATTGGAGGTACACTCTTCCAACACAAAGACATCTACAAGGCAATGTGGACATCACCAGACGGGATCACAAAGAACCAGATAGACCATGTCTCCAACCGAAGATGGTGGAGCTCACTTCAAGATGTCAGAGCCTACAGAGGAACAGACGTTGCCAGTGACTACACTCTTGTGATAGCCGCAGTTTCTCTGAAGCTACGTCGATCGCGAGGAAAACAGGTATGTCAGCAGAGAATGGACTCCGGCAGACTGAAAGACCCAGCCACCAAACGGGCCTTTGTAGTGGAAGTAAAGAACAGGTTCCAGGCACAAGGAGACCAACAGGATATGACCTTAGAGGACTTCAATCGAGTCTTACAGGAAACAGGAGAGAAAATACTGCATGGAAAAGGATAGACGAGAGAAAGTCAACCAAGCAGAAAAATCAACAACACCAGATCTGAACGCCTGAAAGAACAACACAGACAAAGATATACAGAAATAAACAGAGAGGTAAAGAGAATGACCAAAACCGACAAAAGGGACTACATAGAGAAACTGGCAGATGAAGCAGAAGAAGCAGCAGGAAAAAATGACCTGAAGACACAGTATAAAATCAATAAACAGCTAAACAACAGGTTCAAAAACAGTGAAGTGCCAGTGAAAGACATCAACGGAAATGTTGTCCAGGGAGAGGCAGAAAAACTAGAGCGCTGGAGGGAACATTTTGAGTCAGTTCTGAACAGACCAAATCTCCCTCAGCTCGCAGACATCCAGCCAGCAGATACAGACCTTGACATCTGCACAGACTCGCCAAGCCTGGAAGAAGTGACAGCAGCAATCAAGGCAATGAAAAGCAGCAAAGCACCAGGGGCAGATGGAAAAACAGCAGAGATGTTGAAAGCAGATGTGAATGTGACAGCTCCCATGTTGACTGAAATCTTCAGGCAAGTTTGGGAATCAGGACAGAACCCCAGTGTGTGGAAGACAGGGCTCATCTTCAAGTTACCCAAGAAAGGAGATCTTGGAGACTGCAATAACTGGAGGGGTATAACACTTCTTTCCCTCACCAGCAAGGTCTTCAGCAAGATTGTTTTGTCAAGACTGACGGCAACCATTGAGAAAGACCTCTAGCCTCAGCAAGTAGGATTTTTCCCTGGGTGATCCTGCTCCGAACTCATTTTCATTCTGCGTCAGTTTCTGGAGCAACGACTGGAATACACCACTCTACATCAACTTCATCGACTTGGAGAAGGCTTTTGACAGCATCCACCACGAGTCCTTATGAAAGATCCTGAGGCATTACAGAGTCCCTGCAAAACTTGTCCAGGTCATTGCAATGGTGTACAGCGATTTCAGATCTCAGGTGGTCTGTGACACGAAGCTCACAGCCCCCTTCAGCGTCAGTACTGGGGTGAAGCAGGGCTGTATTCTGTTGCTGTTCCTCTTCATCCTGGCCATGGACTGGATCATGAAGAATTCCACTGACAGAGAGAGGAGAGGGATCAAATGGACCATGCCTGTGACAGCAACAACAATGCTGGAAGACTTGGACTTTGCCGATGACATTGCCCTGTTGTCATACCCCCACCAAGACATGCAGAAGAAAACAAATGCCTTCTCAGAAACAGCTGGAAACCTTGGCTTGAAGGTCAGCGCAAAGAAAACGAAAAGTATGAGAGTGAATGCCAGAGTCCAAGAAAACATCAAACTAAATGGAGAAGAGATTGAGGAAGCTGTCAGCTTTATCTATCTTGGGTCCAAGATGTCAAACACCGGGGATGTGGAGGTGGAGATTCGAGCCTGACTGGCGAAAGCCAGCCAGGCCTTTGCCTCACTCAGGAGCACATGGAAGGCAAAAAACATCAGCCTGAAGACCAAGCTGAGAATCTTCAAGTCAAATGTGATCAGCACCCTCCTTTACGGATCAGAATCATGGAAGATGACCAAAAACATCGGTAACAGGCTTGACTTCTTCCAAAACAGATGCCTCAGGCGCATACTTAACATCTTTTGGCAAACACCATCACCAATGAAGAACTCCACTGAAGAACTGAAACCGAGTCCATCACCACGCAGGTTCAATGAAGGCACTGGCGATCGATTGGACATGTGCTTCGCCAGCAGACAGCAGACCTCTCCAGAATTGCCCTGCGATGGACTCCAGATGGAGAAGAAAACGAGGCCGCACAAAGGAAACTTGGAGAAGAACAGTGGAAAGGGAGATGAAAGGAAAGGGCTGGACATGGGGTTGCTTGGAGTGGGTTTCAGCCGATCGACATCAGTGCAGTCTAGTGTGTCAAAAGCATCTGACAAACCAAGCAAAGGGAGCACTAAAATTGTGGTCCCTACATAGATTACAATTCAATAAGTATATGAAGCAATGCTCTTAGTAGAATTGTTCTTCTGATAAGCAGATTGAAAGGGCTGA
Organism: Marisa cornuarietis; assembly: GCA_004794655.1. Taxonomy (NCBI): domain Eukaryota; kingdom Metazoa; phylum Mollusca; class Gastropoda; order Architaenioglossa; family Ampullariidae; genus Marisa; species Marisa cornuarietis. The sequence goes on from SMMW01000631.1 coordinate 2,779,327, forward strand.
AATAACTTTAGTCAACCAAGTGCTTTTGCATTTGGCAAAGCATAACCTCTTCAAGTGTCCTGAACAGAAAAGAAAGTAGTTGTCATAAAAATGAATGACCATACAAACTAAAGCATGTTTAAACTTAAGGCAATATATACACTCGGAGAAGTGGGAAAATGATTAAGATGTGATCGAGATGGGTGTTAAAGATAAAATTTATTTTGTATATAATCTGCAGTCCTATCAGAAGGGAAGAAAAACTAATGGTTTTAGTGAGACTCTGATCATGGATGAGAACTGGCATTGTTTTACTGCAATCCAGTAGGTCTTTAAAAGGCATGTTTCTGTCATATTCTTTAAATTTTATTAGTAAGCAGGCGGCACTAATATCTAGATTCAGCAGCAAAACAGTAAAGAATCTTCCTCATCGACTGTATTTTACTGTATCTCTAATGATACACAGAGCCTCATCTGATTAGTGATGTCAAATATTTACCTTTCACAGGGTGATGGCCGTGCCAGCAACAGTGGTATACTTCACAAGTTATGAACAACTAAAGGCCTTCTTTGCATATGATGAAAAGAACTTGCAGGACTGGTGGAAACCCATGGCATCTGGTGCAACAGCCAGAGGTACTTCATTTTGTTAGCGTTGATGTTATTTTTGTTTACCTAATGGGTCTTCCTTCTCAGCACTGCATTTAAATGTAAATCCTTTCTGATAATGTTTTTACAAATAAAGGTGATTGGGTAAAAAACTTTAAAGATAAACTGCATTTATCTTCTTTCTTATTAATTTGTATCTCCCACCCATACTTTTTGTGATAGAAAATTAATATTTGTGTGTGTGTGTGTGTGTGTGTGTGTGTGTGCGCATGTGTGTGCGTTTATGCATGTATGTATAGTTTGGGCAGCAACTGTTATTAGTCCACTTGAATTGGTAAGGACAAAGATGCAGTCAGAACAACTGACATACAAGGAAGTAGACAAAGCTGTGAGGACAACTATCAAAAGTGATGGAATTATTTCGCTGTGGAAAGGCCTAGGACCAACACTTTTGCGGGATGTTCCTTTCTCAGGTATATTTCTGCTGCTTGATTCATCGGTTCTTATAAATTGTATCTGTTCATGCTAAGTAAAGTGTTAAAAAAAAAAAAGACAAATTCTCTAAAATTAAAGAAGGAAAAGATCTTAAACCTAAGCAGATTTTAAACTCATTGTACTCTGCTCAAATGCATATTCTCTACTAGCTTATAGCTAGAGCTTTCTTATGTCTAAAACTTAGTAGAGGCAGTCAAATTTAAACCAAAATCAGGGGTTTAAGAGTGCACATGAACAGATTTGCATTTGTAAGTGGAATGTATTGTACTTAAAACTTCCTAATGTTAACCCCAAGCTCAAGTTGTAATTTTATGTAAATGCAGTTCAACTTGAGCATCACTGTGGATAACCTGATTTTACACAAGCTGCAGCATAAAGCTGAGTAAGGTTTCAGGTTAATATCAAGCAAATGGCTTTCTTTTTGTGGCACACTCCATGCCAACGGTAATGACTTCTTTGGACATCTAAAAAGAAAACTATTCCTTACTGGTAGTAAAACATTTTGATGTTACGTTGTCTTTTACCTGACCTCAGCAACTCATTTAGAAACCCAGGATTGGACATTTTGATTACTGTCTCCAGAAAATGTGAAGAAGGGGCAAGAAGTCATCATTTGTGTCATTGTCAGCCTTTTTATTTTAGCAGTTTAGGGTGATAATTTGTTTACATGTCTGCAGCGCTGTACTGGCTGGCATATGAAACTGCAAAGAGTGAGGTGCTACGCAAGCAAGGAAAAGAGTTGTCTTTTGGGGAAAGTTTTGTAATAGGAGCATCTGCAGGCGCAGTATGTTTTGAGTTATATAATACATGATGATTTTTCTTTGAGGAAGGGACATCATTTATGATCTAGAATGTTATTGAACTGTTTCTCAGCAAACAAGAGTTGTGGTTTAGTAACTGCTAAGTTGAAGTGGAAAAAGCAAATCGATTATAATAATGTGAATAAAGATGATGCAAAGCATGAACATATACTTGCAAATGGCTGTAATATGTTATAATTTGCATTTACTGACTTTCTGATACTCGGTGCAGTCATGTCTGTGAAAAGAAAGTGATTCAAGATGTAAAAATGAAATGAAATCTTTTGAATGTTTGGGCTTATTATACTTGTGTTTAAGTTGGAGATTTGTTGTGTGTGTGTGAATACATACCCAATGTAAGCTGCTTTACTGACAATATACAGGTAGCTTCAGTGATAACTCTACCCTTTGATGTCATCAAAACACATCGGCAGATTGAAGTTGGGCAAGAGGTTTTGCTAGGATGTGAGTGCATGAGTACATTCTCTATCTCTTATCCATAATTAGATGATTATTGCTTCAAGACTTTAAATCACAAAAGTTGAGGCTTTTTAAACATTGGGGAATGCAAGAGTAACTAAAATGAACTTAAAAAGTTCATATTCACAAAACATTTCACTTCTAAAAGTGTGGAGAACAATGTCAGTCATTATTGTCAGTTTTTTTCTTTGCTTTTAATCTTCAGCTGTACAAGGCTTGCTAAAAGAAGAATGAACTAGCCTATCAATTGAAAAATAGAAATATTAAAATTATTCACATAATTGTGTTATGTCAAAGTTGTTAATTGTAAATGCAATTTATTTCATGATGTTTTTTAAAATGTTAATAATTGTCATTCTACAGCAAGTAAACATAGTACTTCTACCTGGAAGCTCATAAGAAAGTTGTATGTCACTGAGGGATTCCAAGCTCTCTTTGCAGGTCAGGCGCCTTTCTTTTTGTAGTTTTGTGTATGGTATTCATTTTTTCTCCTTGGCAATTTTCCACATTTAATTTATACATTGAGAAATTTTAGTACACCCATCTTTCAGTGCTTATGGAAATAATTTTCCAAAAAGGTTTATAAAGATATATTGATTTTTGGATGTTTGCTGTAAAAAAAGGTAACTTTTAATTTATCAGAGTAGGGGTGGGAGAGAGCATGAAATGAAAAGTACCTGGGAGGAAATGGATTTTTGAAAAGGTAAAGTTTTCTTCTTACATGTGTACAGGGCTGGTTCCACGAATCATCAAGGTGGCCCCAGCATGTGCCATCATGATCAGTACTTATGAATACTTCAAGCAGCTTTTTCTTAAATTGAACCTACAGGAGCAAAAAAAGATAGCTAACACCGAATCATCTCTTCAGAGTAAATTTTGATCCAGCTAAATTGTGAGCTCAGTTGTATGAGCAAATAATGGACCTGACAGCTGTCACAATGTGAGGATTTTCCTTTGATTACATTCATTTCAGCCATAGATGCACATTAGTGCCTTGTTCCTTAAGTCCATGCATGCATATCTATGTATACATTCTTGCTTGTGTGTATGAGCGAACAAGAGAGTTTGCAAATAACACTCAGCAGGGACTGTTAATTTGAACAAAAAGAAAAATGAACACTTGATGTGGTGAACTGAAATTTGATTGCTGTAACTTCTGTTTTTCATCTCCCTCTCCCACTCTTTTATGACCTGACAAAAAATCCATTATGCCAGGAGTAAAAGATGGTAAAAAGTATTCTTTTAATAAATGAGAATATATATATATATCTGTCTCACTTTCTCTAAATTATAAGTTATACATCCATCAAAACATTTTCCACATATTTTGTCACAAGCAGATGTTTGGTTTGTTTTCTTTCATTTAAAATTCTATTATCCATTAACTTTACCATCCGGTTGCATATGTTTTCTTTTTGTTTGCGCATCTTTAAAGGAAATGGGCAGTTTGGTGGCGCAATGGTTAGCGCCCGTTACCAGTACAGTAAAACACCAATTGCCTCCTTTCTTTGAAGGAAACAACTGAGAAAATTTTAATGTCAGCCCTGGTGTGTGTGTGTTTGTTTAAATATGAAAATGTGCATCCTGTTAAAGAAAAGGGTGTTTGAAATCTTGGATAAGTTATTATTACATTTTTTGCCATATACAGTCTTTGTGTTTTACACAGACAGTGAGTTTCAACAACCAGCAGAATGTATGGAAATACTATTACTAAGACTGTTTTGAAAAAAAATTTCATGGTTGCATTAACTGTGTGGATCAAGACATGTTCAGCTGTATAGCCAAACAACTTGTATGCTTGTTTGGGTATACACATAAAGTAAAAATGAGTGTGAATGTGTGCAAGCAAATATGTATATATATATCCCACATTGGTTAGTGATTTCAATAGGCATTATAAACATGAAAGTAGAATTTTAGAAATGAGAGTAAGATCTGAAAAATAGTTTCATTTTGGGCACTACATGCATTCAGTACATAATAAAAGTTTGTGTTCCTCTAGTCATCGTCTAGGAAAATCTGCATGCACATATGAAAATGACCTATTCTCCATAAAATCAGTGGCATAGAAACCAGGAGGTGTGCCTTGAATAAAGATACTGGGGAGGCATAAAGTTCCCCTCTCAAAGCCGAGCATCTTCCTACGCCACTTAAATTCTACATGTGCATGACAAATGGTGACATACAGTTTGCCCTACAGTTACTACAGTTTTAAAAGCTTCCATATATTTCAATGCAAATACATTATTTAAAGCTATAATTACTACTCTACCTTTTCACCTTTGTGTGTATATTTTCAAAATATGTCAGAGAAAAACAGTGGGAACATAAAAAGCTAATAAAATATCTTTGATATTTTGGAAGATGCAGAATTTGTTTTTGGAGGGGGAGATGGTGAGGAAGGGGGAAGGGTAAAACTATCAATATAAACCATTTTCTCAAAATTTCAAATGATGAAGGCAAAAGGCACTAGTGGAATGAGATTCTATTTCTTGCTAATCGGTTGTTGTACTATAGAAAATAAGTTGTAATAAATACATTCTGGTATGAATGGGCAGTTGCCTAAACCATTTACTGTATTCCATGAAATCAGAAAATCATTACGTTATGAGTTGTTGGTTTATAGCATTTTTCTCACATTGAAAAATATATATATATATATATATAGTGTTCCCTCACTTATCGTGGGTATTCCGTTCCAGGCCCAGCCGAGATAAGTGAATTGCTGTGAAGTAGGGATGCTATACTTATTTTAGTAGTTATACATTATTTTAAATCTTTGTAAACCCTCCCCACAATCTTATACATAACCCTTTCCCATTCACTTAATAACTTTCACATACTGTACATGTACCTTTTAAAAGATGAAAACTATGCACACGCGACAATCGGATGCTTACGTAAATTGGAAGAGATTAGGGGTGTAGCTGCACACAGCGAAAGAAAACAAGATGCGACAGTTACCGAGCCAATCAGCGACTGGAATACATTACTGCACAATATGTACTACGCATGTGCAAAAATACTTTAGACAGAGTAGCACAAAACCCCGGGAAACAGCAAAAATACCGCAATAAATATTTTACATTAATATTTTTTGAAAACCCATGATAAACAAACCGCGAAGTAGTGAGGGAACACTGTATATTTGGATTTTTTGTGAAAGCACTGCATTCCTGTGAAACCTAAGAATTTTATAATACTTAGTCCAAAATAAATGAATTTAAGATTCACATTGAATCTTTTTATGTGCTGTAATAACACTTGGATATTATTTTGTGCAAGAACTGAAAGACTGCTTTAGACATAGTCATTTCTGTGTGCTGTAAGTGCAGTGTACAAGAGCATTGCAAAAATGATGGTAGCATCAGTATTGAAATTACTTTGCACTAGATTGAACAGCATGACCTTATAATATATCTTATAGACTATGTACTTCCAATAGAGTATAGGTTCAAATTGCACAAGATAAATAACTGATATATCTTGTATATCTTGTATTATAAGCAGTAACAGTTTTATAATCCAAAATCACCTCTAAATGTAAACAGTGAAGATAAAGACTGTGAACATATGATCTGTGATACATTAGAGTACATGTAATATGCATGTTTGGTAATTAAGACTAAAAAAAATGTGTTTTGTAATAATCAGATTATTTTTGCTGAGCCATTCAACTATGCCTGCCAATAGGTTTCTAGTACTAATAATGTTTAAACTGCACCTGCATCAACTGTCAGTCCGCTTTGTATGGAAAGCACGTTTTAAGGGTACTGTGAAGAGGTTTTGGTGCTAATTACGAACTATAAAACTGACAAGGATCTGTATCAACTTTGCATTTTGTCTGCATGATAAGTCATTGTAAATAAAAGCATGAACAGTAAGCTGCTTTGAGTTCTGCCTGCAAGGGTAGCGTCTTGAGTGCCTAAAATTTGTTCAAGTTTTTTTTTGTATATTGTTTGCACTGATACAGCCATGATCTTCTCTTGCATAATAGGGATTTAGCTCAATTTTTTAAATACTCAGAAGGATAATTTCAGTTTAGCACTTCAAAAATGCCTCTGCCAATGCTATTCTCTTTTTTAAGATACACACACACACTCTTTTATGAAAACCTATACAAAATGCAGATGAAATATTAACACAAAGCTTTTTCCCTTTAATGTAAACAATACAAAGCCTGATGCCCATAAAGGTAGTGAACTGTGTGATAGGGGGTAGCATCATCCAATGAATTGTAACAGATTTGGCGCTTTGTACCACCAGCTATGCTGAGTTCAAAAATCTATAGCAAAAAAACTGCAATGAGCAGAATACCTTTTTTTCTGCCCAAACATGCAAAAATCATGTTTTTTTATGTTTCCTTTTTCGTCAAAAGTTCTATACTGCAAGGAATGATCAGTTTCTGATAATATTTGCACTGTCAGACAATATAAACAGTACAGGCACTGGTTTTCATTTCTATTCACGCAGTAAACGAAAATCTTGCTTAGTCTGAAATGATGGCATAAAGTCTCTTGACTTGATGACAGCTTGAATGTAACCATCCCTTGCATCCATCTCACAGACTGATTTTCATGCCTCACTCACTATCCTGACACAGCATTCAGCTCCCTGAGAGTGGCAAAATATCTGACTGATGAAGGGCTGAGTGACAAGCTGCTGGAGTTCTTCATCTGAAAGGTGGTTCCAGTGTGAGTTCCTCCATTGATGGCAGTAAGTCATGTCATGTTTGAAATTTCTCCTTTAGTTTGAGAGGTCAAAATTCTCTGACTTGCTGTCAACCCACCAGCTGCCTGGCGAATGGTCTTTACTATGTCCACTGCTGCCTTCCTATTGACTATGTCATCTCCAAACATTGACAGAAGAACAGGCCCAGCATGCATTCTGTCTACGGGCCATGTTATATTCCTGCAAGCCGATGATAACAAACTTTGTTGCTTAATTTGTTGAGGCAAGTGCTTTGGTCTGTCAGTGCATCTTGGGCGACACTTGATGCTAAACCATGTAGGTCTATAGCAGCAGACTGTTGCAGAGATGTGACATGAGAGTTAACAGCTAGTACAGCACAGGTGGCCGAGTCACACCTGGCGCATGTGTAAAATATGTTGGTTTTCTTTTTAGATGGTGGACCAAGAAAGTGAGAAGACGATATAATTTACTGTCGCCAGCCAGCGCTTCACTTCCCAAAGAGACGCGTCAAGTGGAGGAACACTACGTGTAGGGGAGTGAAGGCTGCATCTTCCAAGAAAGGCGCAGTCTATGGAGTTTTGTGTTTTAATGTCTGTTTCTGAGTGGAAGCATCTATGGTTTGGGTTATTTGTGTGTGTAGAAGATATATGTGATTTTTGTTGGATTCCCCAGTGACTTTTCTTCTTACAGTGGAACATCAGACTTCAGTGGACTATCATTAACTGTATACAAGAACATTATCATTAGTGAATAGTAGAAAGTAACTTTGTGCCAGACTTTAAAACATTTAATTACTTTAATATAGAATATTTGTTAGAGTGATTAATTAGTAATTTTTGGGATTATATTAAGAAATTAATTTTGCTGCAGCAATTGGTGATAATTTTATTTATACAGGCCTGCAAAAGAGGCAGAGTAGTTTTTTTTGTGAACAAAAGAACACACAAATGTCCAGACAATAAAGTGTGTCTGGGAATACAGTTCGTTACTTGGTTGCACTGTTGCCACACACAGCCGACATTTCCTGCTAGCAGTTGTGAGCCATCTGGCCACTGACATAGGCCCAGGCTTTTCCTGCAGTAAATAATCATTGATGCTTCCACTTTTAATAGCTGTGATTATTTTGTACAGGTAACCTTGGTCTAAGTTTGCTGACATTGATTTCTGGAAGAGGATCACCGTTGGTAATGAGAAAATCCTTCTGCAGAAAGTGGCAATGATGCACAATTAGCCAATGCATTTCCAACTGGTCTTTTCCACAGTGTGGGTCCTTCAGCTGGACCAATGAGTGTTTTGCAGAGTTGCTGGAATGGAAACTCCTGCAAGTGTAAAAAGCAAATGAACCACTTCAAAGTGTGACCAGTGTGAAGCTCTAATAGATGTATTGGCCAGTGTTCACAGCTGTGCTGTCGGCTCCAACTGCCATGATCTTGTTTGTAATTCCCCTTTCTTCAGTTGCATTGTGAATGCTGTCAGCAATAGCAGAACTTGCGCCTTGTTTCAGTTTCATCAATCATTATGTAGTGTTCTTTAATTTTTCTTTATACTATACCACTTGTCTCCCCTTTTCTCTCTTACCAGTGTCATGTCTTTTCGGCCAACAAAGAATATTGCCATGATTTCCTCTTCGTTCTTTATAGGAGTTGGCCTGATAGCCCTTTTCAACTGTTGTTGAGCCCTCCATACTTTGTGATGATCAACAATATTGATCAGGTCTTCAAAGCTAATAGTACCATAGTCCACCAATGTTGTTGTGGTAATGGTTCCAGTTGCCCTATTTGACACTCCATATCGGTCTGTTTCCAAAGCCATGGTTGGTATTGGTATCATATTCCTGTCCTGTTGGAAAGCATCAGTCCAGTCGTCATCATCATTATTAGCAGCATCAGCCTCTTTCACAATGGTACTGCAGGAAGCCAACTCTTACTGCTTGCACTACTGCAAACACTTCTGCAGGTGAAACTATGTCCTCACTTGCCCTCTTCCTTCTGCTTTCTTTATCTTCTCTTTCTTTCGTCCAATCTTCCCTTGCTTGTTTTCTTTTCATAACTGCTGTCACCTTTCTATCAATTGTACCAATTGCATTTTTCGCTTGATTCTCTGGTCCATCAAAAACTAGCCCTCTCTGTGGTATTTTCATGTCTCTGTCACATTTGCATACACCAAGGTCCTCACATTGGCAGGCAGCAATGTCAAACAATTGATGCAAAGTTTCCATGAAATTTACTGTCTTTACAGTCTCCTTGCCATGCTTCAGTACTTGTACTGCTTCATCCATTAATCACGACACTTCGATCTCCATGTTCTTGAGTGGTTGTGATGGGATTCCAACATGTCTATCAGTGTCTGAGAAACTTGGGGAACAGTTTCCTTGCTGTCATTCAGAGATAGAAAATAACGTCCAATTTGCAAACGAGTTTATGGACTACCAAAGATACTATGGCTGGAAGCCAGCCTTGTCTTTAGGTCTCATTATATTACATTGTTGTAAAACTACTTAACAGTTTTACTATCATTCTATTCGTCCACCATAGATGTATCTTACTGTCCTTTTCAATTACTTGATATCTCACTGTATCACTATTTACTAGTACGACTTTATCACTAATACAACCCTCACTGTCACAGAAGACATGCTTATATGCTACACGTACAGATAAGCAGAAGGTAACAAAAGGAATGAGATATAGCTCTAACATTCTACAACAATCTAGGCTGATGTAGCAATGACATAACGTATTCTAAATTTGTTTACATAGCAATCTCTTCAAACCAACAGCTGAAGTTGCTCACTCATTGTTGCTATGTGTGACATTACTTATTAATTTCGTGACTAATGCGCTGAGCTGAATCATGATAGTATAATATCATATCATCAATAAACATCTACAACAAAGAAGTATCCATTAAAAAAATTAAAAAACTAAAGGTCATGCAAAAGTAATGATTTTAAGTACAAAACATTTCAAGTAAACATGGAAGATTAAATTTCTGACGGACATTTCTTGTGGCAATAAGGTGTTCTGCTTATCGCAGATCAAAATCCTTTTCATATTTGAAATAAGGATAGTGAATTGCACAAAACCTGAAATGTGCGTCAAAATAACTGACATCACTACATCCTATTGAGTGACTCTTAGAGTCTAGGGCCGCGGTTCTCAACCTGGGGGGCGCGCCCCCCAAGGGGGGCGCAAGCTGCTGAAAAGGGGGCCGCAAAGGCGGTCATTTTCTCATATCTCATATAGGTATTAGTGGCTAAGGGGGGCGCGCGGACGTACCTTTATTCGTCTGGGGGGGCGTCACAAGTAAAAGGTTGAGAAACGCTGGTCTAGGGCATTGCTTTCAAAGCCCGATGTTCATCTACCCTTTACCTTCCATGATAAACAGATACCGATCAGTGGAAGATCCAGTCACTGGCACAAATCTGCCTCAAACCAACAACCTTCTGCTCTGACACCTAGCACAAAGCCTTGCCAGAGATACATTTGTTTTGGAAACACTAGATCATCATTACCTTACTAACTCTGAAATAGTTGTGCAACATTGTGCCAAAATGGGTTCAGACAAAATCTGTGTTGTTTAACATCAAGCAAAAGCAATTGAAACAAAAGAAAAAAATTACTATCTGGGAACAGATGCAAGCCCATACTCAAGCCTCTTTTCCTGCTCTTTAATAATCAAAATGCAGCATCAAACAACATACACACGCACCAGTGTTCCAAAACAACACGTAACCATGATATCAACCCCTGAAGTTACCCAAATCCCATCTATGGAATGGGGTTTATGACTTCTTGAATCCATCTCACCCCAAAGTGTCAGCAACTAGTCACACTTTTAGCAAGTACCTAACCCTCTCAACCTCCCTCCAAAAAAACCTATGATCATTCTGGATCCACCTTCACAGACTTCTTGTCCTCTTTCTCCCGACCCTTTTCTTTGTCCTTTTGCAATTTCTCTTCCTTTTCTTTGTTTCCCTTAGCTATAGCTGCAGGTGTCACAGAAATGGTTTCCTCCTCATCTTTGACCCCAAAGATTTCATCCACTGATGGCACTGTGCGGATTTCTGGTCCTATTGTTGTCCAGATGAAGCACAGCTCGGGACCCTTCTTTAGCACAGGATATGGACTACTCTTATCATAGAAGTAGTCAGATGGTGCGTGACACACAAACTCCATGTACTCCATTTTGCGGGGAATGTCTTCTTCAGGTCCTGGATGCAGTCACAGTAAAATGAAAGAGATTCTTTTATCATGTGGATGAGGACTCATTTGGTTACTTGATCAGATGCCAAACCTGTCATTTCTTTATTCTTCTCTATTCTCTGTTCTATTGTAATAATGTTTATGTACTTCTTCAAATGCTTTGCATTGGATAACTCCAAACTGATTTTTAAATGACTGGGTGAAAAGACTGAAAACCACAGCTCTTTTTACAATTCTGTCTCCTCTATATTCAAGAGAGAATAAAAATATGGCTTGTAAAACAACCATCCTTACCCCCAGCCTTAGACATACAGCTTTCAGAAGGGAAAAATGAAATAGCCAGTTATCAGGAAACAAAAATCTCTCAAAACATTATCGTGAGATCAATAAACCCTTCTATAAAATGCCAAAGAAATATTTATTTACCGAGTATGTATGTTGAAGGATCAAACCGATCGGGTGGGCTGCTGACTGTTGGCAACAGCCAGGTGATCACTGCACTCTTCTCATTGTATTGGTCACTCATAAATCCTCGTAATTGTGCGTAGTATACACCACCATCATAATCCATGAGAGAGACCACATCCCCAACTTGATAATATTGACCCTGTCATATTAGCCAAGCAGAATTATTGGACACCAATCACTTGCCTACAAATTGAAAGTTAATTTGTTTGTATCATGCATTTAATAATAATAATAATTAAGCACTTTTACAGCACAGCATCACAACCAAAGCAGGTCACATTCTCTGTACTGACCAATATTAATAAATAACATTAAAAAAACAAGATAACAATAACATGCTATGACACATAAAACACACTAAGCCACAGGTAATTAAGAAATTAAGTATAAAAGAATTTCACTAATATGATGTGAAAATGAATTGCGCTGAGGCATAATGGTAGCCAAATGATTACAAAAAAATCAAAGGCTGCTGGGTGAAAATTACATGGTCTGATCACCTGACGATATATCTGAAGAAGATAAAAAATATTTTAAAGTATCAAAAACATTAAAGTTTATTAATTTTTTCTATATCCTTATTTTTTCTTCATATAGATTATAGTGACAAACAGAATTCATTGTGTTCCTGCATTTTTATGCTTCCTGTTGTCTGTAACAATTTTCCAGATGTGTTCTCACCTTTAATGAGTCTAAATGACTGAATGAACAATCATTTTCTTAATACCCTGTTTAAAACTTACAGAATGAAAAATGCTCTCTCCTGTCACAACAGTAGCAACAGATTTGGGTGCCTTCAGTGGTTGCTGAAAGAGGAGTGAAAAAAATGGTTGATAAGCAAAAGTATTGCACACTGACATCACAGGTTCTAAAGTTAGAACTTGAACCAATATTATTTGACATTTACTTAATAGAAAGGCAACCCTAACATAGTCTTTTGGGTACAGCTTTGATATGAGGGAGGACGCGACGGCCATGACAGAAATGTCGTCTGCTCGCTCCACTCAACTGCCCAAATGTAATAATGTATATTTATATAGCGCTTTACCCCGCCATCAAAGGCAGGCTCAAAGCATTTGAAAAAAATGTACCTAATAAACTAAACCTACTAAACCCCTACCCCAAACCCTACCCCCAAACCTCTGACAAAATAACATAGATCGGCCTATGACGTCAACCCTCCCCCATATCAAAGTTCTGCCGTCTTTTGATTTACATTCCTTTAATCCTACTCCTTTAGAAGACGCAGGGAATACAAAGTAGTTACATATCTGTAGTCATCTTTTATATCAGCTCTTGCGGTAGATTTGTGGGATTATTGGCGACTGTCAGCTCTTCTGCATAACCAGTTTTTTGTAGCTGATCAAGATGGAAAACTGAGAATCTCTCCCTGGTTACATATACTTATAATTTATCAACTATAGTCGTCGAACCAACGCCCTGCGATGCGAAGTAAATAAATAATCATCCCTGAAGGACTTTTAATATTTCAGCTCGTTTTTAAGGGCCAAACGATTGAACATTTTTATGTAGCCAGCTCGTTACCTGCTATTTGTACTCACACTTTTTTTGAAAATGATGCGTCTGCTTTTGCCTTTTGTCGCTAGAGCTTTAGTAGCTGCTTGTATCCTGCTTTTTGTAGGCTTTATCCTTGCACTTTTTCTTAATACAGGACCACTTGCATTGTGGTGATTTAAGTGGCCCGCAGCACTGTTCCCATTTCCGTTTTTGGATGTGGGCTGTCCGTTTTGCACCGTCTCCTTACCGCCGTTCGTTGTCTGTTTTAGACCACATGAATTGCAAAGGATTTCTCCTTGTGCATTCTTCCTCCAAAGTGTGGAAGATGTAACTTTACAAGAAACACAGATTGGTTTGATGCCGAATGGCATATTGTGAATGTTTTTCTCTACAGGGTTTATCTTATTTGTTTCAGCCAGTCTTACATTTGTAAAGAGTTATCTTTCATTAATTTCTAGGCAAGGGAAAGAACTCTAAGCTTGCAAGCACAATTAAAAACACATTTTTTGTCTGTAAACTCATTTACATCCTTTTCATCTTTGAAGCTAAGTTTTTAACTTAAATATTGAAGTATGTTTTTTTTAATTCGTGCCTTATTATTTCAAAATACCGGTGTCTCGCTTCATTTTGGTTGATGTCATCAGTCACATGACAACCACCGCGCAGGCAAAGAACCAGCAGACAGTTGTGTCATGATTATGATGATTACTATGTGGAATATTAATTCTACCGGTACAATTGCAGGTTCGCATTGCCTTTCAGCTATTAGTTACTACAATTCAAAATAGACAGTTAAATTAAGAGTGATGAAAAATTTGGTTTTTTTAAAATCTCTTTTTATGATCTATGATCTATATACCTCTTTAGTTTATGATATTTGCATGCTTAGAGTGTCTCGAACCGAACCGCTGTTCAGTTGTGATTACTTCACCAGATCGTACGTTTTGCTTTATAGGGAATAGATAATGCGTGTTCGATGTGTTCCAGAATATTGAATTATTATATTACTTTCTATATAATAATTATCTATACCCTTCCTATTTATGTAATTACGCAAAAACTATTATAGAGTGCTGTATAAGTGTTCATTTGCCATTAACAAATAAATCTAGCTTATTTGTTTTGAGGTGGGGGGGGGGACTGAGGATCATAGTAACTAAATTTCCCAGCAGAAAATAAAATGGGGGCTATACTCATTTATTTTTTAAATAAAATTATTGATTTTTTTCCACACTGTTTGTTAATTTGATTACAAGATATTGGACATTTTTGGTATCTGTACAATATAACATTATTTTCCCCCAGAGGGCAATTCTGCAGCTCACTCAGGAAAGCTAATAAAGGACATCTTCATATAGAGCAGCACTAACATTACCCTTGCACAGTCATACCCACCACACACCGACCAGATCAATATATAACCACAGTTCATTTACACACACCAACATTCAGAAGCCATATGGCTGAAATAAGAAGGGGCAGCCCATTGGTTACAGGTAGTCTGTAGATCACTGTAAATATTAATATGAGTTTTGTGCCTGACTTAGTGACTATACAGCCACGTGCTATGTAGTTGTAGAATAAGTAGTGAGTAGATTATGAATCATAATGAAACTTTCTGTAATTTGAAATCGCTGGTGCACCATTGAGTAGCTTCTCTTCTTGATTATTACAAGGCTAGATACAAAGAGACTGGCTTGTATAGTTGAGAGATATTGCCTTTTTTATTCATCCTCAGTGATATAAAATTTGCAGGAAAATTTTGACCAGTCATCATCAACATTGTCACTGATTCCTTAGCCATTGGTTGGCTGATTGACCATTGGAACACCTAAAAATCTTATCACCTACTCTTGTTATCTCTTATTCATTTCCTTGCCATTCTCTGGGATCTGGTGAATGTCTGTTTTGTCTTCTGCCTCCTTATACAGTTTTCTAAGTGAATGCCTGTGAATCCTGATCTTGAAATAGACACAGTCTTTGTAGGACCTTAGTTTATGCCTTGTTCTATTTCATGCTTGTTGTTGGTGATGTGGTTCTTGAGACGAAAATGATCTTCTTGTAATGTCTCATTTCCAAGGCCTGTATTCTCTTGTTATAATCCACCATAACTTGTAAAAGTCAAAGTCTAATGTGTGTAGGAAGATAGAGCTTATGGGAGGTGCATTAACCTCATTTTGGAAAGAAATGTTGCCATTCCAGATAGGTGTCAGTTATTGAATTATGCCATTTTGTGTGCTATTCTGTATTGCACATGTGACCAGATGTTTGAAGCTGTGGAGTGCTACCTTCATTTCTTTTTGATCATTCCCTAAGATGGACATAACAATCTTTTGGATGATTGACACAATGTGCTATAGGTCCTCCAGATTGCTCTCAAGCAACAGGCAGCTTTGCAGCATTTAAAATTTGAAGGTGGCCTGTTTTCTAGATCCCCAGCTGGCATAGGTTACTGGCGTAAGGTGATTTAAAAAAAAAGAAGCTCTGGCCTGTGCAGAACCTGAGGATGGTTACCTGTTCAGACCTTGTTATCAGGTGCTGCTGATCTTGTCTCCAGTGCTGTTGCATCCATTTGTTTTGTTCCTTGCCTTAGTTGATGATCTTTGCTTCCTGCTTTTTGTTTTTTCATGTCTGTGCTGATGCCATTGTTTTTTTTTATCACTAGTTTACAGTATAAGTATTTTTATTTGTAAGAGCCAGATCAGGTTCTAGATATCTTGCAATCTAGGTGAGGGTTGTGGCTTGGCAAGAGAACAGATTTATTCCCGACTGTGTGTTTCTAGCAATATTCTTTAAATTTTGTATATTTAATGAAATGGAAATTCTTTGGCCTACAACTTCTGTGGTGCCTTGATTTATGCATGGGCTATTTTTGGAGAATGGGAATCCTCTTGACCACATTTACATTGGGCTCAGTTTGCAGTGAATTTTCTCTTCAGATGGGTGCCCAGACCACTTTGACCTGTACAGAGGTGGTAGATGATGATTTATTGCACCCTTCCAAGATGATAAATTAGGTCCTACTACTTGATCCATTATTCAGAGTGACCCAATCTTCTCTTAGCAAGAGTCTTGGTTATGAAAGAGTGCCTATGTCTCCCTTGCAGGTTGAGTAAATATATCAAACTGTCATTATGTTATGTACAATTCCTAACATGAATGTTTTAATTTAAAAGAATATAGTTGCCAAAATGGTAATTATCCATAAACGTTTCATGCCTTGCTGAAGTCATACATCAACAGGAACTCAATAAAATAAAGGAATTAGTTCTTTTATTTCTTAAATTAGTGACTAAGTATTATGTTACAGCTGAAGGCACCAGCTAAAATAGAACTTGAACATGCGTATTGATTGTTTTGGGCTTTTTTTAAAATCATCTATGGTGCATAAGGAAAATATCACAACTGCTTGGATAAGTGCATGTGAGTGACTGTACATGTGATACATTTTTACAGATCTAATGAAAGGAAGGGTCTTTGTGCTCAAAGAATTTTGTAATTAGTGTTAATTTTCATTTTGTCATTCTATGAATAATGTCATAATCTAGGTCAGTAACGGATTCAGATTAAATTGGGTTTCACAATTTCATTTTCTTTTGCTTTATTTTTATTTTTGAGGAAGCATTTTTAGCATCTGATGTTCTTGTTGCACATTGATGCTTGCAGCACAATTTCCTGAGTTGTGTTTATTAATCTTGTGATATTCATTCATCATTTATAATTATGCAGTTTAAGTCTGAGCTATAAAAGATAGGATCTCCAGAATCATATTTAAGGAAGCCTTGCATCTGATGTGCACATATGGTCTTAGGGATCCACTGGGGGCAGGCGTGATAAGGAACTTTGCAGTGGCAACAGATGGCCAATACTGATGTGACATAAGGGTTGTCATGAAGGGGAAGGCATGGTATAAGTAAATGATGGGCTTCACTTTGTCTTGATCATTTTAGTAGCCGGAGAGCATTAATCTTTACAAGCTGCTGTCACTGATGACAAGCACAGGAGGGTGCAGCCAGAGCCTTTTAGTATACTTTATGTTGGGTCAGCAGGCATTTGACAAACTGGAGCAGAGAGGAGCTGGAGCTGTTTTACTGCTTCGACTTGTGGACTGAAGTGAAGCAGGCCACAAAAGCTGGTATGTGATATCATGTAATTTACTGTGCCAATAGCACCAAAACTCTGTGTGTCTGTTGAGGGCGGGGTGGTAGGTGTAGTTAGTACTTGTATTTAATGTACAAGTGTGTGGGGGATTGTGTATATTTTGCAGCAAGACTTGTTTTCTTTTAAAAGTAATGCAGGGAAATTTTTTAACCAGAGATATACATTTATTACAAAACAAAAACTATACCCATATTGATCTTGTTACATGAGATTTTTTTTTAATAGAAGTCAATAACTAAGGATAAATGATAACTGCAGATGATAATGTTTAGTTGTTTTTTTTTAACTTGTGACAACTTAAACAGTCTACCATACCTGATCATTTTGTGTGAATGAATATGGCTCATGTACAATTTTGGACTTTGCTTTTTTTAAAGCTCAAAATGGATTCACTTGTGCGTCATATTTATAACAGTTTCACTTATTTTTGTATGAATGAAGCTAACTTATGTTACAACCACAACCATACATTTACTTAGCAACTGGTTTAAAACTAACTTTCATGCAAATGACCTGCTTTGGTTTATTAAAACTAATCCACCTACTCTGAAAATCAATCAATCCTCTTTGTGCTATTTGCACATAAGGCCTCAACCAGAGCCCGCCACTGATGTCGATCGGCTGAAACTCGCTCCAGGCGACCCCATGTCCAGCCTTTTCCTTTAATCTCCCTTTCCACTGTTCTTCTCCAGGATTCCTTTGGGCGGCATCGTTTTCTTCGGCCGTCTGAGTCCATCATAGGGTGATTCTGGAGAGGTCTGCTGTCTGCTGGCAGAGCACATTCCAATCCATCGCTAACGCCTTCATTGAACTAGCATGGTGATTGACTCGGTTTTAGTTCTTCGGTGGAGTCCTTCATTGGTGATGGTGTTTGGCCAAAAGATGTTAAGTATGTGCCTGAGGCATCTGTTTTGGAATACGTCAAGCCTGTTACCAATGTTTTTGGTCATCTTCCATGATTCTGATCCATAAAGGAGGGTGCTGATCACATTTGACTTGAAGATTCTCAGCTTGATCTTCAGGCTGATGTTTTTTGCCTTATATGTGCTCCTGAGTGAGGCAAAGGCTTGTTGGCTTTCGCCAGTTGGGCTCGAATCTCCACCTCTGCATCCCTGGTGTTTGACATCTTGGACCCAAGATAGGTAAAACTGTCAACTTCTTCAATCCCTTCTCCATTTAGTTTGATGTTTTCTTGGGCTCTGGCGTTCACTCTCATACTTTTTTTTTTTTTGCGCTGACCTTCAAGCCAAGGTTTCCAGCTGTTTCTGAGAATGCATTTGTTTTCTCCTGCATGTCTTGGTGGCGGTGTGACAACAGGGCAATGTCATCAGCAAAGTCCAAGTCTTCCAGCATCATTGTTGCTGTCATAGTCCTGGTCCATTTGATCCCTCTCCTCTCTGTGTCGGTGGAATTCTTCATGATCCAGTCCATAGCTAGGATGAAGAGAAACGGCAACAGAATGCAGCCCTGCTTCACCCCAGCACTGACGTTGAAGGTGGCTGTGAGCTTCGTGTCACAGACCACCTGAGATTTGAAATCGCTGTACAGCATTGCATTGACCTGGACAAGTTTCGTAGGGACTCGTGGTGGATGCCGTCAAAAGCCTTATCCAGGTCAATGAAGTTGATGTACAACAGTGTGTTCCACTCGTTGCTCTGCTCCAGAATCTGATGCAGAGTGAAAATGAGGCCGGAGGTCTTTCTCAATGGTTGCCGTCAGTCTTGACAAAACAATCTTGCTGAAGACTTTGCTGGTGAGGGAAAGAAGTGTTATACCCCTCCAGTTATTGCAGTCTCCAAGATCTTCTTTCTTGGGTAACTTGAAGATGAGCCCTGTCTTCCACGCATCGGGGATCTGTCCTGATTCCAAAATTTGCCTGAAGATTTCAGTCAACATGAGAGCTGTCAGATTCACATCTGCTTTCAACATCTCTGCTGTTATTCTATCTGCCTCTGGTGCTTTGCAGCTTTTCATTGCCTTGATTGCTGCTGTCACTTCTTCCAGGCTTGGCGGGTCTGTGCAGATGTCAAGGTCTGTATCTGCTGGCTGGATGTCTGCAAGCTGAGGGGGGTCTGGTCTGTTCAGAACTGACTCAAAATGTTCCCTTCAGTGCTGTAGTTTTTCTGCCTCTCTCTGGACAACATTTCCGTTGATGTCTTTCACTGGCACTTCACTGTTTTTGAACCTGTTGTTTAGCTGTTTATTGATTTTATACAGTGTCTTCAGGTCATTTTTTCCTGCTGCTGCTTCTTCTTCATCTGCCAGTTTCTCTATGTAGTCCCTTTTGTCAGTTTTGATCATCCTCTGTACCTCTTTGTTTATTTTTGTCTATCTTTGTCTGTGTTGTTTCTTCAGACATTCAGATCTGGTATTGTTGATTTTCTGCTTGGTTGACTTTCTCTCGTCTATCCTTTTTCATGTCTCTTCTCTGATCCACTGTTAATTTTTTTTTTTTTTGTTGGAAGCCCAGTATTTTCTCTCCTGTTTCCTGTAAGACTCGATTGAAGTCCTCTAAGGTCATCTCCTGTTGGTCCCCTAGTGCCTGGAACCTGTTCTTTACTTCCACTACAAAGGCCCGTTTGGTGGCTGGTTCTTTCAGTCTGCTGGAGTCCACTCTCTGCTGACATGCCTGTTTTCCTTGCGATCAACGTAGCTTCAGAAAAACTGCGGCTATCACAAGAGTGTAGTCACTGGCAACGTCTGTTTCTCTGTAGGCTCTGACATCTTGAAGTGAGCTCCTCCATCTTCGGTTGATGATGACATGGTCTATCTAGTTCTTTGAGATCCCGTCTGGTGATGTCCACGTTGCCTTCTAGATGTCTTTGTGTTGGAAGAGTGTGCCTCCAATCAGTAGATTGTTTTCTTCACAAAAGTCTGCCAGTCTCTCTCCGTTGTCATTGATGGTTCCAATTCCATGCTTGCCCATGATATGCTCCCTGCAGGTATTGTCACTTCCCACCTTGGCATTGAGATTGCTGGTGATGAGCAACATATCGTGGGCCGGACACTCTCCATGGCTGCCTGGAGTGTGTGGAGCTGATCATAAAAAGCATCCTTGTCTTCTGCCTCGGAGTCTTCTGTTGGTGCATAGCAAACTAGCACTGTCAGCTTGGTGTAATTTGAATGGAATCTTGCTCTCAGAAGCCTGGGTCCATAAGGCTTCCATTCCAGCAGCGTCTTTTCAGTTTTCCTATTGAGGAGTAGTGCTGCTCCTTCAGAGTGTTCCACCTGCTCTGAGCAAGACCTCATTTCCTCCAGAATCATAAAAGTAGCTTCACAGTTAAGGCATTGACTCACAAGCATGTGTTTAAACTAAGCTCTTTCACTGGCTGTGACCTTCAGTGTTGTCAGAAGAAAGGTGTTTCTCTTACTAAATCTGTTATGACAGACTATTGAGATCAGTGTGTTTTATTAACCACCAAACAATTTTGAGTTTATTAAATGTTACAATCAGATCAACATTTAGTAAAGTTAATAATGCTTAAAGTTTGAGATGATAGAGTATGCTTGGGATTGCACAGAAAGATGCCTTTACTGTTGTGCTTTCTGTCATGATAAAATACAAAACATAAATATTGCCGTTGCTTCTGTAAAGTATATCTAGTTTTGATATAGCATCTTTATAAAGTTTGCCTTTTGTAGACTTCAAGAAGGTGGTTAGCATTGCTGTACATTCCTCTAGAAATATAAAGGAAAATAACCAGTTCTGAGAAAGACCAAACCATGGACAGCTTGCTACGCAGTGAGGAGATGACCCTTTGCCAGGTGTTTCTACAATCAGAAGCTGCTTATGCCTGTGTTTCTGAACTAGGAGAGCTTGGTTTGGTACAGTTCCGTGATGTAAGTAGGAAGTTCTTGTTATAGCTTAGTAAAATATTGCTTTAGTTAAGAACATGACAGCCATTTTAACTTTGAAATGTTGGAACTGAAATAGAACATAAGAGAAAAATGTAGACTTCTTTTTGTGTTCACAAAGCTGTAGGTAATGTTTCAGTTCTGTTTTCACAAGCACATATCATTTAAACAGTTTCCCTACAATGTTTTCCTTTTCTATCCCTAGCTAAACCCAGATGTCAGTGCATTCCAGAGAAAATTTGTAAATGAAATCAGACGTTGTGAAGAAATGGAGAGAAAACTACGTAAGTTGAAGCTTTTTTGACCGAGTTATTGGTTTTTAAATAAAGCAATATTTTTTCATAGTTTATGTGCTAAGGCTTCATTTTTTGTATTATGATTTTGCCAAAAAAATTTAAGATAAAGACATATTGTGTAGTTAACTATTGCCTACAAATAAAATGATTTCCTAATGTCTCAAAATTTGTAAAAACACATTTGAGAGTAATACATACCCTGATGCTTGAATCGTAATCTCTAGAGAGAGATATTAGGTTTTTTAAAAAACAATCATGAAGTAATTTTTTTTCACTGGTGATGATGACTGAGAGTAAAGCAAAAGTGATTTCCACTTTGAAGATAACCATTAACAGTCAGCAGCCATGACCTAACATCCTGAATGACTGAACAGTTTTCTTTTTTTTTTCTCTCAATTGCAAGTTTTAGTTATCTTTTGGTTTCTAGTTTTTTTCTCCTTCTTCAGATAAAAACTGATTTTTTTGGCAGGGTTTTTGGAAAAAGAAGTGAAAAAAGACGGGATCCCAATGCTAGATACTGGAGACAATCCTGATGCACCAGCTCCAAGGGAAATGATTGATTTAGAGGTAAATTGATGACAGGTTGATAGAACAAGTGTGTGAGTGGGTGGAGAGCCCATATGCACAGATTCATCAGGGGATTGTAAATTAAGTAAAATCTAAAATGTGTATTTTTTTTTTTAAATAGACCTTAAATAACAAGTATACTTCATTTGATGTACTTATTGTTAAACATGCTTTGATTTTCACATCTGCATCTTTTGTAATAGAAATTTCTTTAAGATTTAATGAGCCTCCAACTCATTTTTTTTTTCAAAATGAAACGTTATTCTTTTTGTTTAAATAAAATAGAACAATTTTTTCATGGTCTTGCTGATTCGCTAATCCCCTCATACATATTCTTGCACATGCACATTTTCTCTGATAATGATGATTAACTATGTAGAGAGCATTTCCCCATATGGAAGTAAGTTCAGTCTCTTCTAAGTCCTATTACAGAGAAATTTAAAAACAGTTAAAATGAAAATATGGGACAAGCATTTCAAGTAAATCATGCAAATTGTGATTCTCTTAGGCCACCTTTGAGAAGCTGGAAAATGAAATGAAGGAGGTGAATTCAAACTCAGAAGCACTGAAAAAGAACTTTCTGGAGCTCACAGAATTGAAACACATCTTAAGGAAAACCCAGACATTTTTTGAAGAGGTATTTTGATATGTTAATATTATTTAGGAAATGTATTAAGGTGATGAGATTTTCAGTGGACTTGCTGTTTTGTTTTTTGTTGTTAATTTGTACTTTGACATATGCAGTCAGTGCACCCTCATGTGGAAATAGATAAACACAAAGATTGTAGTCAGGTACTTTTGCTTAAGCAAAACCATTTGTGTTGGTAAACAACTTGATGCAGTGCTGGAATTCATTATTAACTTGAAGATAGTTTTGATAACTTTGAGAAGGAAATCTGATTATTAGCAAGTAAAGTGTTATTTTCAGATTATTTCAAAATATAATTGATAGTCAGCTATATAACATGTTTGTGTGTGCGTGCATCTGTGTATAAATATGTTTACATATTTGGGGTTATATTTGAATGGGGAAGGGATCATTTTACAATTCTTTCTTGCAAATGCATTGGTGGAGTTTTTTTTGTAAAAGCAATTTCTAATATATTTTCTTTAACTTTTTTTTTTTTTTTTTTTTGCTTTCTTATATTTTTTGGTTTTGAAGCATGGTTGATTTATATCGGTTTTCTGTTAACAAATTTACTATTTGTCTGTCACGACACTGATTATAAAGTGACTTGTAGCTGCAGCACTTTGCATGCTTGATTGGGATTGGCATTTCACGCAGTTTTGTTGAAAGTTTAATCTGTTCAGACACATCCATCTTTAATGCTACAATAAAGACAGGAATTCACACATGCAAAAAAATTCAGAAGCTTTTCTTCAAATATAAAATGCTGTATTTTGCATAAAACATTTTCTTTTTAATAAAAAGTGTTGAAAGAAATAAAGGAATAGCTTTGCATTCATGTCTGGAAAAAAACCCCAGTGTGTTCTACTTTAAAAGGTTTTTGTTTGGAGACTTAGTTTATCTTTTAGAGACTAAATTCATGTCAAATTAGTCCCTAAAATTACTTTGGTTTCTTTTCTTAGTCTTTTGTCTGTTTTCATATGGTATCTGCATTCTTGTAACCAGACCACAAATGTATAGAAAAAGCTAATAAAGAATTAAATCTGAAAATAAGATCACTTTACTCTATAAACAAATATATATCTATATAAAAAACAAATATACGCAAAAATTCAACCTTTTTATTAGAAAGAGATGAGGAGCTGAAATAGTAATAGCTTTCATGTTGTCATTTTAGCTTTTTTATAGTGGAAATTAGTGCTAGAAATGGTGGCAAGCAAGCTAATTTTCTGGCACTTTCAAATAAAAGGTAATGTGACGGGATGTTTAATGCAGCTGTTAAATGTTCATTTCAAAATAATCTCTGAAGGGTATTGAGGGTTCTTCATTTATTCTGTTATCTATTCACATTTTATTCTGTTGTAACACAGTAGCTGCAATCTAGCAAACTATGCATGGAGATATTGTTTGATGGACACAGCATTCCACTAATGTATGCATGGAATATTGCAAATGACTTAAGAGCCTGCTTAATAATTAGACATATTACTGTATATGTGACTGTTGCATTTTTATGCAACCATCATGTATAAGTTTGCCAAACTTAGACACATATTTGACCATGTGTCTGGTTAAAGACCCTTTAATGATCTTGAGTAAATAATTACTCCAAAAGGTGCATCTCGGGCACTCAGATGAGAAAGGAAGTAGGGAAGGGGAGAACACCCCCCCAACAAAAAAATGGCATCATGGAAAAAGAATTCTCCAAACAAAACCATTAATTTGCTGTTTCTAAAAATGGTAGCAACTAAGCAGTAAGCTTTGTTTGCTTTTTGGCTAATTTGTTTTTATCTTTATGGGTAGTAAATTTAGTACTTATCTGTTTTTTTAGGTGTTTGGCTTTTTTCAAGTACTTTATCACCATAAGTGTGTGCAATTGTGTATTTGTATGTATGTGTGCTGGTTTTTAGGGGTTCATATAGTCATTATTATATTGTATTATTATAGTCATCACTAGTAATTATTTGAAGGTGGAAGCTATGCGGATGGTTCTCACATAAAAACAAAAGTAACGCGCAAACGATAATTTTGTCAAGCATAGTAATTGATAGCTGAGGGTTACCTAAAGCATGTCATTCACACGTCATGTTTTTAAAATCCATCCACAATTAGGCATATTTGTAAAATGGATTGTTGGCATTAAGGTATGTGCTATTTCAGTCTCTATATTTATTTATATGCATGTGTGTTTTGTCAAACTTTTATGCATCAAAGTACTCTGTTCATATTCCTTTGATGTGGAACCACCCAGTATTGCATCTTGTGCAGAGAATATAGCTCTCAATTCATGGTAGTTTTAACATTTTTCTGATAATCTAAGGCAAATCATGCAGGTCTTGATAAACACTGCTCCTGACAGCAGTGACCGAAGCTGCTTTGAAAGATTTTCCAGAAAATATGGGATGCAGAGCAAATACCAGAAGAATCAAAGGATATCTTTAAACTGTTAAAGGCGACTTAGGGGACTGCAGTAATTGGCAAGACATAACCCTGTCATCACAGACAAGCAAAATCATCAGTCATGTCATTTTGAAAAAGCTCACCACTGTTTTTGATGACATCATCAAGCAAGAACAAGCAGTCTTTAGAAAAGGAAAGTTATGCAGTGATCAAATCTTCACCTAAAGGCAAATTATAGAACAAAGCACAGAATGGAACAGCACTGTTCATTGACTTTGAGAAACCATTTGCCACCACACAGTTTGAGTCATTGCAGAAAATAATGTATCACTATGGAATACTACAGAAAATGGTAAGTGTAATACTGTAAAACTACTTTATATATTTTTTCATTGTAAGGCAAAGGAACAAGAACCTAACAGACAATATTACAACACTGATAATTCTCTCACCATTCATACTCATTCTGACCTTGGACTTTTTGCAAAACAACAAAAGACAAGAGGAGTATGGTGGATGTTTACAGCAGAACTGGAAGACAGATTATGCTGATGACATTGCTATGCTATCCAGCCATCATAAGGATTCAGAGGAAAAGATCTACAGTCTAACTGAAACTGCATCAAAAATGGGATGGTAAACATGGGCAAAACAAAAGTACGAGACAAATACCTTACAAAATACAAGAACTCATCCCAGATGACAACAAAGAAGTGGAAAAAGCGCATGAATTTATGTATCTTTGCAGTCTAGATGGAGATAAGGAAAAAGATGTGAAGAAAGACTCATTAAAGGAAATCAAGTCTTTGCTATGCTAAAAGAAATCTAGAAGTCCGAAGTTTTAAGCAAGCATACAAAATTAACAATCTACAGAAGCAACATCTTTTCAGTTTTTCCCTGTGGGAGTGCATGCTGGAAAATAGCAAAAAAATCAGGCTAAAACTAGAGACCTTCCAAAACAAATGCCCCAAGACATTTTGCTGATCACCAACAAGGACGTCCTCATAAAGGCACAAATACAGTGACCATAATCCAGAAAACAGATGCACCACCCAAAATAGTTTCTCGTTGGACAGCTGATGGTAAGAGACAAAGTGGCTGACCACATGAAGATCAGTTGAGAAAGAATTGAAGGAGCAGAAACCAACATGGAACGACATCATTAAATATGCTTTTGACAGACATAAATAGAGATGTGATTTTTCACCGACGTGACACATTAGAATTTTATTTAAGAAGGTAATGTTTTAAGGTCTGGCTGAACATCATCCTGTTTAGTTGAAGGTCACATAAACAAAAGTGCAAAAAAAGTCAGAAGTTGTATACAGCAAAATCAAGTTCCTTTTTTGATTTGCAGTCATATTTTTGAAAAGCATTGTGGTTAACAGCATTTGATTGCTACTTTTTATAACTTGTTGATAGACATCTGAAGACCTGTTTTTTGAGTGTCTAGAAGACATTAAGGAGATACAATGAGCAATTTGCTGAAGCATTAAAACTTGTCATGGAACCACATTGCAGGGCTTTATTGATGGTCTTATCTAAAGATGTTTAAAATATTCCAAAAAGTTTGCATTTCCTGTTTTAACATTACTATGTATATAGAGATGACACTCAAAAGTATCCATGAGAATTAAGACATGCTTCTGTATGATTACATTTGTTAGGCTTAATTAACATTAGAAAGAAACCATGGTCAGCCAAAAAGTGGTGAATGCACCTACTAAGTTTTTGCACTAGGAAATAATTCCATTAAAGACACTTGATTCAAGAGTGAACTATCTTCTAAAAATGGATAACAACTTACCTTCATTTTTCTTTTTCTGACTATGTTTGTTTATATCACATTCCAGCCAACTTTCTTTATAGTTTTCAGCACTTGTGTGACCTGACAACATTGGAATTTGCATACTGTCTGCTTTTACTTAGAACCTGCTTCCTTTCCGTGCTTACTGTTTATTCTTCAGCAGTGCAAACAAGACAGCACCAGCGCACCACCCATTTGTTGGTGTTGTGTTATTGTTGCGTTCCTTCACACAGTGTTTTTGGGGTTGGGCAAGTAATGTGTTTGTGGTGTATGATGTACTGTAACCAGGCTGAACATCACACCCCTCAGGCACTGCATGACCCCTCACTGTCTGATGAGACAGCTGGACTGTTGGGTGAGGAACCTCACCGCTCTAGCCAAGCTCTTCGTCTAGGGTAAGAAACTGTGTGGCACCAGTGGTGGTTGATGTATTGTTTATAATGTATATAAAGAGGTGTGTGTGTGTGCCTGTACGTGTGTCACCAATATGGTGAGGATTTGCTGTCCTGGGTTCAGATCTTGTCTTGGACACACTGTTCTTTCTTTATGGGCCATCTTTACAGGGATGGCTGCTTTGCCATGATATAGTTTGTCATAAAACACCACTACCCACCTCCCACCCCATGCATGCTGAAGTGCTTGTGTATGTACCATCAACTGGGACAATGAATAGCCAGGGATTAAGGCTTGGGTTAGTTCTAGGGTTTGGGTTTTGAGTAGTATAGTGGTTAGAAGAAACATAAGAGAGCAGGGCTAACCCTATGAACGGGGGACCTAAAAACTTTTTTTGTTGTGATTTTGTGAAGGGATTGGAAAATTTATATTTTATTAATTTTTTTATTTGCACCTTTGAGACCAGGAACTGTTTGCAGTTTGCATGTGTAGGCTTTTATGTTGATTTTGGTAGATTGTATGCAAATACAAAACTCAGTGTGTATGGGATGTATTTTATGGAAACCAGGGTTGTGGTTTAGTGTTATTTGAAAAGTTAGGTTGAGTTAGGGTTAGATTTAGTGTTTGGGTTAAAGCTCTGAAAGAACAATGTGTTGGATCAGAGTGAACTGGGAACATGCTAATTTTTAGTTGTTAGGGTTTTTCTTGGTGAAGAAGAATCATTTGTTTGTGGAATTTCATGGGAAGAGAGTGGTCTGTGCGAATTATGGATTGTAGTCAGGTACCTTATTAAGCAAGTGACATTACTGTGCCCCTCATATATCATTCATAGACTCCTTAGCCACTAATACCTATACGAGATATGAGAAAATGACCGCCTTTGCAGCCCCCTTTTCAGCAGCTTGCGCCCCCCCTTGGGGGGCGCGCCCCCCAGGTTGAGAACCGCGGCTTTACACAAATATTCATCGACTTTATGCTGAGGAGAGTAAAACAAAAACTGTCTGTGCGGGTTGCTACGATTACGCTGAGGTCCCAAACAGACGCTGCGGTGTTGGGACTGTTACTCTCGTTTCTACTTATGTGGCGATGTGGAGCCAAACCCTGGCCCCACTGGTAAAGACACGATGAGACAAACACGTTTGACTAATGTCAGCGCTTCAAGGAGGGCAAGTGCAGACAGTGCAGTACACACCGAAACACAGCACAGATCACAGCCGACCCTGTCAGATGTCATGGCAATATTGCAGAGCATGAGCACCAAGTTTGACGAAGTAAACGATGATATCAAAAGGTTAAATGACTCATGCTCGACCCTCTAAACACAAATGCAAGCAATACACCATGAAAACTCAACATGATTCAACATGAGCTTCATCAACTCCAAGAAAGAAACGACTGTCTACAGAAAAAAATGAGCAATGCGGAGTGGAAGATTGACGACCTCGAAGGCAGGTCAAAGAGAAGCAACCTGCTGTTCTTTGGTTTTCCTAAGAAGGACAAGGAGACGCCAGACCAATGTGAAGCCATTGTGAGTACATTTCTCAAAAACCAACTTGAAATTTCAGACAATATTGAGTTCAATAGGGTGCATAGACTGAACAACGAGCGATTCACCTATCATCACCAGATTTACTTTTTTCAAAGGCAGAGTAAATGTCATGAAATCCAAGTACAAGCTGAAAGGTTCAAAAATTTTTATTGGGGAAGACTTATCGGCGAGGGCGCATAAAATGAGGAAACTTCTGACCCCACATTTGAAGAAAGCGAGAAATGAAGGAAAAAGGTTGAAAATGGTTTTTGACCACTTATATATTGATGGGAAGAAATTCTATGCTGATAGAATTTTGGCCGCCCTGCGAATTATTTTGCTTCCATTGATAAAAGAGACGAGTGTCCATCAAGTTTACCTGGTGTTACCCATTGGTCGTGTGAGAGTGTTTACAAGCCCAAGGACACTAACCCTAATGAAGATAGACAAAAGAAAATGAGTTACTCCCCCTGATTGTGGAAATGGATGCAGTGGTGATGAACAAAGTACATGCATACAGAATAGGCTTTCTTTTTTACATTGGAATGTATGTGGACTGCAAGGTAAATTAATGAACAACGATTTCCTGTCATTTATAATGTCATTTGACTTTATTTGCCTTGTCGAAACATTTATGGAAAACTTCACTTCTGCAATCTTTTCAGATTACAGTATTCCTGTGTCCACAAACCAGCTATTAAATATAATAATCAAGGCCGTCGTTCGGGAGGCCTATTATGTCTAATTAGCAATAAACTAGTACCATATATTACCAAAATAGAGAAGTTTTCATAATCTGATTGTTTTTCGAATTGCCAAAAACTTGACAAAAATATCATTTATATATGTGCATATGTACCACCTGAAGGCTCCCTCTTTTTACCCATACACTGGTATTAGCAATGGTATTTCCATTATTGAAGAATGCTTGGTGGAGTGTATGCAAAAAAATGGGGAAACGTATGTCGTAGCTGGAGATTTGAATGGTCGGACTGGGTGCTTGAATAATAATGATACTACTGATGCAGACTTTGTCACAGAGTTACTTCTTGTACCTGATAGCCATTCTGTTAAGTCAGATAGACTTTTACAGGACCCAGTTGTTAATCAGTATGAGAAACTTTTACTAAATCTATGTGCCTCTTTTGAGCTATACATTTTGATCGGTGTATGTCATGGCGACCGTGATGGTGTTAATGATTATTTTTTAATGTCAAAGGAACTATTTTACACCCGTACTACAGCTGTCTCATTGTTTATCAAACAGAGATTTGACTCTGATCATATGCCTGTAAATTTGCAGTTAAATATGCAAGATAGAGAACTGATAGGGAAGTCATGTGAAGAAACAAAAAAGAACATGTATACTGAAAAAATTCTTTGCCTGGGATAATAATAATGCCTCTAAATTTATAAGTAATATGAATAAAGAAGAGACTTTATTTAGTTTAAATCAGGCAATCCAATTGATAGACACAGATGAGAGCCGACTTATTTAATAGGATGTATTAAGGAAAATGCTAAGTGTATGGAGAAATGTGTCAATAAATGTAAAAAAGAAGAGTTAGACAATTGGTTTGATCATGAATGTAAAAAAGAAAGTCAGGTGGTATGGAAAGCCCTTAAAACATTTTAAAAATCACTCCTTGATGATGACAGACGTATTGTAAAGTAAGAAGAGAATATAAGAACTTACTAAAAAGAAAAAAGAAGTTATTTAATGAAACTATAATACATAAGCTAAGACTGCCATAAAAAACCAGCAATTGTTTTGGACCACACTACATAAAATGTCTACAATGCGTAGTAATTATAGCAATAAGATTTCTCTCGATACCTGGCATCAACACTTAAAAAAATTACTTGATAAAGACATTGGCTGCTCTAATGATACACCAGAAGTTAATGACAGCATTTTTGACCAACCAATTTCAAAAGAAGAAGTATTACATGCTCTACAAAGAATTAAGAATAATAAAGCTGCAGGCCCAGATATGATAATTGGTGAACTCCTAAAACATTCATGTTCTATTGTAGTAGACTTTCTACATGAATTTTTTAAGGAATTATTTCACAGGGGTGTTTTCCCAGAAAAATGGACAGAATCAATAATGATAACTTTATTCAAAAAAGAAGATAGGAATAACCCTAATAACTATAGGGGTGCTTCTATTTGTGATGTTGCTAGTAAAGTGTATGGTTTCATAATTAACAGTAGACTGCAAGAGTGGATGGATGAAAAACAGGTTGTGGGGGAATACCAAGCAGGTTTTAGGAAAGGATACTCAACTGTGGACCATATGTTTACTCTGTTGGGTTTGATTCAAAAACAGTTTGCTCTCAACCGTAAATTATACGTAGCATTTATTGACTTTGAAAAAGTGTTTGACTCAATAAATAGAAACTTACTATGACAGGTTTTGCTAAAGAACGGGGTCCCAAGCAAGCTGTTTAAATCTATTAAAGCCATGTATAATAAAGTAAGAATCAACTGTGGTGCACAGTTAACTGACTACATAAACTGTACTAAGGGGCTAAAGCAAGGGGATGTGTGTAGTCCTGTATTATTCTCCCTCTTTATTAACGAAATGGTAGTCAAGATAATTCAGAACGGAAAACATGGAGCCTCCTTATCTTTGGATTATTTAGAGTTGTTTATATTACTATTTGCAGATGATGATGTCTTGATAGCTGAAACAATGATTGGCTGCAAAACCAGCTGAATAACTTAAGTATAGGAGCATCTACCCTGGACTTAAATGTAAATTTAGATAAAAGTAATATTGTAGTCTTTTGCAAAGGTGGGTTTCTTGGAACAAGAGAACGTTGGACTTACAACAGTATTGTAATGCCTGTTGTTAATGTATACAAATATCTTGGATTGCTGTTCTCCACTAAGCTTAGCTTTTCAGCTGCATGTCAGGACTTGGCAAACAGAGGAAAAAGTTTTCACTTCTAATAATGAAAACTCTTAGATCTTATAATAATACAAGTGTAGATGTATTTTTAAAACTTTTTGACGTCCAAGTCGAACCTATACTACAATATGGTGCGGAGCTTCAGGGACTAGACAAGGCATCTTATTATTGTGAAGAAGTCCACCTCTTTGCCTTAAAACTCTTCCTGGGGCTAGATGGCCGAACCCCAAATGATTTAGAGTATGGCAAACTACATAGACACCCGATTACAGTAAATTCAGTTAATAAATGTGTTCGATATTGGTTGAAACTAGTTAAAATGAATGATGACAGACTGCCCTGCAAAATTTACAAAATGTTATTTGATTTAGATACTAAATGTAAATCAAACTGGGTATCTAATATTATAAGAAAGTTATTTTTGCTGGGGTTTGATT
Organism: Marisa cornuarietis; assembly: GCA_004794655.1. Taxonomy (NCBI): domain Eukaryota; kingdom Metazoa; phylum Mollusca; class Gastropoda; order Architaenioglossa; family Ampullariidae; genus Marisa; species Marisa cornuarietis. Next base: position 2,811,563 of record SMMW01000631.1, read on the forward strand.
TTGTGTGTTTAAATCAAGGGGTACAATGTGAAAGACTATTTTTAAGCAAATTAAAAGAACGACAAGTTTTGTGTAGATGGCAAGAGTGGGAAGATCATATCAATAGCAGCAAGAGATTTTTTTTATTCTACTTATGGAATCTCAGGAGCTGTCATTTAGTTCCTTGTTTTAAGCACTAAGAGCATGCTCTCTATGAGTGTGAATATGCGCTATAAAAATCTTCATTTATTATTATTATTAAACTGGAACTGCGTATAGTTCACAAATGTCTCCTGGAAAATTGTGTGTGTGTGTGCGCGTGCGACACACATGCATGCATGCATGCTTATCTATAAAATCTTCTAGGGACAGTAGAGCTATATATATATATGTGTGCATGCTCCAGCAGGAGGTTCAGTTAGTGTTTGTTCTGCAGAATTAATTTGCATTTCATCTGCTTGTCAGTTTTTTAGCAGGAGTGATTCTGAGGGAGCGGATTCCCCCTTTTGAGAGAATGCTGTGGCGTGCTTGTCGTGGTAATGTTTTTCTTCGTCAAGCAGAGATTGAGTCACCTCTAGAGGACCCTGTGACAGTGAGTATCTTATCTATTGCTGTATCTTAAAATATGTTTATTTAAATACTTATTAACTGAAATATCAGTGAAAGCCACCTTTTTTTTAATTTAGAACATTATTTTTCACATATGTTTAACAGTCTTTGTAACTTTGACAGGGAGATCATGTGCACAAGTCCGTGTTTATTATCTTTTTCCAAGGCGACCAACTAAAGACACGCGTGAAAAAGATCTGTGAAGGGTGAGTTTAAATCTCACATTAATATGGTTGGTTGTGGGCATTTGGTTGATCTCATTTGGAAATAAAAGTTGTTTGAAGTTGTTAGATGTAATCATTCCTAAGTCACCTGTGCAGGTATGTTTAAGTTGCAGTTAGCTGACAGGCTGCTGATTGTGTTAATGGTTGTTTGGCAGTAAGGCTTGAACAATCAATTTTTTTAGGTTAAACTTATGATATTTAGTCAAAATTGTAGTTGACATTGTGACTGGATTGGGAACATATATGTGAACAAGTTTAGTGCACGTGGCTGTGTACATGAATTTATCAGATTTCGAGCAACACTGTACCCATGTCCTGAGACCCAAGCCGAGCGGCGAGAAATGGCTATTGGAGTGATGACTCGCATTGAAGATCTCAATACTGTAAGTTATAATGTCATTAGTAGTAGCTTTTTCTTAAAAAATTGCTGGTCATTTGGAACAAAGAATGCATTTTCATGCTGGTGCATGGATGTGGAGGTATACACACATCTGCAAGCATGTATACGAGAGAGAGAAAGAGCTTTCTCAAACTCAGACATAATTGAGTACTCCCGAGGAGAGTTATTATAAGCCTGATTCTTTTCAAGGATGAAGTGAAAAAATGGAGTTCAGTAAAAATACAACTAACCAAGATATACAACCACAGCAACAATTAATGTTATAGATTTAAGCTTCAAGCAAAGTGAACAGTAAAATTACATCATTGGTACAACTGTGCAGAATGTAGAACAATGACAACAACATCACCATCATCATACATTACAACTTCAGCATAGTAGCTTTCTTTAATGTACCAAAATTGAATTGTAGCTTATTGAGGCATAATAGTATAATCATATAGATTAATATAAAACTCATCAGTCATGAGAGAGGGGGTGTGTGTGTATGTGTGAGAGAATTACAAAATTTTAAACTAAAAATTTTCGACTTTTTCTTACAGTGAAAACAGTTCATTCATTCTGATTTTTTTCGTTTTTCTTTATTTTGAAGTTATGGTTTTAAGAGCACATCATGTAGCCTTCAGTTTATCAACTAATCTTAAAACATTATTGCCTTTGTCCTTTTTTAAAGTCTAAATTCAGTCTTTTTGCTTAAAAGACAGACTTGTTTTTCTGAATTGTAGTTATACCACTCTAATTTGTGTGTATGTGTGTGTGTGTTTTATCTAGGTTTTGGCACAGACTCAGGACCATCGACACCGTGTGTTGGTAGCAGCTGCCAAAAACATCAAGGTTTGGTTCATCAAGGTGCGGAAGATCAAAGCCATCTACCACACACTAAACATGTTTAACCTTGATGTCACTCAGAAGTGTCTGATTGCAGAGTGTTGGTGCCCTGTTGCTGATCTTGACCGCATTCAACAAGCACTGCGCCGAGGCACGGTACGTTCTTGTCAATCTCATCTTCTCTAACAGATGCAGGTACACTTTTATTTACAAATTGTGTAAATTATCTGTTGTTCTGTGTTAATGTCATGATGGCTTTCTTCACTTTTCAGGAGAGAAGTGGCAGCAGCGTGCCATCTATTCTGAACCGTATGAGTACCAAACAAGTGTCCCCAACATATAATCGCACGAACAAGTTCACTCAGGGCTTCCAGAACATTGTTGATGCCTATGGAGTGGCCAGTTATCGAGAGGTTAATCCAGGTGAATGGCAAATGTAATTGACCTTCAACCATACAACTTTCTTTTACGGGACAGGAAAGTCCGGTGTTAGCCTTGGTTTACTGCTGGCTATTCCCTTATAATGCCCTCAGTATTGTGCCTTATTAAAGAGCTGCACAGAAGCCCACAGTATAAACAACTTTACCCAGGTTTAGATAGACAAATGTGGCAGACAACAACACAAAGCAGTGACAGAGACCTGGACTAATACAAGTTGTTAGTAGGGGAAAATTTGTGGATGAAAAAAATTGTTTTAATAATTATTAATAATACTAATGAAGTATTTAATATTATTTATTAGTTATTTTAAACATTTAAGCTAAACCAGTAAGCCTTTTGTATTAAAATCAGAAAGTGATGCCCATGAAATGTGAAAACAGATGCTTTTTGCAGCATTGTAAAACTTGCCAAAAATGACCTGTGATCTGCAAACACCTAAACGCAGACATAAACAGATATTTTAGGTACAAAGTTTGTCCTCTGCTTGTCATGAATGGGCAGTTCAGTGGCGCAATGGTTGCCTGCACCAATTCAGTAAGGGTTGGCTGTCCTGGGTTCAATTTTGTTCTTTCTATGTATGCGGCATTTGTTTACAGGACATGGTAGTTTGCTGTGATATATTAAACACCGATTCCACCCACCCCTCACCTGTCATGAGTGAACAGTTTTTGCTTTAATTTTGTAGTAGTGTCACTCATCTACAATCAGTCAAATAGTGCAGTACATTTGGTTTATGTTGATTGGTGTAACCTGGGGTACATTCTTGTCAGTTCTTGTACACATGAGAATTTGTTCTAAGTGTTTGTTTGGAGGGACTTCCTTTTAGCAAAACAAAGTAGAAAGTATGGTCATTTTATGAAAGAATTTCTTGAGTGTGTAATGCTTAAAATTGGAACATTTTTAACATTTCACAAGCACATCAAAGTTATTAAGCAGTGAGATTATGCAAAGACACGATGAAGCAATGTTTTATGGCAGAGGGCTAACTCACATTACTGCATTATAAGCCAAACCCCAGTCCTTAAGAGGAATTGAAAATAAGGTTGCTGTCAGCTTGAAAAACTCTTTTTCGATGATGAAAATGAAGCATTACAGGACAGGTTCTGTGCAGTAAGAGCCAAGGACCTGCTGGTCTTGGACCCTTGACACCACTAGGTCCCACCCCACCAAATCTTAACTTGTATTTGCATAAATCAGAGACTTTGAGTGTTTCATGTGCTTTTTTTATTTTTAACATTACCAAATTCATCCTTTGTCTTTATACAGTTCATCCCTGTGGGCCCAGCTTCTCATGCCGGGGATGAACACCCAGTCTCTGGCTGGGTGACTAAGCTGGCCCACCCCTTTCTCATGCTATTCTTTTTTCTCTCTCACTGGCCCTTTCACCTATACTTTTTTTCTAACCAACCATCTCCCTGTCACACTACAGTTTTATATTTCTTTTCATCTTTTTACACTGGTCTTTCTCCTGTCTTTTTTTCCATCATGCCTTTCCTTTGATATATCTTTTTTCTCTTTGCCCTTTTTTAGGTCCCTGCATTTGCCATGCAGGGTGACCCTTGTCGGGGAAGATGGGTTGGAGGTTGAGGTCCCTGGGGGGTTGGGGCTCATCATACCAACACATCTCTTTGGCCTGGACTTTCTTTTAGACAGGAGGTTGGTGTGGCCCACACCAATCAATTGGCTGGTTGTGCATTGCCCTAGCTTTGCTAGAAGGCTGGAGCTGGAGTCCATCTGGTTTTCCTTTCTGAAGGCCAGAGTATATTCCTTCTTTATCCCTGGTGCAACCCTACTGGAAATGCCCTAAGTAATACCGTTCAGTCGCATCCACTTGTGGGTGGGGAGCAGAAAAAACGAAATAAATTCCTTTCACAATGGCAAAAAAAAACAACAAAACCAATAAACCTTGGGAAACACATGCATGAGGATGAGTCTTCGATGAGGCTGGGTATTTGTGGGTTAAAGTCTCTGTTTTAATTCCTTCTCTGTTGTTCTGCTTCAACTGCTGGCGTTATGGTCACAGGGCTAGCCTCTGCAAGTCCCAAGCCAGTTATTTTCACTGCAGTGAGACTGGCCACGCAGCAGCTGATTGTTCCTCACGTGTCCACTATGCCAACTGTGATGGTTCCCACCCTGCTTCTTCCAAAGACTGTCCGAAATATAAGGAAGAGTCAGCCATTTAGTGGGTACATGTGAAATCTGGTGTCTCTTTCACCAATGCTCACCGTCACATAGTGAGTTGCTCCTCAAGAGCATTTTCTACTCCAGGCTCCACTACTCAGCAGTCGTTGCAAAACGACCATCAGTTTCTGTTTCTATCCAGACCTGACATGGGTCTCTTCTGAGGGCCCTGTCCCAGTCCATCATGCTATGACTCCTCCTCTAAATTCTTTCTGTGAGACTTACCAGATGACATGACGTCAGGGCGCTCCCAACCTTCCCGCTATTTGGGTAGGGTGTTGGTCGAAAAAGCTGGTGTATTGGCCTTGTGTTTAGCCTTTTACACTGTTACAGGGCAGTTGCTCAGTTGACTTGTAGAGTATTCTGCATGCCAGACATGCGCTAGCTCACTGTCAGGGAGACAACTTTTCGATGGTTAAAGAGCTAGTGTAACGTTTATCTCCCTATGGTCATGTCCTCTGGAAAGTCTCGAAGAAAGAAAATTTGCTCTCAAACTTTCATATTTTTGTAAAAGATGTTAATCAATCTTCTGCACTTTTATTGAATTTTTAATAAAGTTCCTATTACACTCTCTTATAACTGTGCTATTTTGAGATTCTGTTTGCTGTTCCTGGCTTTGAAAATTTGGTATCCTGCAATTAAAGGACACCTGTCACGTAGGGAAAGTTTATAGATGAACAAACGATTTTCTCAGTTCACAGATTTTACTGTATACAAATAATTTACCTACTCTATAATAATAGTGAAAAGAACAAAAATTCATTAAATATGGGTTGTTCCTATATACTTTAGTCACTGAAATTCTTCATTCTTTTAGGTTATAATTTTTTTTCATGTTTTAATGAAATGATATTTGTGTCTGTGAGCAGCCATCTTCACGGTGATTACCTTCCCCTTCCTGTTTGCGGTCATGTTTGGAGACATGGGACATGGCTTTATTATGTTTTCCTTTGCTCTATACTTTGTTCTGAAAGAAAAGCAGTTTGGAGCACGTCGTATTGAAAATGAGGTGGGCAGGCATTTATTGTTACAGATGTTTAATAGGGTCTGAAATAATTGCAGCTTGATTGCAGATTTCATCCTGTAGTGAAAAAAGAGAAGTTAAGCAATGTGACAAGGTGACTGGGGCATATTTGCATTACAGCATAACAGGCTTTGTGTGTATGTTTAATTCTGTTGTAATATTAATCTGTCTTGCACCTAAGAGTTTGAATCAAGATATGTAAAAATTGTCCAGTTTTCACAAATCAACAGTTGCACCTCTGCGACATGACATCTGGCACATAATAGTATGCTCTCACAAATGAATAAAAACTTAAAAGGTTTTCCCAGTGAGAGATTGGGTAGAAATGTAGATATCTCCAGGGCAGTTTGCAATCTTTTCTGATGCCATCACTTAATATGATCTTTATTCTTGCAGATCTTCAAAACATTTTATGAGGGCCGTTACATCATTTTGCTGATGGGAACTTTTTCTATTTATACTGGGCTCATCTACAATGACATATTTTCCAAGTCACTTAACATATTCCATTCACGGTGGTATACAAATGAAAGGTACAGAACTTGAAACAGTTTTCTAATTTTTATTCTTTAATTGCATTTTTTTGCATTTTTCATCAGTAACATGACCACATATAGTCATACATGTAAGAGTCTAAAAGCTCATTAGTTACATTAACACAACAGCTTATTTCTATGGAAACTGAAAAATATTATTAGCAATGACCTGCATAAGATAATGTAAAAATTCAAAACTTTTTTTTTTAAACAAGCTTAATTGAAGTCATGATGAGCAAGTTTTTCCTGAATTTAGATCATCTTGATCTATTTTACTATTCAAGGCATATTTAGCTGAGGTTGAATCTTTAAATAATTTTTTTTCACAGAAGCTTATTTAGATAGAGTACATGATAATTAGATTACCCAGTTTTGTAGAAAACACACTATTGTCTAAGATCATGTCTTATCTGTCAGATTGACCTTTTTTATCACAGTATTTTCTAAATCTGTCATAAAATGACCATGTATAGTTGTCTGATGTATGTTTTGTATTCTTTGTTCTTTCTGCTTTGTAGTAAAAGTTGAGTTGTGCATAAAAGTGTTGAAATTGTGTCTAACCCAGGGGTGCCCAACCTACGGCCCGCGGGCCACATCCGGCCCGCGAAGGTGCCACGTGGCCCGCGGAACTTCTTGTGAACGGTTTTTAGAATGGTTTCGCCTGGGCGAGGGAAGGTAGATGCAGACTTTTACACGCGGCCAATCTTCCCTAATTGCCTACCGACAATAGGCGGGGTGGAGATCACAGGCGGTGCCGACTACTGACCGCTAGTTGTTAGCACTGTGTGTACTCCTACTGTCCCTCGAAAGGGTGAAACCATTCTCTTTTTCTGGCACCTTTAACCAGACACAGGGTGACATCACCCTGATGCCGCCACAGGGTCGCCCTTCCCTACATGTGTAGCGTCTCAAGAAACAGTGGCAAGGTTGGGGGTGTACGTGTCATCGTAAGCACGCCTTTGTTGTTAGTCAATTTGTCGGCGGCACTCCATTTGATAAAAAAGTGATAGAATCAAATGGTTCTCCGCCGCTGGATCTCAACTGCATTATTAACAGAGTCTCTGTGAGAAGCAGTTGAATTTGGAACATGTTAGGAAGGTCGTTAAATCCGTAAACTTCATAAGATCACATGAAATGAATCACAGGACTTTCACATAATTCCTCAGCGAAATTGAATGTGAACATGGTGATGTTGTTTATCACAGTGATGTCGGCTAGCTGAGTCACTTTTTTGACTTGAGGCACGAGATTGATATCTTTATGATTGATATATTCATGACTGAACAATCAAAACAGCTTCCCGAGCTTAGCGGCCTCTCATGGCTATGGGACTTAGCTATCTTGTGCGATTTGATGGCGTATTTCAATGAAATTAATCTCAAGCTGCAAGGCAAAAACAAGCTCGTTTGTCATGTGTGTGCTGACATAAGTGCATTTCAAGCTAAACTGAAACTGTTCATACAACAAACTGAAAGAGAACAGTTGGTGCACTTTCCAATATGCACTGCACAACGTCAGGAACAGATTAGTGTTCGTTTCCCAAAAGAAAAACTGGTTCATCTGCGCAATGAGCATTCTTCCGAATGGATACCTGCGCATTACAAATGGACATCATCATCATCATCATCATCATCATCATCATCATCAACTTCTCAAGCTGCTGAGTGAAAATTTTGAAGAACAGCTTGCAGATTTCCACCAGATAAAAGGTGACATTCATTTGTTCGAAAATCCCTTTACAGTTTTCAGTTTCCACAGCGCCAAGTGGTTTACAGCTGGAACAGATTGAGTTACAATGCCAGATATCGCTGAAGGGTCTCTTTCGAGAAAAAGTGTTACCAGCGGATCTATCACCAGAAACATTTCCAACTTTGCAAAAACAAGGACAGAGAATGGCAGTGACTTTTGCGAGTACTTAGATGTATGAACAAACATTTTCAGTGTTAAGAGAGCAAAACCTGGATCTCGCTTTCGACTTACAGTCACCTGCATTCTGTACTGAGGATCAACGTGACAAAATTTGATCCCAACATTCCAACACTGGTTTCTGAAAAACAACTGCAGACATCACATTTATAAAATGGCATCAAATGGTGATTGCAGAAATTACTTTTGGCTATGATTTCTTTCTTTCTAGCAGAGTCTTACGCTTTGGTATATCGCTGCATAATTTCATTTGTAACGTTGGCATGATTCTGGCGAACCCGCCATGCTGAGGCCCGCGAAATTTTATATCATGTCGAGTACGGCCCTCGGGCAAGAAAAGTTTGGGCACCACTGGTCTAACCCATGGTCTAAGGGAGGCAGTTATATTTGTAGTTAATTACATAGCTACTTCCCCTTTTCTACAATTTAACAAAAATAATAGAATATATGTAGCGCATTTCCCTATACAGAGGCAAGCAAAATGGGCTTTACAAGATGTCAAAGGCAATAAGTGGTGATCCTGTATGACAGAAGGGCATCACAATCAGGCAGTCATACAAACACATGCTTAGTGAACATTGGTATGAACAGGAAAGAAAACAGAGGAGAAGGTTGAGAAAGTAACAGTGTAAACCAATTACATTAGGTGTTTTCTCTCATTCATTTCTTGCCTCCCAGAAAAAAAGTAGAATATGGATGTAAATCATAACAAACTAACATTTTGCACACATACACATTTTATACTGAGACTATTAACAGGCTGCATGCTACCACTCCCAGATGACACAATACTTTTTTCATGTTGAAAATGTAGAGCTGTTGTGAGGGAAGGGAGAACCTGTAGTCACATAAATGCAGCATGTAAGTGACAATTCATAAATTACTCTGAATGATGAACCTGTCTTTTTTTGAAGATTTTTGATTGTGTTTAATAATAACAGAATCTAATGAGAATAACTGCTTGATTGCAGTGTATACAACACAGAATTGTTGGAGAAATCTAAGAAGTTTCAACTGGATCCTTATTATTCATATACAGGCACACCCTATCCTATTGGTTTGGATCCGGTAAGCAGTATTCATAATGTGATAGATTGAAGAAGTACCTCAGAATCAAATAAACGCAACTTTGGTGGTCTGTGTGAGAGATATATGGGGGTCATGTGGGAGAAGGTCAAGAATGTAAAAATTATGGAGTTAGGTTTGATCATTACACCATTTTAAGTTTGTAACACAAAAGACAGAATTAAATGGTGCGAGAGAGATAGAACAGGGGGAGACACCAGCAAAATGTAAAGATGGGGAATATAGCATATTGACAATAATGTTGACTGTTCTGCTTTATATTCTGTCAGAGTTATTTGATTCAGGCTGATGCAACAATTTAAAAATTAGTAATTTATAAGTTGCAATCACTATTAGCTTTTCAAGTAATATGTGTTCTCTTCCTGTAATTTGTGGAAATAGCTTACATTTATTATAATTCAAGACGAAGTTACCTTGTAAATATTCTGAATCAGAAATTAGGTTACATAAGTACTGTGTGCTCCAGGTGTGGCAAATGGCAAAGAACAAGATTGCTTTTACCAACTCTCTCAAGATGAAATTGTCTGTAATACTTGGTGTGAGTCAGATGTTCTTTGGAATTGGTCTCAGCTTTGTCAACCACAGGTATGTGTTTTCTCACTTCTTTTTGTACCTTTCTCATATATCTTGTTAGCTGACTTTTGAAAGTTTACTATTCTGGTTAGTAATGCACTGATTGCTGCAGACTGCAATTGATGCATCAGATATTTTTGGAACTTATTGACCCTAATTTGGGGCCTTTGCATTAGGTGCACTTTTAAATTACAAGTTGTAGTATATACAAAAATCTCAATCAATCATGATTGGCACTTTGTATGAAAGTGTCATGAGAAATAAGGAATAAAACTGTAGAAGAGCACAAAAATTTTTGAGTAAAATAAAGACCTTAGCACCCAGCTTTCTTCCTGCCATACAACAAAACCTTGTCTTCCCTTGCTGACAAGAACTACAGTGTTGTTATGTCTTTGCTGTCCCAGTGACAAGTGTTGGGCTATTCTCAGCAGTGTCAATGTCCAGATATTAATAATCTCAGTCTAAAAACAACCTCAATGCTTAACAAGTGCTAATGAACTAGTTCTGATAATGTGTTTTTCTTTGGAGCCAGTCAACCTTTTAATTTTGAATTATTATCTGTTGAAAGAATGCCATAAATATTTATTGATATGTATTAGAATGTACTTTTCTAGAATTTTCATTTGTTTACTTTAAGGGCCGTAACAGACTGCCTTTTCTTTCTAAAACTATTACTTCTGGAAGGCAAAATTGCTGCCCAGCATTATCATAAACTATCTGAAGACATTTTATTCTTAGAGCTGGTAACGCAGTATATACAGCAGCCACATTCTGAAAAACTGCTTTCAGAGACTGATATTTGGGGCTTACTTCCATGTTTAACTGTGGTGGAAAGGTTGACACAGAAAGAATTGCAGAAATCAGTCAGAGGTATGGTTCTTTTACTGCAGATACTTCAAAAAGCCTCTCGACATCCTGTGTGAGTTTCTTCCCTCATTCATCTTCCTCTTCTGTATGTTTGGTTACATGGTCATCCGCATCTTCTACAAGTGGGTCAATTATGACTCTACCCAAGCTCACAGGGCTCCCAGCTTGCTCATTGGTGAGAAAAGATGCAGTTATCCATACACATCACAGCTGAGTGCATTTTTGAAGTAGATACTTCTTTTTCTTTTCACAGGAGTTTTTGCTTTGCTGTTACTCATTTGTAAAAGTATGTTTGATATTTTGTTTATCTGTATCCAAACAGGTGCTATCAACATGTTTCTGTTTCATTATGAAAAACCCAAGAACGACGATGAATACGAGATATCTGCTGAATTGGTGAGGGTTTTAGCTTTTCCACCAGCAAAAAAGAAACCCTGTACTTGCTTTACTTGTAGCTTCGGCTTGTAGCAAGATGCTTGTGATCAAAGATTGGTTGTTTTTATGTCAGGGATGAGGAGCTACAAGAATAAAGTATGTACCTGGTCTGTGTGTGATATTTTTGCATACAGTATGAATATTCCATCTGAGTCCAGCATATCACTCAGCTAAGAGGATAGTAACAATTTAGCATACCTTTTGCATGGTTTCTTTTTTTTTGCCATATTAAATTTCTGTGTGCTTGAAACTTTATGCAGAAAGGCTTCCAATGCTTCCTGGTGGTTTTGGCTGCACTGTGTGTCCCCTGGATGATGCTAGTCAAACCCTTCTACCTGAGATACATGCACCGCTATGGCCAGGTGAGAAGTTAATCCTTTACTTTCACTTCATGCTTTCCTGCTTCTTGCTCTTTGACAGCTTGTAAGGGAGGAGACAAAATAAAGCTATAAAATAGAATGCTTAGTAAATCTGTGGTAGGGCCTTGAGAGGCAATGGTTACCAATAGAATGAATCAAGTACACATTTTTTTTCCCTTTTGTCTGCTCAAAGATACATTTTCATTATGTTGGGTTTTGTTGTTTTTTGTTGTTTTTTTTGTGCTAATGGTAAATTTTTTTGACAACAATGTTTCTCTGGTCCTTAAAACATTTATTTTCTTGCTGGAAAGTAGTATGTGTGGCACTGTGTTACAAAAAGTGCTACAAGTCTTGAAGGTTTAGCAAGCAGAAAGCATAGCAGAATGCCACATATTTCCAAGAATAGACTGGATATATTTTGCTGTCATGTTTGCACGTGCCATACCAAATCTTATGTTGACTTAAAAGCATCTTTTTTCAAGATTATTGAAATCAAGGTGAAAGTCAAAAATAAAGAGTAATGTAAAAAAACCAGAATGAATTCGAAAAGACAAAAAAGACTGTCACTTAGTCTGCTGCAAAAATGTATGTAATTATTGTCTTTGTGGCTTCATATTTGGATTTATTGCTGATTTTCTCATACTTGCGTTGAGAATGGGAAAAGTCTTTGTATCTACTGAATTACTGATTGCCTTTGTCATTTTGACAGCTTGCAGGAATGCAGTGCAGAACACAAAATCATCTTGAGGACGAGCAAAATCTCTTTGAAAATAGCCATAGTTATGTTAGTGGGAATTCCAACGAGGTGAATTTTCCACCTTTGCTGTGACAGAAGGAAGAAAACACAGAAAGCTGTTTTGTATTCTGTTCCCTATTTATGACCTCTTGAATAATCTTTTTTTTTTTCTTTCACCTTAATGTAGGATGGGGAATGTGGCTTTTTTATAGGGATGGTAGCCTTTTGCTTATTTCATTTGTGGTTGAAGGTGATCAGGACACAATGTGTGTTTGTGTATACATATACATGCCTTCATTTGAAAAGATGTGTAGCTAGCAAAGCACCTATAACATTAAAAATCCAGACCCTTGCTGCAGAATACATGACTTTTTGGCTACCAGAATGATTGAAGCAAACTGGTCAACAGAGGTGGAGTACCTAGTCCTTTCTGGGAGATGACCAGTCTTAATTTGGCAGTCTTAATATAGATTAAATAAAAGTTTAAAAAAAACATGATTGTGCATTTTCTTAAATTTTACCAGAGACCCATATAAAAACTTGGCAAAAAAAAATGGTGTCTTTAGTCTATGTCAAAGCATGATTTTTCAGAAAAGTATATCTTGATTCAGCATTGTATTGGCCATTAAAGAGGGTAATGAAAGCTGCATCTACTAGGAGACATGGGAGCACATCTTACTCTATTGTATCTGGTAACTGTTACAGTACAGTGATTTTGACCCTTTTTTTTAAGGCATAGGGGAAAATGTTGATGTTTGAAAACTAGAATTCAATGAAGCTATCCATTTAAATTTAGAAATTTGTATTGTATAGAGAAGCAACAGAACCTACTTCACTTTTTTCACCTTGATTGAGCCAAGAATTTGTGTCGAGGTCACCTTCATACTTTCCCTATATTTTCTCCATATTAGACATGTTTTCCTCTTCTGCCTTATTAAAATGCATCATGATATGTAATAAAACCTCATATGAGTAAGATTCCTGACTGTACCAGTAGCCAGCATTTGTCTGGCTAAAGGACTGTTTACATTTCTGTGTGAAAGATTTCTCCCCTGTGTACCTGAACAGACCTTGTTAGTAAATTGTGCTACACTAGTCTTCTGAATTCATCTTACTCCCTTAAGCAGTCAAAAATTGTACCTGCATCTTGATTTACAGTATCTCTGTAGCAGAATGATCAAACAGCTTGTGTGGTGTGAGGATGGGGGTGGAGCCATTAAGGGGCCTGGCACTGTGCAAACATAGAAATCTGTGTCCAGCTAAACAGTTGTTTATAGCAATATAGTAAATGGTGAAAAAAAAAGGTTTGATAGACATTCTTTATCACTGTTTTATATAGGTCTCTCCAGATTTTTCATTGCTTTTCCAATATCAAATTGCTTTTCTTATTAAGATTAAAACTGTTTAAAAAAACTGTGTTCATACATATATCACTGGCCTATTTTTTTTCTTTATGCTTTTCCAGCATTTAGGTACAGCTTAATGGACTGTTGTCTCATTTTAATCTGTCTTTTAATATTTCCTTTTTTTAAAAAACCTTTACACACTTTTAATGGATAAAAGTTTGTTTTCTAAACCCCAAATGGCATGAAGGTATGCATGGTGCATTGACCAAAGAATCCAGTAGCTTTCATCTTTTAGCACAGGAGTGGGCATGATGATTTTTGATTTGTGCTTTGACAATTTTTATATCACTTGATTGAAGACATGAGTCTTCTTACCCCTTTCCCATTGCATTCTTCAGCCATAGACATCACTTATTTGTAATGAATGCAAAAATTTTGTTTGGTATTAATCTTTAACAGTTTTTTAAAAATCTTATTTAATTGTTCATTTACATAGCAAATATTCAGACAGTAAAGTTCTCAAATACAAACATAATAGGCAAGGTTCTGAAGGAATGTCACTTAGCACAAATGTGTTGCTAAATAATTTTTTAAAGACTTGCCTTTATGCATATACTTTAAGAGTGAAAAAGATTCAGGGAGAATGCATTTAAAAAAAACAGCTGCAGCAGCAAATAACTAGAATCTTATTTAAGCAAGGTATGAAGAGATTAGTCTGGTATTGGAAGAAGGAAGCAATGAACTAGTTATCAACAGGGTGGCATGTGTAGCATTGCTACACTCCTTAATCTTATTATTTGCACCAATTGTCCATCAGTTCAAGCACCAGCCACTGTCAGTGCAGAGTGGAGACCTGTTGAACCATGACCAAGAGGTCATACACAACCATGATAACACTGCCTTGCATCAGTTTCAAGAGGAGGAAGAGGAGGTCAGTTCTTGTACTCCACCAGCTTGCACACCTGTTTATGTTCACTCTTTGTCAGTGTGTGTGTGTGTGTGTGCACGTGTGCATGTATACATGGAAGAATAGCTAGATAAATTTTGGATAGGGGTTGGGTCAGGATGCTGAGTAACTAATAGCATAGTTGTAATAGTTTAATATGGCTTAGCTTATGTAGTTAATGGTGTATATCATTTTATCAGGTTTTTTTTTGTTTCTCTCTAGCCATTTGACTTTGGTGAGGTCTTTGTGCATCAAGCCGTTCACACTATTGAGTTCTGCCTGGGCTGCATCTCTCACACAGCCTCTTATCTCCGCCTTTGGGCTCTCAGCCTGGCTCATGCACGTGAGTATTCTCCAAGGACAAATGACCCTTTCTTCTACCTCCTGGACCATTCTTTCTTGCTTTCTCAAATGTTGAAAATGCAGCAGGAAAATTAATGAACCCTTTTTGTCTAAAGTCTTATATTTTGAGAGCTGGTGAAAGTGGTGGCCTTTTTTTCAAGTTTTGTATGAGATCTTTAGGTTATTTTATCTTGAAGTACAGGGTGAGTCACTTACAAGTGGGCTGCCTCCTGTAATACACTTGGATAAGGCGGACTGCTTTTAAGTGGCTCACCCTTTATTTACGAAAGTAATAAACTTAGAACATTGCTAGATAAATCTGTAAATGTGTATACCTATGTGCATAATTTTATTTTTTGGATGATGACAGAGCTGTCGGAGGTACTGTGGAGCATGGTACTAAGAATGGGTTTTGATGGGGGAAGTGTAGGAGGTGCTTTTATCCTGGTCTTTGCCTTCATGTTCTGGGCCTGCCTGACTGTTGCTGTGTTGGTTCTCATGGAGGGGCTATCTGCATTTCTGCATGCTCTTCGTTTGCACTGGTTAGTCACACACACACACACACATTCTCCCTCTCTCTCACGCTCAGTCATCATTCAGAAGGAAAGGAGTAAAACTTTTTAAGTCACATTTAAATAAAGCATTTTTTTCTTATATGGAATTCAGAGATAGACCAAGCCTTACCCTTAATGGTGCCAAAGTTTATTATTATTTTTTTTTAGAACCATATTTCCTTCTCAAATGTATGCTTTAAGTGTGAAGACAGATTTATTTTCTTGTCAAGATTTAGTGAAAATTTCTATGAATTTGTGAGCAGTCTGTTTCTAAAATGTCTGTTATGTTTTAGGGTGGAGTTCCAATCAAAGTTTTATAGTGGTGCTGGATACAAGTTCCTGCCATTCTGTTTTGACAACATCCTGGATCATGGAGGAGAAGAATAGAAAAATGTGTCTGGCATTTTCCTCTGACATTAAAAGTTTTACACTGGTACTGGATAGAAGTTTTGGGCATTCTGTTTTGATTACATCCTGGATTATGGTGAAGAGCAGTAGAAAAGATTCAGTGATTTTTATCTGACACGTCAAAACATTAGGGAAGATTTTGTGCAGGCAGGGATTTTATGTTAGGCAATATGTGAAAATATAGATGTCACCATCTGATACAAGATTTACCTTCGAGGTAAATATAGTCCTGTAACCTTACAGTTGCTGGGGAGTATTTTTACAGTCCTCACTAGTAGCCACCTTTTTCGTGAGGGCAGATCCCATCTCCTTTCTGGTTGCTTTACCTTTGCCAACCCTCTAAGGAGTCAGGTACCTATTCCAGCCATCAAACTGGCAAGTGTGGTCACCTTCAGGTTTGGACGCGGTTGCTCCAATCACTAGCCTGTCTGCTTCCTCTATCATGATCAATCACTAGAACTCATAGTAGCAGAGTGTGTACAGGATCTGGAAATGTTTGATGTTAGAAGTATTACCTTGTGTTCAGTGACTGTTTATTGTGCATCAGTTGTGATAGTCCTTTCTCCTTCACCTACAGCAGCGTTTCTCAACCTATTACTTGTGACGCCCCCCCCCAGACGAATAAAGGTACGTCCGCGCGCCCCCCTTAGCCACTAATACCTATATGAGATATGAGAAAATGACCGCCTTTGCGGCCCCCTTTTCAGCTGCTTGCGCCCCCCTTGGGGGGCGCGCCCCCCAGGTTGAGAACCGCGGACCTACAGGAACCAACATACTAAGGTTCATTCATCTGCCATTTATGTATACACTTGCTATTAGGACTACGTGCATATTTGCTTACATGTATTAAAAAAAGGTCTGATGATTAAATCAAATAGATCTGTCAGGAATAATTTGTCTTTAACTGTATAAGGCATTTTTCCCCCCTTTATTGGCAGCCAGTCTTAAGACCCTTATGTCAGTGACATTACAGCAATAATGTTGAAGAAATTCATACAAAAATATATTCTTTAGCTCTTAATATTAAGGTGCATGAGATTTGAAAGTTTTGAAATCTGCAATGTATTATGGTTGTGGACATGATTTAGATATAGGAATACGCTAGGTGGTAGGTGTTTGAGACTTTTTGCTTCACTCCTTTTACAACCAACAGCTACATTGATATCGGCTACAGAATTTCATATGCCTTGTTCATATTATGTGCTTCTGGTCTTATAGATCCTTTGTTGTGTGACCAGAAATCAAGTGCAGTGTTAGAGAAACACTGATATCAGATTGCTTCCATTCAGTCTGATAGTTCTTGATCACTCTGCGGAAATGTACTGTTTCAGATCCAATCTAAATACTTTATTTGGCTATATTTAGTCTAGAATCTCATTTATGATCAGTAAATCGGTAATTGTCATGGTATTCCTTGCCTTCATGAGAAAAAGAAATTTTTAAAAAAAGGGATTTTGTTTGTAAACCTTGTTGTGAAATACTGTTTTGACAATTTGTGACATTGTGCGATGTTAAGTGTCAAAAAAACTCATTGTCTGAATCCAGTTTAGTGGTATTTTATGAGATCCAAAAGTTTACTATTTCTGGGGTTGCTAGGCTTCTGCAAGTGCTTTTCTTTGATGCACATGGGGATTTGATTTAGCTGTAGTTGAATTAGCATTGAGCATATTTTGTAACTTGTGTTTCTGCCATTTGAGTACATATAGCCAGGTAATATGAAATCCTCCAGAGATGCTTACTATCACGTAGCCATCTGACAGTCTCAAAAGCATGAAAGGAAAATGTAAAATTCATTATGACTTGAAGGGTTTTTCAAACATTGTACTTCTATATCACTTAAAACATTTTTTAACCTCATATCATTTTTGGTGAATTGCTGTTAGCTTTCTTTCTTTTCAACAAAAAGAAAATGCTTATGATCTCCTTAGCTGAAAGACAGTTCTGCTCCACTTTATTAGGATCAACTTTTTTATTTATGAAATGATCAATGTTTCTTTGAGTATGTTTTTATGTTTTGTGTTCCACTTTATTTATTTATTGCGTTTTCATGATCTGATCTTAAATTTGTATGATCATTAACAGATGAACAGTGCAATAAATGTGCATATTGTTATGTGGCTATCATTGATGATATAATACATTTCCCCATCTCTGTGTTTTAGGGAAAAGTGTGTTTTCTTTAGTAATTTTGCCAGATGTTTGCATGGTTTAGTAAACAACAGTATTTCTTATGTTGCCCTTTATGTGAATTTATCTACATTAAATTATTTATGTTTGAGCATAGCTACATTTTCAGCCACCTAACTTACAGAGAATCCAAGTGTGTGGTAAACAGTTGAAAGAAAGTATATTTGTGTTATAATAATATAGCTCACATTGTCATAATTGTCAAGACCTTATCATGGGGAAATAAAAATATTCACTGGTTTTCTGTTAAATTTTTAATCAGTTGCAGGTACTTATGTATGTAGTTTTTAATAATAGTCTACACACAGTGAAAAAATTAAATTAAGTTAAATTAAAAAAGTGCAACAATATAACTTAGAAAAAAAATTTAAAGACTTCTTTGCAGAACAAGACCACTGTAAATGTTCCAGCGTATTATTTTGGTGATAACATGCATAAAAGCAAGCAGCTAAATGTATTAAAAAAAAACACCAGAAATAAAATCCTGGTTGCCACAGAAGGATGTAAAATAAATATTTGCTCAGTTATGCCCAGAAATTGGATTTGGTTGTTGGTTGGCTGCTTTGGCAGGAAAGTGCTTCTACATAGTGGTGATTTTGAAGGAGGGGGAGGGATTGAGTATCCAAAGAAAACGCCTAATGGCTGGCATTGATGTCACATAGTGTCGCAAAAGGAGTTCTGAACCCAGGGCCTCTTTCTGCAGTGGTGACAAGTGAGTGTTTTAACCACTACACTAATATTATTAATATTAAAGGTTATTTTTATAGCGCCATATCCCAGCCCTAAGAGCAGGCTCATGGCGCTTTACAAATAATACTAATTATAACAACAATAATCATGATAGGGAGAAATTGAAGAAACCAACCAAGACGACAGGAAAGAAAAAGGGATAACGCA
Organism: Marisa cornuarietis; assembly: GCA_004794655.1. Lineage (NCBI taxonomy): Eukaryota > Metazoa > Mollusca > Gastropoda > Architaenioglossa > Ampullariidae > Marisa > Marisa cornuarietis. The sequence continues at coordinate 2,830,447 of SMMW01000631.1, forward strand.
TAGAAACGGGAATAATAACAATAATACAAAATTGTAGTGCTATCTGATAAATAACTTCAAGAATACGGTACTTCATTATCCAACGAGTCTATGAAATTAAAATAACTGCATAAATTGCTTTTTAAAAAGTCCTGGCGACAGAAGAAAACTGGGGACCAGATTTGTCTGGGGAGACTGGCCACACGTTTCACCGAAGATTTAGAGTTTAGATCTGCAATTGTTTGTCATCGGAGAAGTCATCAGAAAGAACAGATGAAGAATGCTGAGGATAAACCTCCACATGTCAAACAAAATGTAGACAGTTTTGCTGCCTCGAGTCATCAAAAAAGTTTAGCCACAACGAACGTGTTTCATCTCGCTGTCGACTGCACAAACAAGAAACTGGACTGAGATGAAAATGGCGGCGTGGAAGGACGGACTGTCAGTCAGCGGATCAACACAAGCCGTAGAAGTGAAACAAAATGTCACAATCAAGAAACACAGTCCAGCACATCACTAGGATGACGACAGGTCAAACAATGGACTCGAAAATCAAAATCAGCTTATACAAATAACAAAATCCAAAGACATCCGGAGAGCTAGACCCCTCAAGCCGGTAAGGCGAAGGGACATCACTCTGACATCACACTACCCCTCCTAGGAATTACATCCCCGTTTACAGCCTTCTTACAAGGGAATTTCCCTCCCCTCCCCAATCCTATTGCAGAGCATGACTGGCTGACCTGTTACAGAAGGGACTTCAAGTGTTTTACTAATATGCTACACTTATGCCATACATGAATATGCTTAAAAGACAGATCAACAGTTCACAACAGCTGGAAAAGTTAGTGGCAGAAATCAACCATTGCAAAACTGGGAACAATGGCTATTATTCTTTATTAGGCATATACACCCTCACTTTTCTTGTCTCCATATGAGTACATTTTTTAAAAACTGAACTTGCTGAGATCATTATGTCAATAAGCTGTGTCATCCCATTTCTTCATGGATTTATGTGCATTTCAGTGATGCTAATGCACCAGCTTTTCAACAATGCAAAAATCTATCTTCCTCCTGATTAAAATTTCACTTTAATGCAGTTTTTGGGTGTTAGTGCACAGAGGTTTGCATACATTACTACCCACATCTATTTGTGAGGACAAGTCCCATGTTACATCTACCAAACTCCACACAAAACTCCCACCCCATCACTAACCAGATCTTTGGCTGATTACGCTCTCACATGCATACAAGGATCTGAGATGATCAGCATATTAAAACTTGTTTACTTGTTCTATACAGTCAGCAAAAGCACAGCTTTCATTTAGACCAAAAGAAATTGACAATAAATCACAGAATTGCACTCTCCTTATGTTTCTGCTGAAATGCAAGATCAGATCTCCATAGTCTACTTGAAAATCTATCTGTACATGTACATGATTCAGCTATGGTAGTGTGAAGGCTATCTATGTTGGCTAGATTTCTTCAGTTTTTCATTCATTTCCTTAAGGCCACTCTCGATTTCCTTCTTAAATGTGCTGCTGAAGATTGACGCTCGTTTTCCTCTTTGGCTAATTTCTTGTTGCAAGCGATTCACGGTGTCAGAGTCGCGTAGCTTTTCTATGCTGTCTTCTCCTTTAAAAAAAAAAAAGTTATAGCAGTTTTCTTGAAGCAGTTTATTAACATTAAGCAAGACTGCACAACAATAATTACATTTCTTGTCTTTTAACATTGAGAAAATTTATGCTGTAAATTACCATGCACAGATGAGGTCAAAATCACAGTTACAATATGTCTAAATAACATGTATTCTCAGCTTTCCCACTGCCTGATGCCTTCACAGTGTAAACATATCCATGCATAATCCTGAAATCTGTATTGTTGACCATTGACCTCTTTCTGTGCTTGGTGATACCTGTAGATTTATGAGAATGGATGGGGCACTGAGTGCTCACTTGGATTTGGGGAAATTGTATCCATCACAGGGCTAGAAAAAAATGTACACCCCACTAGTCCTTTAACTACATTTTTGTTGACTATGTAACAAGGTCAAATTTTCTTTTATCACTGCCACATATAAAATTTAATCATCATTAAAACCTTGTCATATATTTGACAATATTTATCCAGTTTAAGAATGTTTTTAATATGACACATGGATTTTGACCATGTTTTTACCATTAACTTAATTGCTGAAATGTTTTGAGCTGACTTACCAAGTTCTTTTCCTCTGTGAAACATGTAGGCTGTCAGCTGTGCTGCTCTCCTGACAGGGTAACTGTCTGCCAGCTGCACAGGAAAAGTTCATAACAAAATAATGAGATGAATAAAAGTGGATTCAATTTTGAAATCTGTGCATGGCACAATAGCAAATCAGTCAGAACCTGCCTATCTGACCAATATTTTAGAATGAAGAAAATGGCAAACCAGATTCAGATTCAGGATGATGCCAGACTGAAAGGAAGTGCACTGCACAACTTACTGGTACAGCTTATTTTGTTTTGACAAATATAACTTAAGGCTGCATCAGAATAACAAAACACAGATGAATGAAACATGCATGCAACAATGCTAAATTGGTGAAAAGTTCAAAAATAAACCTCATGAGAACAAACCACTTCAGTTTATCAATACCAAAAGTAAATCTGTCTTCTGGGACAAAAGATAATTATACTCTTAATCACAATCAAGGGAGATAGTTTTGGTGTTTGCAAGGCTCAAAACACTAAGAAGTTGTCACTTTATTTAAAATTATTGAGTACATCACTATTTTAACCAAATCATTACCTTTTGGATAAGTTGCTCATTGTTTAAAAGGTACCTGAAACAACAAAAATTATCAAAAATATTCTGAAACATCACTTTTAATTTTATTTTTTATACAATTGCCATATCTCACTTATGCACACATTACCACACATGGAAATGCATCCATCTCTTCTCCACTACAAACTGTCAGCATTAAAATACACATAAATGCCTATTTTACGCCAGACAAGTATGAATGACTATTCAGCCAAGTTATTAAAAACAATTGACGTATAAAGACTTTGCTTAACTCATTCATTTTTGTCAGTTTAAGAAGGGATTAAAAGGTGGCACTGTTTTTCTCTTGTAGTGTAGATAAACTGTGTTGTTTTTCTGGTAATGTTAACTAAATGTTTCTTTTTAGGTGTAGGTTTATAGATATTGGATTATTTTTCTGGTAATGTTAACTATGCTACTTCAAACTTGAAAACTATGTTTCACATGTGTTATGTTTCTGGATCCCATATTCCAAAATCTTCACCTCATTCTATTCAAAATATGTCAGTAATGCTGTTGTGTCAAGTCCTCTGCACTGTATGAGCTCCCCATTGTGCAGTACTACTGGGCAACCAAATAAAAGCTTTCTTTGGCTGTGGGCATCCACCAACATCTTTTGGAAAAGATAATACAAGAAACTAACACAGTCCACACAATGCTTGTCCTTCTTACTCTTTTTCCCTTCTGCTCTTGCTACTTTTCTTCCTATCTTTCTCTGCGGAATCACTATATTCTCTGTTCCTGTTACTTGGTGCCTTCTTGTGTTTTCTATCTTTGTTTTCTGTTTGTCGTCAGTACTGTCGTTTATTCTTCTGTCCCTCGTGTTTTATCCATTTAGTCCATGCCTCTTCCCCGTTTTAAGCGCCAAGAGCATGCTCTCTATGAGTGTGAATATCTGCTATAAAATCTTCATTTATTATTAAACTCTTCATAATCATCACATCTCCCCTTTCATTAGTGGGAGACTGATATGAAGCCCACAGTTTGCAGATGACATATGGAATGGAGATCAGCTCTGAAAAGAACAAAGTCATGTTTTATGGCAATGGCAAAGAATGGAGTACAGCTTGAGGACGTGAACATTAAGTACTTAGGAGCCAACCCTACCACAGATGGCCGCCATTTACATCAAGATCATGTGACAGTAGCATTGGCCAGGCTGGCAGGCTCTTGCACAGCAATGCCAGCAGGTTCACTCCAAAGTACAAACTGTCTCTTGTTCAAATCCTGTTGTATGGATGCGAGATATGGACCCTGCATGCTAACACAGAGAGGAGAATCCAGGCTTTCATAGGCCTGAGGAGTTGCTCCGGATCTCGTGCAGGTAAAAAAACAGAAAAAAAGAAACCAATGACTCTGCAGGGAATACAGTCGCCACATTTGTATGACACCAAGAACCCCCCTTTTTAAAACGGGGCCATCCTTCAGTAGTGCGTGTGGCCCTGTACATCTATGGGCATCACAGACTTGTTATTGCTCAATCTCGTATCCCTTTAAGCAGTTAGCATCAAAGCATGAAGGATCAGCAAGGTATTTAGCAGGCTAGAGTCTTGTTCGTTATTGGAATTAACCAGACAAATCACTCCACCAACTAAGAACAGCCACGCACCACCACCCACCGTCAAGAGATGCAAGCTGGTCTGGTTCAGTCATGTGACCTGGCACAACACACTAAGACAACCCTTCAGCGTAACTTGGAGGAACGTCAATGCTGAGGTGGAAAGAGGAAGAACTGGACTGCAAATTTAGAATGGTCATTCCATACAGGACCTACTCACTACTGTGCAGGACAGGCCTATGTGGTGAGCCTTGCCAACCACTGCATCTATCCATATGTTCTCCCTGACACCGATAGCCAGTACTGGCAGACCAATATGTGGTAGCAATCAAGGGATAAATTGATGAATGAATATTTCTGGAGTTAAAGTCTGGTTCAAAAACTTATTTTTTCCCACAATTATCTTTCTTAACATTAGAAAGACGTCTCCAACTTTCTCAAGGTTCTATATATTTTGTATAAGAGTGATATGCAAGACTTTTATTTACTCAGTTTTGCATTAAGTTTCCATGCCTTACTGCTGGTTGGCTGCTTTGGTTTTGCTTCCACCTAGAAGTGATTTCACACTATGAGGTGAGAAAACCCCTGACAGCTAGCCCAGCAAACAGTTGTCATCTGAGAGAATGACCCAAGATGAGATCTGAACCCAGGGTTTCTCTCTGCAGTGGTGAAAGGCGAATGTTTACCACTACAATACTGGGCGCCCTATGTAAATGCCTTGCTGTTCTACACCATTATACTGTATATGAGTTGCCACCGCCAGAGACTTATTTATTTATTCCTGCTAAAATAATGCCTTGCCAGCAACTAAGGCTATCTTTTTGTGAAAGGGTCAGTATAGCAAAAGGTGATCTTTTCAAATCCATTAATCATATTAAGCTTCTTTACTCCTCAAAGTTGGTCCTTACAGACATTCCAAAATTTGTTAGCACAGGTAAAGTTAAAAATGTTTACAGGGTAAATCTGGTCACAAACATAGCGACATGAATGCAAAGGGAGACAACTACACCCCCCCCTCTGCCATCGCCTTACATGTGTGCGTGCCTGGGTATATATATAAAGCTCAGTGTGTATGTGCATGGACATACAAATGCATGCACACATACAGACATATCAGTTTGAATGATGTCACTAATTGCCTAAGTGGTATGTGTTATACAGATGTAAGTTTCAAATGTGTTAAAAACTTCCCAATTTTATGAGGGTCCATTTACCTATGTCACACAAATTTTCCCATTATTCGAATTTTAAAAAAAGCTTGATTTGACCAGTACCTTCAACTTGACCTTCAACTATCTCCAGCAAACTGTCTCAAAATGCACCACAAGTGCAAAAGGGAGACAATTATACTGCTTATACATAATGCTTGCACTCCCAATGTGAACAATATTTATAAGATTCTATACCCTCACTTTTGACATCCACATTGTTTCTCTCACACACCCATATTCGCATAGATCATTCTTATAATAATGTATTAACTATAAGGCCTTGTGTATGACTGTGGTCATCATGTGACCTTTGGTTCCATGGTCAGAATTATTCAATTGCCAGTGTTTAGTATATGAAGGTCATCTGGGATGATAGACATCTACCTCCAGGAAACATTTAAAAACCTTGATAACAGTGTCACCAAAATGTCCCATTTGAAGTGATTTATCTCTCTGCTTGGTCAGTCAGCTCCTGGTTATCAGCAGCATAAAACTATATTGACTGAAGACCCAATTAAAGATAAATGGCAAGGTAAATATTTATTTTGTCTGGCTCACCTTACTGTCACTCTAACGTTGTTACAACAAGTAGAAGTTTTAGCAAACTTTTACTGGTGGTCTGGTGACAGGCTTGAACTCCAGTTGTTATAGGTATGTTCGCCTAATTTCCTTTCACATCTGCATTATGGCAGGCGTTGCAAAGAAAAATAAACCTCATACGCCATGAATTCATTTTAGGGTTCTCTTAGTACACTTCCCATATACAAATTCCTTGGTGAAAAATAAATGAGAATCAGTTTGAACTCGATATCAAATATGCTGTTTATTTCATCACTGAGTTACTACCGATGCCATCCTTTCCTTCATTGCAAATTTATCTGGATATGGGGGTCGAATGATAGTTATACCGGGGGCAACTCACAAAAGCTTATGCAGTAAAGGTTTATCACTGAAGTATTTTCAAAGGAAAAGGACGTAGGTAGAACAATATCATCCTTGGCCTATCATACCAACAATGACTTGACACCCGTTGTCCTTTGATTACATTGTAGTTGTACTACTTCAGACGATCAAACTTCGTCTTTCGTTTCGAAAGGAATACGCTCAATCCTCTTTTTAAAATATAGTGATAGAATTCGTTATACGGTATGTCATTAAAGAAAGCGTGAGAGTTGTCTTTAGTCAGATTAGTTTCATTACCTTAAAACAACACGCAGTGGCATTTTCCTGTTTAGTACATTGCTCAATCTGATCACGTAATACACAGACCCCTTTCGTGGAAAACTCTAAGGAAAGTGGGTCTGTGCAAGAAATAAGCCAATCACACAGTTGGGACCGGTCGGGATACGTCGTATCATGGCGTCTATCCTATAGCATCAGAATGTGAGTTCACAATGCGATATACTGTACAGTAAACGTTATCAACGTGGTTGGTATTCGTTGATTTGTTTAATCTTTGGATTTCAAGATATCTGTGAATTTTATTAATGAACGAAGCTACTTTTATGTGGATAAAATTTCAGCATGTATTTGTCGTCTGTGAAAGCAGACATATTGTGCAGTAACGTTAACTTGGTTTGCCATGTTTGTACCTGCTAGTGTCGCTTTGAAAAAATTTCAGCATTTGATCATTTGTTTTGTGAAACCCTTTTGATGGAAACGCAAACTACAAATAACGGTAGTACTTGATAGTTATTTTGGAATGATTGGGTAGCTGCCGTTTGATGATCTTATTTAGCAGTCGAGTGTAATGCTGGAGTCTGGACTATGCCAGTATGGGGTCGAATGTTTTTCCTCAATCGAGAAATGTTTGAAGACATGAAAAGCAAGGTCATAACCTCATCAGACTGTATTATCGGTATAAAAAGATTGCAACGTCTTGATTCATTATCGTCATTACGAGCACATTTTCCAATATTTATTTGTTTGAACTTTTTAGTCCACCATCGATAATATATACATGTTTACAAATCTTATTCATACTACTACTAATATACTAAAATCGTAATGCAGTTCATGGACTTTATCATATAGCATCTTTAATTATGCAAGTGTGTGAGAATTTATTTATAAGTTTAAATATTACTTAAAGAACTTTCGTTGTTTTACCTATTTATGTCTTAAGTGTAAAAAGAGTGTGTGTGTGTGCACACTATCCACAAATGTTATTACACATCATTAACAGATTATAGTGTAATTTATTTTGTAATCCTTGTATTTTTCTTTTTTAACTTTAATCATTGAAAGCCATTTTCAAATTCCAATTTCAATTCAGTTTGCATTATTTTGTCGATATAAATTTGTTTTGGGAATAGAATCAAATTATGTTTGGACACATATTTCTGATACCTGGCTTTATTTTTAGATTTGAACCATGTATATTTGTAAATTGCAAGAAAACAAAGTAGGTCATTCAAGGTTCTCATGTGTCTTTCAGTTGTAGCAGCTGATATAATTCTAAGCTGAAAATACCAGTGTGCAGAAAGTTAAAATCTTATTTGAATAAAGCACATTATTAAAATATTTCTAGGGTCATTTTTCAAGTATTGTGTTGATTTGAGCAATAATAGTGTGCTATCATAGAAATATTAAATTTTGTAGCTTGTTAAGTTTGTTTTTAACTGATTTTCCCATAGACAAGTGTTTTGCACACACATATATATATATATATATCAGCTTTAAATATGTTATAAATTATCCAAGTAGTAAATATTATGAATATGTAAGTTGTGAATGTTGTTGAATTACTGGTGTAAACACTTTTCTCAGTTCCCTTTGTCACTAAGATGTGAGATATAAGTCTATTTTAGGTGTTTTTTCAGTACACTGTAGGAAAAAATGAGGACATATTTATGCATTCATAAACTTTGCCATGTGTCTTAGGCATAATAATTTTATCCAATTTTTTTATTGTTTTCAGCAAATTTGTGTCAACCTGATGATATCTGAAGGAAGTTGTTAAGAAATATTCTCATACCTGACAGACCTAGAGCAACATGAAGTCTGTTATCAAGAGTGGAGGCCCTTTGCAAGCAGGGTCCCAAACAGATCAAGGTATATTTTGACAAGAACTACCTGCCTCAGCTCACACCTAGTTCTACTGCAACCTATAGAGGGAAAATGTAAACCATTAGTTGAGGTGTGTGTGTGTGTGGGGGGGGTATGAGAGTTTGGAGTGAAAACAATGGCATCAGTAGTCCGTTTCTTTTGCTGACACCATAGCCATATCCTGAAAAGGCATGTTAGTAAACACATGCATTGCATGTTTTGCAAGTGTAAGGATTTATCCCGAAAAAACCCTGCATTTGCACTGCATTTGTTAAAAATTTTATCTGCATTTTATTGAAGGGTCATCTTTGAAGATGTCAGTATCCCCAGAAGAAAACTCTTTATAAGCAATAAATTTGTGGTGTTCTGCGCTACTAAAAGTTAAAATGGTTAGGAAAATGATACAAAGAACTGTACTACTAAAAACAAAAATCAATATAAAAAAGAATGAGAAAGTAGAACAAACACAAACATGATTGTCTTGAAGTCATCCATCTGTCACTTAAATTTTTTTTTTTGGTCTAAGATCTGTAGGTTTCCTTAAAATATATCAGACAGCCATAGAAAATGTTATGTGTTAGAACTCACTGTGCGAAGGGGTACAAAGTTTTGGACATACCATTATTGTTTACTGTCATTTTTAATAAGAACTTGTATGTGTACAGAAAGAATGTGTGTGTGTGTGTGTGTTTGCACAAGTGTGTGCTTTTTGTTTGTGTACATGATGTTGTATGTGTTTGAACTTGGGTTGGAAATTCCTCTACCTAGATGAGTTAAGTATGCTTTCTAAAATTCACCAGCATTTTGTGTAGAGCAAATGTCTTTAGGATGAAAGTCAAGCAATGTGATAACAGATGACACACACCTTTTGGTGATTGTGCTGGATTTTGCTTAACATCTGTATACAGGGTTTGAAAATGGACCATTTACATTGTCTAACATCTAACTTTTTCAGTGGAGGGACATCACGATACATATATTCACAACAGAGGGGAGTCCTTGCTGTTCTCTCTATGAGCAGGTTACACATTTTGAAACTTGACACAAAGAGCTAATTGCAGAGTTTGCCAATAAATTAAGAAGCTGCTAAACACACCCTAAATAAACATTCCCTAATTGTTACTTGTTGACTTTTTTTGTGGGCAAGATTTATTTCTTGTTTCACAAGGTAACCAGTGTTTTTGGCATGTAGTACTAGCAGTGAAAGAATCATATTGCAATAAAATGCTCGCAGCAAAGCAGATTCATCACTGATAGGTTGAAACGTAAAGAGGGATGTTTGGTGATGCATGCACTTTGCTTGTTTCTATTGTCTGCTTATTAAACCAATACGACAAGAAGGAATCTGCTCCATTAGTAAAGCAATCTGCTTATAAGTCCATGGTTTCTTAGAACATTCGAGAGTGTGTAATGTGGAGATAAAGAAGTTTCAGGAAGATTCCCTCCACCCCTTCTCTCCGTGATTTAGTACCTTCAGGAGAAATTGAAGTATTGTATACTAAATTCTTCTTCATTCATGTGATGAAGCATACATCTGATAGATAGATTTTCAAATTGTTGATACTGAGGTAAATGTTATACAGTGAAACATGACTTATCTGCTTATGTTTCAAGAGAGGTGTTAAATTTTAAAATTAAATGCATTTCATATGCAATGTGGGCACATCTATGTGATAAAGGCTGAAACCTGAGTTAGTCACAGTTTTGGTCTACATCTGGCCATGAATACCAGAAATAGATACAGTCAAGAATAGGCAACCCACACCTTCCCATTATACCCCCCACCCACTTTTTTGCATGTGACAGTGCAGTATTTTTGATAGCTTGCATGTTCTGATCAAACAGAGATAACAGTTGCTCCTTCTACAGTTCAGTTTCATAAAAATTTGAGGGTGTGCAGCTTAGTTTATCATTTCCTATGATTGCTTTATCATGTTTATCTTCATCCTCAGTACATTGAGAGTGAAAGCATCTGGCATATTGCTTTGGTATACATGATCAAGTTTACATTTCCTCTTCCTTTACATGTCCACCCTGCAACCCACCCCTCTCACCTCTTCTTCTCCACCACCCCCAAAAAAAACCCCAAAAACCAAAACATCAAGATTTCAACCTAAAACAGGTGGGAGTGCTTAAGATAATGCTTGATTAATCCTACGAGGGTCACTTTGCTACTCAAGACACCTAAAACAACTAAAATCAGTTTGATGACTGGCATGATCATTTTGAAAGCAAAGTATGTGGCCAGTTTTATCAAAGATTTTTTTTTAATGATTTTTTTTACAACAAAAAGTGTAATTAATATTAGTGATGTAATGATGCCTATAAACTGTCAGTGTCTATAGACTAGTGTCTAGAGCTAATCAAAGGAAAACACATGGCTTTTCAGAGGAGTAAGGCATCAGAGACGTTGCAGCACAATTAAGCCATGATTATCTCTTAGATTGATCATGAGCTACCTTTATTTTTGCAATAAACCATTATTGTTCCCATTGGTTTTTTCCTTCCCATCCATTGCTAGCTCAGGTTCAAAGTACTGATCTGTTAATTTTTTTAATCTTTCGGTGTACTGTAAAGTCATGGAGCATAACTTGCTGCTAACAGATACTCAGACATCTATCAATGGCCTAAGGTGAAAAATCAGTTGCTGCTTTTAGCTAGTCAGAGTGGAGGTGAGAAGGGCAACCTGCCATCTGACATCACCAAGTAGGTAGTTGCAGCTGTTTTATACTTTTTGTTTCTGAATATTTTTCAGTGCCTTAACTAAAACATTTTGTCTTTATATTGAAGGTTTTGAAATGGCAAGCTAAGCAGGTAATGTATCTTTATTTTGTACGGTGCCAATGTGTGTGCCATTATTATTTAGCCATGCATTTATACTAAGACCCGGTCTTTTAATGGTTAGCTACACGTTTTGGTGCAGTAGTTTCTTCAAGGAAGAAAGTGTTAACATAAAATGTAATAAATAAAGTACAGTAGTAGCTTTCAAGCTTGCAACAAGATGTAGAAAGGTATGGAGAGCTGTCCAGGACACACTGGTGAAATTTCAGATCTGCTAACATTGATTCTGAGCCAGCAAATAATCAGTCCCCAAAGTCACTTGTGCAGGTAATCATCTCTTAGTGACCAACATACTCCACTTACTTTTAACATCGATATGGTCACTCCAGAGTTGGAGTTGTTGTCTTCAAAAATTATTTTAAAGTTAAGATGTTCTTGAGTTTCATACTACTACTCCTGCATATTTTTTTTCAACTAACTATTTTTTTGTATTGGTACTTACCACTTGTTTATAATGGCGGGGTTACAGAGTTAAAAAAAAAGAAAATGGCCGGTTTTCACACAGACAGACCGCTGCAGTAGTCTTATCAGGTTTTGCATGGGCTGTGGGTACTTTACTTTGCATGTTGTGTTTTAGGCAAAACGTTTTTCTCTTCCCATTCAAGTCCTTCCTGCTGTTCAAGAACATTGGTTTACATATTGAATATTTTCTTCACAAAGCAAACATAATTCTAGCAGCTGTGTGTAGTTCAGAAGTTAATAAATAACCCTGTTTAAGCATGATAATGTTAAAAAAAATTAACGTTTACAACTGTTCCAAATGGTCATAATCATAAAGCCATTCATCACTCATTGCATCAAGGCGTGGTCACTTGTGAAAAAAAAAAATGCTGTAACTTGTAAGTGTACATCCAAGTAATGTTTTGATCAAAACTGTTGAAGGTTAAATCTAGTAAGCTGTGCTGGGCCATTATGCCTTGAGAGAAAATGCTTCACCATCACAGCCATCTTTTAAAGATTTTACTTTTTATTTATTTTATTTTTATGCATTCCCAACTTTTATTTTCTTCGGACACTCAGTGCTGATGCTGCTTTTCCAACAATGATGAGTGATCTGGAGTTGATGCATGTGTTCTACATTTGCACTTAAGATCCTGTCAGCTTCAATTGACCATTTTGTAAGAAGACAGAGTCTGTTAACCTTTAAGCTGTTTTTGGCAGGCATGATCTTTTACATTGGGTTTGAAGCTAATAGATCAGTAGTGCATTCTCAAAGAGAAGATACAAATCCCTGTGGTGGATTCTTGATATAACAGACTCTCTCTTCACTAAACGTAGTGATGTTGCTTTGTAGTATGTTTTCCAGTGTGTATGGTATTACTGTGTATGTATTTCTGACAATGTCATGGTTGCTTCTCATACTTAACATTCACACTTGAAATCTTACTCTTTCCGTGGATGTGCTAATAAGACTATTCATTTGTGTACTGCATAGTTGTCTAGAGCATTTTGACTTACAAGTGGCCAATCTTGCTTCTCTTGTATTATTTACAACAAGTGCGCCACTTGCAAAGCCATGGCATAGTCACAGGAATTTGAACATGCACTTTATATATTCTCTCATATCCTGCTTATGTTTTATTGCCCTGTCTCTCATTTACTAATGAGTATCTGCAGACAGTTAAGAGCAATTTCAATAGCAGGATATGATAAATTACAAATTTAATCCATATTTATTGGAGGAAAGAGAAAGAAAGGTACTAGGGACCAGAAGACATTTTCCTCTAAGGATATTTCCATTTCCATTCTCTCTCATGTAATGTCCTGATGGTACGATGGTATGTACTATTTCTTATTTACTCTTGAAGAAACCACTTCCAGTGGTTTTTGGGTGATTTAAGAAATTCTTTCATTGTTTGTTTTGTTATGGTGAAAAGTAAAATAAGTTGAGTTGGAGTTATCTTGATGAGTTTTCTAAATGTAGGCGTAATTTCATGTTCTTGAGTGTAGTTTGCAATATTCTATGTACGTGTATTTTTAAATGGTATTGAAGGTAAGAGTGAACAATTCTAACAAACTGGGAAACTTTTCTCCACAGATGATTAGGGATTGATTTCTCAGTAAGATTATGGATCCTACATTTTACAATGCATATCAGTAATATTCATGATGTATAAGTGTTATAAGTAGATAGCATGGCTTACTGATGATTGCATGTCTACATTATATTACACCACTTTAACTGATAGAGATTGCGGCCAGGAAAGGTTATACGATGAAAGGGAAAATGCATGCATGCTGAGTTGTATTCTGTGGATGGCATTTAAGAATTTAGGTATAAATAAAAATTATCAGAAATCACAGCCATCAGCACTAGCAGCAACACAATCACAAGTAGTCATTTTTATAAGATATCTAAGATATAAAAATATTCGAAGAGAATAATCTGTACAAACACCTAATGCTAATGCCATCCTCAATTATTTAAACTGGTTTTTTTTCTCTTGCTTTTACAATATTGTGCATGTTTGTGTACATGTGTATGCATGGGTTTGTGTGTACGCGTGTATGAGAGCATGAAAAGAAACAGATAAGTGAGTGACAGAATGGCAGACTAAAACGAGTTCTTCGTACCAAAAAAAAAAGCTTTTTTGTTTGTTTGTTTGATTATTTATTCAATTTATATTGGGGAATATCATAAAGAAATAATGCTAATCTCCCTCACACTTCAAGCAAGTTGAGAGGTGAGTTCTAATGAGGTTTGTTTTCAAATTTGTTGCATTGTTTTTAATATCTAGTGGTTGGGGCTCAAATAAAAAGAGAGTGTCTGTGCATGCATATTCATGCACGTTTGTGTGAATGTGTGATTTTTTAAATTAGAGAATGGTGGTGTTTTTTCTGTATTTAATCATACCTACATCAGAGTGTCTTAATGTAGACGATACAGTTAAACCAGTTAGTCATTAATTTAAGTGCAACATTAATAAAAGGTTCGTACTACGCAGTCATTTTCTCAGGCTACTGCCAGTTTAGTATCTTTTAAAAGTTATTGAATTTTAATGGTCATCACAATAATATCTAATAATATATAGCTTTGGACTAAAAATCAAGAAGTCTACATATAAGTGTTAGGCTTGATTCTGCTGAGTACTATATATCAGGAGTAACATTTTTATTGTTTAGTCATGTTTATTGGATGAACTATGTAGGTGGTGGCATTCTACCTGACCTCTTATTTGCCCTGCATGGAGGTAGTTTTCCAGAAGTGCAGATTTGCACTATATCAGTGTAACTCTGCTTCACAAGGAATGCCATAGCTAGCTTTTTATGGTTGGGAATAAGGATGTTTGTTACTATTTGTGGGTTTCTTTTTCCTCTTCTCCCAGTGTTACCCTGGTGCACAAATATTGCATTAATCTGAATTTGTTAAATGTCAGAGCTAAAGCATCTGTATGTCTGTGATCATGTTAAATGTTATGTTAAACTTTGACCTACACATTTGCACATTTTCAAACAAGTGCATTTGTTTGACATCTACAAAATCACAAAAGTGGAATAAGCTTTTGCTACAAACCTTGGCCATGCCAACTACAGTTGATCACTGAAGTGTGAGTTCGGCTTTCTATGTCATCTTAATAAAGGAACAATAGATAAATTGACATTGAGTAAGTTTCCATAAGTAGACACTGCTTTTATGCTAAAGTTCATTTTGATCATCTTATAGAGATACTGGCTTGTTTTCTTCTTTAGCTTTTCATGAGAAAGAACACTATTGGTGTGCACTTGGGTCTTTTCATTTGTGCTGTTGCATGCCCACAGACTGTTAACTTTTAAATGCCAGTTTAATTTTGATGTTGAGGAGGCAGGAAATGCTGCCATTGGTGTGCAATCTGTTCTTATAGGAATGCTATTGTATGGGCTTTCAAACAGTGTATCAGTAACATGGACAGCTGCTAGTGGATGCTGGAGGCCTTGTGCTTCTGTACTGCATCAGGGTTATATTACTTAACTAATATAAAGTCACTCTGTGTGTGTTTGTGTGTACTTCAAACAGAAGTGTTCATGTATATTTGCTTTTCAGCTTTTCATCTTGTTTATAACCTCATGCTGATCCCACCTGTAGTCTTTTCCTTGTTTTCCAAATAACATTTGGTGACAAACTTATTTTCATGGTCACTTTCTGCCAGTTAAAATGACTTCCTATGCTTCTGTGCTACTCAGCATGCTCTCCATGTACAGTTTTAAAAAAACTTTGCACATTATTTTGGAAGGGTTGGAGAAGTTGGAGGGGGCGGTGTTTCTGTTTTGCTTTGCATTTGACTGGTTATTCTTCTGTTTACTTATTTAAAATGAACATAGTTCACAAATCAAAGTTAAAAGCAGAATTTACAGACATTATTTGGTTTTGAGCAAGTCTGGTTAGAATAAGAAAAATCAAGTGCTGCATTAGTACAAGTGTTTGTCTTGGACATTCATTTTTTTTATGAAATATTTGGTAGTCATATTAATAAAAGTGCTGCAATAAGTATAAACATGGTATGGGACGATGAGAAGCCTACATTTCATTGTCTACCGGATGACACACTCATGGGATGATTTATATTTCTTTTTAATTCTACAAGTGAGATGACTAGTAAGCACCCAGAGTATGTTACTTTCACTTATTAGTTAAGCGAACTCTTTAAATTTAGTTGCTTATAACCTAGAAGCTGAAGAATGGTGTAAAAAATAGCAGTGCAACTATCTGCATCATCTTTTACGTTTTGGAGGGCAATTAGTAAGAGCAGCTTTATGATGCAAGCTGCCTATATTGGCATAGAGGCTGCTTATGTGGTATGATTTATTTTTTAATTAGCTTTATCTGCTTGTTAGAGTTACTAGTTGGTGCACATACGATGAGGCTTTTTATCAGTTATTTTTAATTTTAACAAGTGGGAGCGTCCAGTTTATACATTTGTAAAACAATGCACTTTTGTTGTTAAATTTTACACTTTTGTATCAATTAGTTTATTAAAAAAACCTCATGCATATTCAGTTTTGATGCTTATGTTAGTTGAATTGTGTAGTAGTGCAAAGCTTCTAGTTGTTTAATTTTAAAAATAAAGTATGGCAAAATTACTGTGTGTGTGTGTGTCCAGGCATGCATGAATGCATGGGTACATTTGCTTATGTGCATATATTTCTGTGTATGTAGGCTGGTAGAGAATGGTTGATGGGTAAACATACAGGCAGTTTGGTGTATTCATTAAACTGAAACAGCACACTTCATTGCAGACTTGCTTGGTTTGGTATTTGCAGTTTTAAGTAATAAGAGTTTTTTTTTCTTAGATTAGGTTCCTAGTTCTAAAGCTTGCCATCTATGAATGTACTGTTTTGGTCTGATTTTATCCTTAAACTGTCTGCCTTGCTTTCAGTAGAGCATCACCAGTTGTACATTTGTATACATTTGTTGTTTTCTTTATTGTACTAAAAATTACTGCATCCCATCTGCCATTGCTTCACCAGTGGCTGAACAATGAAGTCAGGTGATTTCATTTTGCTTTGAGTCTTCACTGTTCTCTAACCTTAGAAATTGTCTGAGATTTTTTGTAGTATTGGGTACTAATTTAATTTTTCTCTTTTTTTCTGCCATGTGTTCTTTGAGCCATAAGGGCGAACAAAACTAGAAAACACGGTTGATAATTGTTTGTGGTTCAGAAATGTGCTATCAAGAGCTTCAATTTATACAGTAAATTTGGAATTTGTGTGCAGTGTTTGTTATATACTTCTCGCATTTGATATTTGATCAAGAGTAATGGTACTTTAATTTTACAAGCAATAGAAAAAATGTTATTCCTTTTTACATTTTCTGCACATTTTTATTCCTCATTAATGGAGGAGTTTTTGCTTCTTCCCCCATCCCTACTGATCCTTATTCTTGCCCATTTGTTATTAGATCTCTGTGTGACATTGCCAGTAACCATCATATAACTTGATATGAGCCTTCACTGTATCTCTCTCCACTATGCTGACATACGTCTGAAAGACATTTTGGCATCTTTGTAAACTAGTGTCAAAAATGAGTAACAGTGCATTCAGAACTTCTGAAAGTGAAGATTTAAAGTTCTTTGTGCTAGCCAAGTTATTCAGAATGCAGAAAGTAAAGTTTACTGGTCAGAATAAGTGATGTTGGAAGTAACAGAATCTGCTTTAAGTTTCCGTCTAAAATGATAATCACTGAAACAAATTCTATGGAAACTATAATCACTGTAGCACTAGGGATAATAAGAACAACTTTTCATCAGCACTCACACCTTCACAACTATTAGTAAGCATATCCTGTGCATCCCAGCTATTTTTTGTGTACCTAAATCAGTTAATCCATATAGTGTATCCAGTGTGTCATATATAATCCACTTCTTTTTGGAACACTAAATTTTATTACAGCATTATTGTAGGATTACAGTGTTGCTTTTAACACTTCACTATAAAAATTAGTGCTGTGTGCTTTTCTTATAGCTGGGGCTGAGGTTAACAATAGCTTTGCTCAGTGATCCACAAGTGCTTGGCTTTTTGACATGAAGTATTGGATGTTAATCCTCTTGATTAAACAACTAACATCACCACCACCACCACCACCCAAAAATAGACCCATCGGCCAATACCTTTGGTTAAAATTCTTCCTTAACTTACTTTGTCCCATATTCAGGGACTTAATCAGACTTTTACCTTTATCCTTATATTTGCATATTCAGGGACTTAATCAGACTTTTGCCTTTATCCTTATATTTGCACATCTGATCCTTTTCAACAAAAGTAGTTAATTGCAGTCTTGCAAACTTATTGTCAGTTTTGGAGACTATAATATTGTGTTAAGAAAAATGTCCATAATTAATGACAAAATTTACGAATTTTTTGAGGGATTTGAAAACATCACTCACAAACTAGATATTAGTGTTTTATTAGCATTTAAAGCATGCAGTATTTATGTAGCTAGGTAATCGTTCTAGGTGAGGCAGAATTGATAAACATACTTTGAATGGATAATCACACTACTGTGCTCACTGATTTAAGTTTCAGCAAAGGCATGGCTGTATAGGTATGGTTTATGCATAAATGTCTGGAGAAATAGAACTTTTATTAACTGCTGGACTCCATATTTGTTTGATTCTCTTTCTTGAGTACCTCATTATTGTGGTCTCATTTGACATCAACTTCTGTTCCATTCTTATCAGTACATGGTCATTTACACCTTCACAACTATAGGGCAGGGCCACTACAACACAGGCTACCTTATTCCATCAATGATATTAGCACTAAAGCACTTCTAAAAGGTTATTGTGTGGCAAATCTTGTTCAAACATGCAAGAGCAAATGTTGAACAGTGGGAAAGCGTGTGACATGGCTTAGTTTTCTTGACATGAGCTGATAAATCATATTTCGGGTCAACACTAGTTATGAAGGGGGATACTTAATATGCTAATAATTAAAGAGATTTTCTTTTTTAATGTGCATTGATTAGTGCACAAAATTAGGTATGTGTCTACCAAAGCAAGACAAGTGAATTTTGTCTGTGTTGAGATGATCAAGAAGTATAGAAACAAAAGAAGACAGTTGACACCTAACCATTGATCTGCCAGGAGTTAGTATAATAATCTTTTGCAGTAACGGATGTGTTTGTGGCCCGGCCCTACAAATAATACACACTTGAATAAGATGCTAACATGCATGTGTGATGGTCAGATCTTTTGTTTTCTCAGTGGTGTAGGCTTGGTTCTAAGTGTCATCTAGAATCTTACAACACACACATTCAGACATTTTATGATTCTGTCTTATGCGCTATTATTTGTTTAATACATGTATACACATTTCTTTGTGGTTTTCTGCATCCCTAACTTTTACATGCATATTTTCTATTTACAGTGGCTTATTCTTGCTTACCTTTTTTTAAATATGCTTTTAGCCTTAGTGGAAGGGAGGACTGTTTAGGTTCTTGTGATTGCTTACATTTTGTGTTCCTGAGATGCTTTTACTTATGGGGCATCAGTTTAGTGATCTTTTCCTTAATGTATATTTTCCTCTAAGGTTATGTATATGATAAAACATGCAGTTGTCAATAGAATATATTGGGGAAACATTGGATTTGTCGTTATCCTGAAAAGAACATTTGAATTTGTCTACTACACACAGAGACAGTTAGATTTAGAACATTTGTTTTCAAGCAACTTTTATCGTCCACTTCCTATTAAGAAATGAGTACCTTATCTATGTTCAGCTTATGTGTGCATGGGTACTTTTCCCTTTCTTCTCCCTCATCTTTCTCTTTTTCTCTCTCTCTCATATTCATGGAGACATCATCAACCGTGTGGACATTTGATTATGTTAACTTTTAATCTGTGACCTAATAAATGTGCTGCCTATGTGCAATTTAGGAAAGGTCAGTAGGTGATCTTGTTTACCTAAGTTTTCACATTTCTTTGTGATTGCTCTGTCTGTATATGCATGCTTGTTATTAGCAGTTGGGTGATAAGGGAGGTAAAGGAGATAAAGCATCATTTCTCAACCTTTTACTTGTGATGCCCCCCCAGACGAAAAAAAGCTACGTCCGCTCGCCCCCCTTAGCCATTAAATACCACTATGAGATATGAGAAAATGACCTTCTTGCACCCCCCTTGTCAGCATGTCGCACCCCCCACCCCCCAAGGGGGGGGGGGCGCCCCACAGGTTGAGAACCACGGAGATAAAGGTAGTATTGAGATGGTGAGCTTCATTTTCTAAAACTGACAGAGATAAACTTGGGTCACTTTTATACTTATTCAGACATATTCGTGTCAGTGTTTTCTTTGTTTGAGTTACAAACGACATCAGTTATAAAACGTATTACATATATTAGGCATTAGCCTTAAATTTTTTACTTCACAGCATTACAGTGAAGCGCAGACATTTCTGTGTCCAGGAGCTTTGTTCTAAATTATTATATTAAAAAAATACAAAGCAGCATCTGTAATAGAGTGAGGCAGAAAGGTGTTTAGCTTATGATTCTGTGGAAGAAATTAAATATCCACCCATTTGTTTTACAAGATGACTTATTTTGCCCTTACCTTTCTATCTCTACAACTCATAATACCTTTTCAGGGGATTTTCTGATTTTATAGCAGCCAGTTTTGACCGTTGCTGTATTTGTGATTATAGAGGTTTAAATAATGCATCAGAAGACTTAGTTTTAAGCTATATTTGCCACCTTTGTACTTTCAAAAATATAGCCCCCTCACTCCAGAAAAAAAGATTAGAAGCAGACATAACATGGTGAAGTTGTCATATTGTAAATAATCTTAGTTTATTCTCATTTCCCCCTTGTTTGTGTCATGATAAAATCATCATAGTCTGTTTTTGTAGAAAAGTTCTGGATTTTTTTTTTTTTTTTTTTTTGGTGTCTCCATTCAGTGTCATTTGCATGTGGCTTATTTGGTTCTCACACTTAATTTTGGACAGTCTTTCAGGACTGTGATTGGTGCAGTACTTCACTAGCACTATACGTTTCACAGTTTGGTGAGTGCAAAATGGAAGATATTGTAGTTTGAGGTTTCATTTAACTTCTTGTCAGTTTTACCAGTCCTTGTAGGCAACAGCATTGCATATTCCATATACAGCATACAGATCATGTCTAAGAAGTGTGATTTTTCTTTTTTAAAGCTAATTTCTGGTGAGAGTTGCAGGATCAAGCAGAAATGTCTCTAAAAACATTTAATACTATTATTCTTCCATGCTGTGGTCAATAGCCTAAATGTGTATGGGATAAGTCTTACGAAAAATGCTCATTTCACTGACTCAGCAACTGTTATTTACCATGTCCAGTGTGTGCCGATATTTTTTAAGATGTTTTATACTGAATGAACCTTCTGTATGATTGTGCTTCCATTCTGTGTGTGTGTGTGTGAGAGAGAGAGAGAGAGATAGAGAAACAAAATAGTAAAAAATAGTAACAAAACCTCTTAATTCTGTTAGTTTAACCCAAACTGTTTGAAAAAGGGCATTATTCTGCTCACTTCAGTACAAGGTTCTCATGTAGGTTACACCTGTTCCATACTGGTGACTGAGAGGAGTTGACAAAATGATGACTGAAAACATTTCTTTTTCATTCTGAACATTTGAAATATTTGACATTATGTTCTTGAAAAGCTGAAGATTCTAACCTGTTGCTTTAAATTATAGTGTGTTCTCAGACATAATATTGTAACATTTCAATTAGAAGTGACCCTATCTACAGGTGCTATTCTCCAGGCCAGGTATTTCCTGTTTCATTTTCTTTTCAAATGCAGTACATAGAAAAGGCTTGTTTGTATTTCTAATTTTCTTTTTAACATTTCATAAAGCCCTTTGGAGGCAAGCACCAGCATGTGATTCCCTTCCGCCTGTGGCAATTGGTGTATGACTTGAGTATGTGCTGAGTGCTTGTTTTGTCTATCTACATTTATGTAGTTTGCACATGGCTTAATTCACTCCATTTGCTAGGACTGGTCATGATACTCAACACTAATTGTATGGCTTGCTTTTGTCTTATATTTTGCATACATGAAGAGTTTCCATGATTTTAATTAAAAAAATACATAATGGAATATGTGTGTTAATGCATGTCTGTGTGTATGTGTGCGTGTGCATGCCTTCATCATCAGCATTAGTTGAATTTAGAAGTGTTCTATCAGTTGATAGATTTTGTTATAGTAGTTCAGAAATGCTCCTATTATTTTGTTATAAATGTTGTTGGGGTTGACAGTGTTTAATTTTATAAGGTTTTATTAAAAAATAGTACTCTAGTCAAAACAATATTCTGTAGCTTTTTAATTGAATTTTGTGTGTGTTTGGACATAATGAATGTCTCCAGCATTACCGTTCTGTCTTTCTTCTTCAAGTGCAGAATTTTTTTAAGTATGCCCAAGCCTGTATGCACAGGCTCACACACACACACACGAAGTGCAATTTGTTTCTATAGTTATTTGTAGGCATTATCATAAGTATCAGACCTATTTGATTATAAAACATATAATTAAAATTCCAGAAGCTTTTATCGTGTGCACGCGTGCGTGTGTGCAAGTTTTCTGTGGTGATAAGGAATGGGTCAGTCACAAAATTATTGCTTCGTATCAGAATCAGCTCTTGAGTTACGTCATGTAGAGAGAACGATTTTTACAGGATGAAGGCGTTTTAATTTGGTGTGCCAGACAACCGTATGTATTACTTGTTGTATTATTTTATAGCTGTTGTATGCATGCACTGAACAATTTTAAACAAAATGATTTTTAATAGTTTGTGGTCTTATGAACTATTCATTTTCTGGTATTAGCCAAATGACCAACTGCATTTTAAAAGCTAATCTGAGTGCAGAACTGTTCCTTTAAGACTTAGTTCGTTACACGATGATTTAAGTCTTGAATTTGTTTGCAAGATTTGAAACTTGGTTCTTACCTGCATTTTGGAAAGAGGTCATCACCTCATCTCAAATGTAGACTTACTAGAATAGCGATGTCTTTCAAAGCTATGGCATTAGCGGTTGCCTTTAATGCCAGAAGTCAGAATTTAGGTCTGTCCACAAATGCTTCCCCCTAAAAAGCAAAAAGTATATTGTAGCTGAACTAATGAGAACATTGTGTTCTATTAATCTGTCACCAACTTAGACCTTCATTTTATGTTTGACTTGCATTACCTTTTTTAACTTGCGTGTTTTAGTTAACAAATCAAGATTATTGGCAGAGATGTGTTATCGGTATTCTTAGTTTCTCAAATTTTAACTGTTTGAAGCCACAGGTTAATTAGTGGCAACATTCAGTGTAATTTATTAGTCATTATTAACATAGTGCTTAAGATTCTTTCACATGCTGAGAATTAGTAGCAATCAGTTGAGTCTTTGTGAAGGTCTTAAACAAAATGGTAACATCTTCATAAAATATACATAAAGTTCCTTTTGTCAAAAAGTTAAAAATGTACCCTTTGTTAATATTTTTTTAAGTTAGGGATTTTTGTACCTTTTGTTTTGGTTTAATATATTGGTGGAAGAGACATTGTGGAATTATATATCAGGGGTGATACCGATCCTTATTTCTCATAGAAACTAACACATCTGCATTTTACAGACTTATAAAATGATAATATTCTTGACTGCTTCCTTTTTTTTCTCTGCTCCTAAATTGTAGCACTGCATACTCAAGATAGTTCACACTATGCATGACGTTCTGACTGTGTATTCGATCTCTGTTGGGTATGCTTTTGTGTGTGTGTGTGTGTATGAAGGGAGAGAGGGAGTGAGGAGTAATTTGAAATATAAGTTTAGAATGATTTGTTTTATGTTCTGTTTTCAAGCATTAAAATTAAGCAACATGTTTGATGCTTATGTTGCACACACATATATATGCTACAGTTATAAATATGTGTACAGAACTGAGCAAAATCAGTGTTTATAGCAGTTCTTTGTGTGGTGATGGGAGAAAAGGAAGTTGTGTATCTGTGTGGTTTTTTTGGTGTGCATGCATGTTCATGTTTGTGCACATATATAAGTTTCATTTTGTCTTTTTAAAAATGCACACAAGTGCTCGATTTTAGACACAGTAGGTATCTTCTTTAAAAAGGGAGCACAAAAAAATAACTTAATCTTTTGGCAACAGTGTAACCTCACCTACCATGTCTGCTTACATGCAGAAAAATGAATAGATGTAGGCATAGTGGTTGAGTTCTCTTTGGTCAGCACATTTTCATTGGCTTTAATCTGCATATTTTTTCACCCCACAACACCCCACCCTTTTCACTTTCTGGTTGCTTCTTGTTGCAGTTAAAAAAATTTATTCTGTTATCAGTGGTTTTTGGCTTTAAAAGTCAGTGATATACTAATACAAATCATTAGCAGATACTGATGTGGTCTAAATTAACTGGTCCATAAAGTCTAAATGTTTACGTATTTCTTTCTTTTTATTTTTTAAGACAGAAGAGAGAGAAAAAAATCTTTTAGACCTCCCAGTTTTGGGGGAAGAAGAATAAAATGAGATGAAATTATTCGAGAATATGCCACATTTACCTGCATTATTGGGTGGTTATTTGCTTTGTAGTAGGTTTCTGCTTGCTAACACTGAAATCAGCAGTGTTTTCAGTATGTCAAAAAGTTTTTGCTGATGCTTTAGCTGATTTCCCTTTATGCATCTTACTGTTTGTGGCAAGGATATGCACACTATAATGTTTGGGAAAGGAACACAACGATGGAAGTACTATCTAAACATATAAATACTAGTTCTTATGATTGTATGTTTGTTTTTCTTTTTTTTCTCTCCGTTTTATCAATTCTGTAAATTCTTGGTGGTTGTAATACTTTGAAAAGATATTTTTGTTGCAGGATTGTTTTGGCTTTTCCCTCATGTTAAAGCTAGATACTATGCAGTTCTTTATGGCTTGCTTGCTTTACCTGAATTGACTGTAGTGAAGGAAAGTATTCTGATGTTACCAAGTACGGGAGGAAAATATTGCAAATGTAGAGAATTCATTACTTTTCATATTTTGCTTTCTTCTTAGTGACTCATGCAATCAGATGTAGTTTAATAGCTTGGTACTTTACACGAATAAGAAAATGTTTTGCTAAAGTTTTGTTGTTGTTGATTTGTTTTATTTTGATTGTTTTCAAATATTGCTTGTGGTAGTAAAATGTATTATAATGAAGTGCATTCACCAATTATGGAATACACAGTTTAAACCTTACAAATTTTGATTCATGAAGATATCGCTAGGAAATAAACAAAACAAAATACCTGTGCATTTTGTTTCAGTCAGGTAGCCAGTATTTACAAAGTGGTTCTTTGAAACAGATTTTGAAAAGTATTGCATTTATTTCTGTGTTCATAGGTAAACAAAGTGTACTGTTTTATTTTCTTGTGTTATTTTATGCAGCATTAGGTTAGCAGGGAAAAAAGTGTATTTGTACATTTAAAAAAGTCTGACAGCTAACCTTTCATCCCCATTCACTGGACTAGTGACTGTGCATGTTCTGCATTCATCTGTCAATCTTTCCAGGTGTATGTGTGTGTATATTTATACATACGCAATTCTTGACACTAACTTCGGATCATCTAGAAAGATTTCACTAAATTTAAGTGGCACCTTTGCTGTTCATTAAAACAAAGGATGAAATAAGCTTCCAGAATTAATCTAATGCTCATTTTGATTGGGCAAAAATAAACCAGAAAGTACATGTTTTGGAAGATGCCATGCATCCTGTTTTTACTGATCCCATTTTTTAAATATTTTTAATATCATATTCTGCCATTTGAATCTGTTCTGGAATTTAAGTTCTTTTCATCAACAGCAGCAGCAGCTACAAGAGAAGGTCAACCCTTAAGATCAACTCTGTACTGTATTTGCCACCTTATTGATGCTACAGTTGCTTGCACTTATTTTTTTTTAAATATTTCCTGTTTTACCCTCTCATCCTTCACACTGCTGGTGACCTGAAACATACTGCACAGCATGTCTCTTGTTTAGGCGATATTTTAAAGTGTTGCTTGTTTAAGGGTAAGCATTGCTTTTTTTCTGTACTTTTTTTATAATTGGGATATTTTGAACTATACTCATGTTGCATACTAATGTACCTAACAATGAGTTGTGTGGAACAAACCATGGTCCTACCTTGTGTGACCATTCAGCCAGTGCTTGACATTGTCTGCTGTCTTGAGTCCTGCTTTTGGTAGCCTGTCAGGATTAATAAAACTGAACAATTTGCAAGTGTCATTTATCAGAAAGAGCAAACCAGCAGTTGCATGCATCCTTTAATTCCCCTATGTATGCAAGTATGCTAGTATGCAAATCTGTTCCATTTTCACATAACACCATGTTATGAGTGCTTAAACTGTGCAAGTATTTTGTCCATTTTGGCAACTATTTTCTATGATTCCAGAGTGTGTATTTCAAAGAATATGAGCAGGAATGAAAGATTGGTACATTTTAATATTCACAGTTTAGATAAAGAATAAATAAATTTGCATTTGTACTATGGTACCATGTTCCTGCTTACCTCTCTCTTACATTTCTAACATGAGAACATTATATACATAGTCACAACTGATTTTCCATCTAAACTCATTATCTTGTTGGAAACCTTCCCTCCCAATCCCCAAATAACTGTATTCTTATTTATAAGCTATCCTGAACTTTTTTGCCAGTGCCATTGCCTTGGGATCCTTTGTATGGGGAAAATCTGGTCCTGACTGTACATTGATCTTGTGCATTCATGCATGCTTTTGCTCACCCTCTTAGCTATAGTTTGTTGTACTCATCAAATGTCACATGCTGAGAGATCTACAGTTTGGGGCCATGTGGTAGCTTGCGAGTCTTTTTAAACTCGTGTAAATTATGTTGAAAATTATGCAAAATCAATAGCTTCCTAATATTTATAATGTACAGCTGCATATAGCTTCTTCATTCTTAAAATTTTAATAATTCATTTAACTATCCATATCTTTGATCAGTGAATGCAGCTTTCTGTAGGCAAAGTATTGTGCTTTTTTGAGGCTGGAGTTATGAAGAAAACTGCTTTTAAAGTACTATTAAGTTTACAGTTGTTTTGTGTTTCTTTATATATCAAAAATAGAGAAATGATGTGTAAATCATTAATATTTTTAAAAAGCCAGCTATATATAAAGTATTATTTCATATCATTTCATCCATAAACACTACATCTCAAAGATAAAATATTATTTTGTACCACTTCTTCATAAACATTGTGTCTGTGAGTTTGTTGGACTTCTTAGTAGTTTTGATTTAGTCCTGTTCCAAAGAAATGCTAAATGTAATGCCTGGGAACGAGGAGACAGGCATTTTGAGAGAGTGAGCAGGAGAGATATACTAATGTGAACTATAAAATGTTAAATGATACATGCTTGTTTGTGCTCTCAGGATCTTTTCCGTATGTTTTTCCTGAAGCAACTTTAGATGCTGTGTCTTGAACTGACCCCATGTTTTGGTCTCCAACTATTCTGCTGGCCTGTTTTAATCGGTTTACCTAGCCCATGTTTAAAGTCTTTGCATTTAACAAAAGGGTTAGTCTGATTACCGAGCACACAGTATACAGAAAAGATGTCATAGTTAATTATTGCTTAAAATTTTACAGCTTAAATATGAAACTTAAATATTGTATAGTTATTACAATATGAATATTTAAGGTAGCTAACATGGCCTATTTAAAATCTAGGGATGAAATATTAGCATTGACTGATATGATGCACACTTTCGTTGCAGCTCTGTCCATCCAAAGCTGCAGCATCATGCATTTCTGATGCCAGGTCATTTGTGGTTACTTCTAAAAGTAATATGTCAGTGGTACATATGATTTTGATTCATTTCAGGAAAAGCAAAAACCCAGACGTCAGCAACAGCTGTGACAAACTCCAGTAGTATTAAAGATGGTGATGGTGATGCTAAACTGTTGCCAAAGAGCAGTCCAGCAAAGGTAGATTATAGTTTTACTTGTTTTAATGATGAAGTTGCAGGAAATCACTCCTAGGTGGAAGCACTTTTTTGTCCGAGGCAGTGATTAATAAGCCTCACACCTATCAAATATCATTATACACAGAAAAGCTACAAATACATGCTGGAAGAAATCTGATTTGTTTTGTAGTTAACCCAGATGTATTGACCCTTGTCTTTATTATTAATTCCTGATATGAATATTTGCTACAGAGACAAGATGATTATCTTGGCAATTGACATAGTCAAAATACTTTATAACTAGATTATGCACATATATATATATATATATATCCTGTTTTTTTTTGATCTGCTGCATAGTTCTTAAGTTTTTCATTCTTTGCAGACAAAAAAGAGTGTTGATGGAAAGAGAGATAATTCTGTGGGCACAACAGGTATTAGTTCTAGGCCCACTTCTCCTTCCCAAACGATGAAGACACGGTCAGCAACAAAAAATCAGCAGGTCAGCAAAGCTTAAGTGTTAATTTGTTAAAGCAAATTTGCTGTACTAGATTTAGATGTAGTATGCACCGTCCATTCAAAGAAATCTCTGAGTGCTCTAACTACACAAACAGTGATAGTGTGTATGTTTATATACCTAAATAAACATGCACATAGTGCAGACAGTTTGGAATTTGTTGTTAAAGACTTGACAATAGTGATTCATTTTCAGCTTTAATAATCCTGATTGGCAGAGGTGTAGGAATTGCCTGCATTAAAAGATTGCCATCCTGAAATGTTTGTTAGATTGACATATTTGTGTTTTTTAACCAGTAGAAGTTATTTTCGTCCTAATGAATTTTTATTTCCACTCACAGTCTTGTGTAAGTGAAAAGGAATTATGTAAGAGTTGTTGGGTTTTCTGATTATAAGAAAAAAAATTTGTACTATCTGGTATGAGTGCTTAATAAAACATTATTGATTTATTGGCAGTTTGTCACATATGTTTTGCAGTTGTCCTTGCAGGAAACAGTGAATGAAGAGGAAGATGAACCTGTTATTGAAGATGTGGAAAAGTAAGAGAAAACTCCAGTCATTGTGACATGAATTAGTCAGATTCTAGCCTTGACAAAAGATAACTATTAATATAGCTACACTGTTTCATTTAAAGCTTACGTTACACTCTTACATTCGTACAAAGCTTTCTCTTATGCTGATTATAAAGATATCTTTGTGAAAATGGAAGTCAAATAAGAAGTAAGTTGGATTTCTCTTTTTTGAGGTTGTATGTGTTATTTGATTTTCTTGTATTTTCTTTCAGTGAGAAGGTTTTGAGATTTAAGATATGCCTAAAGCGAGTCCCACTTGGGTATTTTCAGAGTAGTAATTATTTATAAGTACAACAGCAGTACAAAGGATTATAGAAAAATACTAGGCTACATTTATTGTGTCATTATCCCAGTAGTGATGAAAGAAGCTCTAAACAAATTAGTGATATTTAGCATAATTCTGCATTTTGATAGGGTGACCAGCCCTAAAGATCAAGAATCTCAGAGGACTGGTGGAGTTGTGTCATTTTCTCTCAAGAAATCCACCAATAAAGTCACAACAGCGGTGCCTGCCTTCTCTCAAGAGAACCTGGATCAGGAAGAGACAGAAGAGGTGGAAGTAAAGCCTAAATCTATGATCTTGCCCATTCCTGAACTATGTCTTTCTCATGAACAGTCAGCGGATAAAACTGAGAGGACACAGGGTGAAGGTGAAGAGAAGACAGAAAGGTGGGTCTAGCTGATCACCATAAAGTAGTTTTTGAATTGGTGAATTGTCCTACTTTTTCAGAATTGTCTCGTAAGCATCCCAGTTCTCATTTTTATGGCAGTGAGTGTTAACTCTTTCCTAACACAGTGATGAGATAAACAGTGCACAAAAATAACCTATTTTCCAAAAACAACATTTCAAAAATTTAAGAGAGACAAAAGAAACATAGAAAAATATACAAAATAAGCAGAAATCAACGGCTTCTACCTCAGTCCATCTTGAAAGTGTGCTGTTTTGTAAATCCAAAATAAATGAGACATATCCAATGGAATTTTTAAAAAGTTTTTCCTGCCATTAACCATGTGCTACACATGATTTCTGCTGAATTTTCTTTATTTTTTATCAAATTTATCTGATGAATGAGAAGACAATTCTGCTGTCTTCATGACTTTCCATCTCATTGGCCAAATCGTATCATGTCTAAGAGATCATAAGCTTCTTTTGCTGTGTAGCACTTGGCATGTACAGTACTGCTTCATGCTATTTTCGCAGCGAAAGAAGGATTGGGATGTGAAATTTTATAAACTTAGTGTAAAATGTCAATCCTTTTGTGGTCTAGGCGATCTAATCATGCTTGGAAATGATTTAAGAAGTCTAATTTCTTCACATTTTATATCATTAATAGTTGTATAAAAATAGAATAACATTTAGTACACATACCTACAAAGGATCTACTGTGCAGACACTGAATTTTGGCCATATACATCTGAAGAACTTAAAATGAGTTAATTAAGAGTGCTGTATGCTCGTGTGGTGTAGGGGGGGTGTGTGTTTATCATTCTGTGATTTTAGGTTATTTCATTCTTTGAACAGAAAGTGCTTTTGACTTTGACATGTTAATCTTAATTTCATTCATACTTAAGGAGAATCTTTTATAGGATCAGAAATTTTTGAAAACACCAGAAACAGCACTGAAGCCAGCCATCAGCAATGTTTAAGCATGGAGATGTGATAATTTTTGTCATTGGCACTTATGGCCTGGCATTAATTTTTGTGTTTCTTCAGCTTTCATTGTTCTGAGGGGATCATTAAGGCAGGCATGACTGTAGTTATTGTAATAAGGCCTTTTTGCTTGTTAATTTAATGTTAAGCATGATAATGTACATTAGAAATGATAGCGGTGTGAACATATATTTTCCCATCAGCAGTGAACTGGATGGGGTTTTGCAAACTACAGAAGAGGAAGTCCCAAAGATAATACCAGATGCTCAGAGTCAAGAGTTAGGAAAATCTGCAAAATCACTTATGACTCCCAAGCTGCTAACTTCTTTCATGAAAGTATTTAGCAGCAAAGATGAAACTCGCGTTTTGGATTGGCCAGCAGAAATGATTCAGTACACTACAGCCTTGCCAAGCCTTTCTTATAGCTGCAACCCTCTGCACTTTGATTTTTCACAACTGCTTTGTCCTCCATCATCTGTCCAAAAATTGGGAATTACAGCTGAAGATTCAGTGGGTGCTGTAGCATCATCTGCAGAAATGGTAACCACAGCACCAGAAGATGATGTTAAAAAGGAACTGGAAGACAAGAGAAGACAAGAGCAGCAGGTAGGGGAGGGCGAAACGATAGGAGAAAAAACTGAGAAAACCATCGAGGAAGGAAAAGAAAAGAAGACAAGTAAACGGAGAAGAAAGAAGAAGAAAAAGCATAAGCACAGTAACAAGACAGAAGTCACAGAAGGCGAAGCTATGGGTGAGAATAAAGGAGAAGAAACAAAGAAGAAGAAGAAGAAGCACAGAAAAAGAAAACACAAAGGAGAAAAGACTGTTCCTGAACAAACAGGTTTACTGCAAGAAGGGGACCAAGAAACTAAGCCAGCCAAAGGTGATAAAAATAAACACCACCAGAGAAAAAGATCAAAACGCAAGCATAGTCACAAAGAGGCCATTGATACTATGGTTGAGGGAGATGAAATTGCTGTAGAGATTGCTAATGATGGCACTGCACCAGTTAAGAAACCCACCCACAAACGGTCATCACGAAAGCATAGAAAGAAACATCGTAGTCGCCGTGATCACTTGCGTAAAACAGCTGCAACAAGTACCAAGTCCAAAAGTGAAGGAACCACAGGGAGAAAACTCAAAGCCAACCAACCAAAAGTCAAAATTGATTACATTGATGATGAAGAAGAAACAGAGCAGGCTGCAGAAGGCACTCATGCTGGTGATGGAGAGCCTAAAGTGAAGCGATTGAAGAAAATGAAGGTACCTCAGGTTAATGCTGAAGATGGCCTTGTAGAGGAGGCTGGCAAAGTTTCCAAACTGTCAAAAACTTCTTCCGGAGACCAAGAATCCAGAGATGATAAACCTGCATCAGAATTAGGAGATAAAGAAGCTCAAAATTCTGAAGAGACCAAGAAATCCAGCATCACATCTGATCTGGTAGCTGGATCTTTGAAGTCGCCCCAAGGAAACAAGAAGAGTACTAAAAGAGATGGCAATGCTGACAATCAAGGGAGTGCTAGAGGCTCTTCCAGGAAGCGACAGATCAGCACTTCCAGTGCAGACTGTCAGACACCTAGCAAACAGAGCAAACCTTTAGCCCAAGATGACAAGGGTGCATCATCAAATAAGATGGAGGACACTTGGAGCAGGCTTGAAGGCATCTATGAGAATAAAAGTCAGGAAGCAGAGAGTAAATCAAAATGGGACACAAGTGACAGTGAACTGGAAACTTCTGACCCCCTTGGAAAAGTGGTAAATACATCACGAGAGAGCAGGTCTGACCAGGATGAAGATGCAGAAGAGACGTCACCTTTGGAAAAATCATTAGGTGGTCAAGAGGCAAGTATACTGACGGGGAAAAAGGCTCATGGTGAGGAAAAAGAACATTATAGTCACAGTCGCCACTCTCATAACAAGAAGTCATACAGTTCATATGAATCCAGTCGTTCCCGTAGCAGAGGCTCTCACTCACGGTCTAGAAGCTATACAAGGTCAAGGTCCTCATCCAGATCATCACGATCAAGGTCTCGATCATACCATTCTTACTCCGATTATAGCACTTCTCGATCTCGAACACGATCACATTCAAGGAGCCGATCCTCTCGAAGTTACTCAAGAGGAAGTTCACGAAGTCGTTCTTGGTATCACAGATACAGTCGGTCATATTCTTCCCACAGTGGATCAAGTTACTCCCGTTCACGTTCACGATCAAGGAGCTACACTCGGTCACGCAGCTACACACGTTCTCATTCCAGATCACCATATAGCTCTCGATCGTCAAGAAGCAAGTCTCGTTCTCACAGTAAAATCAGTTCTCGTCGTCGTCACCGACACAAGTCTATTGCCCTCCCAAAACTAGAACCTGCTAAGGAGAAAGAAAGCAAAACAAGTGATCCTACAGAAATACCTTTACCAACAAGTGAAGACAAGGTAACAGAGGAAAAAGAAGACAAAAGCAAGCTTACAGACATACCACTACCAATAGCAGAAGAGAGTGCTTCCAATCCTGCTGTGGTAGACTCGATAGCATCAACCTCAGGTAGTGCTACAGTTATTACAGAAACAACCAGCATTAAAGACGGTGAATCTTCAGAAGAAGTGAAGCCCCTCCTTCCACCACCACCTCCTCCATTAGGTACAGATAACCCTGGCCATGGGGGCTCTCAGAGCGCAATCCATGGCAGTCCTTCCAAATCCACAAACCCAACCCATAATCCAGGACCTGGTCATAATCCTGGCCATGGTCCACACATGCATCCTCATTCATCTCCAATGGATGGTCCCCTTCCTCATTTTGATGGACCTTCTCGATTTGATGGGCCACTACCACGTATGGGGCCAGGTAATCCTCATCCTGGTATGCCTCCTCGTCTTGGGCCAGGTTTTAGGGGCCCACCACCACCAAGAGGCATGTTTCCACCTGGACCACATGGTCCACCTCCAAGGATTGGTCCAGGAATGGGACCTCATGGGCCAGGCCCAAGAATGGGCCCTGGACCAATGGGACCTAGGGGACCTCCAGGAATGGGGCCACCTGGACCAGGCATGGGGCCTCCAGGTCCGTCAATGGGTCCACCTGGCACTGGACCACGCAACATGGGACCCCGTCCTGGACCTCATGGACCACCTCCTGGACATGGACCACCAGGACATGGTCCGAGAATGGGATTTGGAGGCCCAAGAGGTGTGGGACCACCTCCACGAGGAGATATGCCACCACCATTCCATCACAGGCCTGGTATGGGACCTCCACCTAGACATGGTCCTCGTGGACCCCTTGGATCTGGTGGCCCAGGGATGCCACCTCCTAGTATGGGAGGTCCTGGGCCTGGAAATTTTCGTGGTCCTCCTTCAGGGATGGGGCCTCCACCTTTTCATCCACCAGGTCCCAGAGATATAGGTCCACCTATTCAGCAGGGTCCACCACAGCAGCATTCTGTTTCCACTTCCTCTGTCATGGATCCTCAGAGTAAACCTCCAGAGCCACCCAAAACTGACCCATCTACCCCACCTCCTCCACCACCACCACCTCAGCCACCTTCTCCTCAGCCACCACCCCCTCCAAAAAAAGAGGAAGAGATAAAGCCTATGCAACCTTTGATTCCACCAGAGCAAGAAGAGCAGTACAGAAAACTTCAAGAGCAGGCCCAGAAACATGCTAAGAAGCAGCTTCGTCGGCAACAGCAGCGTGAGATGGGTGAGCCTGTGTCCTCTTCTTCTGACAGTGAAGAGGAAGTGGAGGCTGTGTCTGATGCAGCCGCCGATCTGGAAGCACAAAGAGAGCTTGCTGAGATGGAGGCTGCAGCCTTAGCGGCTGGCGAGGACACAGGAGATGAAGTTCACGCTACTGTTTTGGCTCTGCCGGCAGCAGCACAGTCTCCCCTGCTGCAGCCTCATCCAGCCATGCTCATCTCTCCGCAAACAATGGCTTCACCTCTGTCATTGGGCGGCACACCACATTTGTTGCACGCAGCTCATGGCCACCCACAACTTCTTGTCCCGGCACCCCATGCACAGGTTAGTTACTGGACACGTATAACCTCTGACAGCTTTTATTTTGATTGCATAAAAAAAGTGCATACTGTGAATACAAAGTTATTCTGATGTAATATGTCTGCCAGTTAGTCTGTTTTGAAACTTTCCTGTGATTTTACACAGAATGATGATTTGTATCGATCTATTTGCCAAGCTCTGTTCTGGTGAAGTTTCTGTTCAGGTATGTTAAAAGCAGACATAAATCTTGACTGCAGGTGAGTGTTGCTGCCTTGGCACAGCATCATGCACTACCCTTACAGACAGGAGCTCCTATTATGGCATTCCCCCATTCTGCTGCCTCACACCCACATCTTCAGGCCGCTCATCTCAGTTCAGCAATGCCAGGAACAGTGGCCGTCATGCCACACCCACACCACCCAGGCCTGCAGATTGCAGTGAGTCCTGCTCACACAGCACTTCAGACTGCAGTCATGATGCAGGCACAGGCACAGGCTGCACAGCCTCATGTGGTGGCCATCAATGCTGCTGGTGAGTATACAATGCAAGCTTTGCCAAAAGTAATTTTTAAGCCAGATAAGAGTTTACAAGCAGCTTGCATTTGTTATCTGCATGGTGTATTACTTTATTAACTGAGGTTTTTTCCCCTTGGTCAAAAGAAGAATTTATTCTTAAGTCTTAGGGCTACATCCAGGAGAAGTGTGAGTGCAATACAGCATACTGTGTAAGTAGGAGTGATAGATTGAACAAATAGTCACAGGCAGGGCACCTTACAATAACTGCTTTCATGATCACAAACAAGGTAATTTATGTGACCATGCACTGGAGGAGAGAAGAGTGGTATTGACAATTTCATTATCACAAGGTAATTGTTGCAGGTCAGCAGGTAATAATTCCAGCCCACATGGCAGGAATTCCAACTGCTGTCCCTCAAGCCATCTTCCAACCTATTCAACACGTGCAACACATATCTCCTGCCCATGCTGTCCTTCAGCATCCAGCAGGACACATGGTCCTCATGCCCCGAATTCAGCGCCCACATGTCTGATAATGGATGTATACTCCGTCTTACCTAGATTATGAGCCTGTAGCCTGAGAAAGAGTCATTGTTCCACTGCCAGAGAAACTGACTTATTTAACCCTTGACATCAGAACCTTCATCTGCATGTGGACATCATGGTTGATGCAATAACAATGTTACACATCACCTGAAGGAGTGTGACTTCACATCCTGAGATGCTGGTAACTGACAGTTTCCTTCATGTTGGCTGGTCGTGTGCTTGCTAACAGGCATGTAATGATTGGCCTTATAGATGTTGGGCTTTTAATTCTGTTCACCTGAAATGCAGATTGTAATCATTTTCCTCTTTGTTAGACACTTAGTTTGTTCCTGCACATGTCTAATGAGGATTGTGCCCTTGGAGCATGTTGAAAGAAGTATTAAGGTATTGTGCAAAAAGGGTAAGCAGTCCCATGTTTTGTGAATTGTTAAAATTAAGATTTTGTGCTTTTGTGAATCTTTAGACTTTCCTTTTTTCTATAATCTAGTCAGGAAATATTCTGAGCACTTACAGATGAACTATTTTATCTTAAGGCCTGCCTGGAGACAGTTTATTTGTTTCTGTGATCAGCACTTGTGAAGTGTAGCATGAGAGGCAGTTTGTCAACCCCCGAGACAGGTAATGTCCTCATGTGGGAACTTATTCTAGGACTGTGATATCACAGTTGAATTTTAATCAGTATAGCTAAACTGATGAACAGAAACAGACTTGTATAATTGTTGTGGGGAACTTGATGCATACAACTCTCAAATTAACGTAAATGACATAGCCAAGGAAGAGTCACTGTTTGGAGATATTTATACATAGCTTGTGAAGTGGCGATAGGGGTGCAGAAGGGAACAGACAATGAGAGTAGACACAGTAATGGTGAGGTGTAATTAGTTTTGTCTTTGCAATTGCAAACATAGAAATGAACACCCAACATTCTGTGTCATTGCAATTATCTGCAGCCATCCCTTGAGGGCATGTTCTGTTTTATCTGAAAACCATCTTTTATCCTTTGTCTATTATTTCTTCTTCATCTGCTATGAACCAGTCTTCCTAGCTGTTGAAAACAAACATGGAATTCACTTGCCAAAGGAGTAAATGCTTAAAAAATGTGTAAAGAAAGTAAAGGCTTTCTGATTATGTGGAAAAAGCTGTAACTGGCAGGTAATTTTGCCTTGGAAAAAAAAAGAACTAAATCACTGGTAAAGAAGTTTCTACAAAATGTTTGTGTGATCATTCAAGATCAAGAAATTTTTCATGTGAATTTGACATTAAATAAAATATTGGTATTGGGAGTACATTTGATATGTTAAGACTTTCCTAATGGAAGTCTGAAAATGATTACAATTGTAAAAAGCAGTAATGGAATGTCACATATAGTCTGATGGTGGGTGTCTGTTTATTTAATTCTGGACATGTGGGCCTTTCTTCCCACCCATAATATGGCTTTGAAAATGGAATGCTATTGAGTGTAAATTCTTGAATGACATACTGCAAGCTCTTGTTTTGTATGATGTTTGTATATTTCCTTTAAGAGGGAAAAATGCTTTAAATGCTCTTTTTGTGTTAGATAATGTTAGACAATCACATAAGTTCCAAACTGAAGGGTGTGGTGGGGTTTTGCAAGTCTGGCTGTAAAAGTGCCTTTATGTAACACTGGAATTGATACTGTTTTTTTTTAACAGGTCTAATATTCTGTTACCAGCATATCCATGTGAAAGGAGGTTTTGTTTTCACAGACATGCTTGCTTATATTGAAAGTCATTGTTAAACATCTTGGTTGAAAGTTTGCTCCCTTCAGGAAAGGTGTTTTAATTTATACTGTGTAGGCCTCTTGTGAAATATTTTAAGCACAGGCAGCCATTAAATATAGCTTGGGTAATAATCATGGAAATAAAAGAAGATTCCCATAGAGAGAGGGATTTGGATAGTAGGAGTAGAAGGAGATGAAATAAAGTGTTGTGAAAAGACTATTACAAGGATGGTGCTAAAACCACTTCAAAGAGGACATTCTTGTTTTTGCTGTCTTTGTATATGAAGTGTTTTGGGTTCAGAGAGAGGTAAATATGGGTGGGTGGTATGGATTGCCCAAAACATTGTGGATTTTATCTCTTACTGTGTTTGGTTTTAGCTTTTAATGAGGTTTGATCTGCAATCTCTCCTATAAGGCGTGGTGCAAGACCCAGTGCAACATTATCTGCTATACTTTGATAATTTATTTCTTCCCTCAAATCATTTTCAAATGTACATTGCGTGTTAGTGTAAATATATTTATATATATAAAATTATAAACTAACAGTTTGGACATGCTTTAGCTAAGCAGTCAAGACACAGATTTCCATTAATAATTCTTAGTTGTCTGTTTTGGGTTTTCCATCGTTTGCTTCAGTTTTTTTTTTTTTTTTTTTTTTGTACTGCTTGCCCTTACCTTTCATTCTATGCTGGCTGGTATTTGTTGTTGATATTGTTGCCTACTAAAGTGGGATTGCTTTAAGTTACCTTGATCACTGTGAAACCCAGTTTTGTCCCTGGTTAAGGCCAGCATAAACCTTGTTTACTGACCTGACCATAGCTTTCAGTCTGTAACCAGTACGATGGTGAAACACCATCCTTCCTACTTCACCCTAACCCATGACCCCCCCCCCCAAAAAAAAAAAGATTTGCCTTGGATGTACAAAATGGTTCATAAGAAATATCCAGATGCCATTATGTCTAAAGTGAATGTTTAGAATGCCATTGTGACTGCTCATTAATGTATTACATTATCATCTACTGTCTAGTGGTATTAATTGCACTGTGATTGTTTTAGATATGCATCCATTGGAATCAGAATATGTGTATATAGTGTTACATGTCCTTTCATCATACTTAATGGAGCCAATGTAAGAAAAATGCCGTTTAAAAGTTTGGTTTGCATATTATGAGAACACGCACAAAGAGTGTGATGCACTCTGAGTGCCTTGATTGTTGACGTGTTCTGAAAATTAAAAGACTGTCCTAAAATCACTTCTGTTAACTTTCTTTTTCATGATATCATGTGCTAATACAATCTTTTGATACATAGGGCTTAACTTAATGTTTATGTTATATGTGCTGCCACCTCCACCACTAACTATTCCACTGATACTACGACTACAAATCTCAGCTGCAGCTGATAGTTTAACTGAGATGTTATGACTGCATCTATGCAGATGGCATTCACTTTGAAAACACAAGGAACTCTTTGTTTGAGACCATTATTATTCTCATGTCTGTGTGTTTATATTTTAAGCGCCTTGAGTCTGGCTAATGCTGGAAAAAGGCGCTATACAAATGTTCTGTTTATTATTATTATTAACTTTTAAAAACCATCATAAGTGATGCTTTTTGAATATGCATGTTATTTTGCTTCACCACACTTAGGTTCTCATTAGCATGGAAGATTGAGATATGAAGACTAATAAGATTTCTGTGTAATGCCATGTAGTGAGCAGCATTTAATGATAAAATTGAAATAGAAAAGACCTAATTTATGTCAGAGGCGCTGCATAAGAACTCAGTCCTACTTGACATTCAGCTGGAAGATTTCAGAAGACAGTGTTTTTCAAGGGTGCACCCTATATTGCCTGTACTCTTAACATCATTTTGTAAAACAAGAAACCCTTCATGATCTCACACTTCTCTTTCCACCGGTGGGAAGCCCATATGCAACCAACACTTTGCAGATGACATTTATCTGATGGCACCTAATTGAAAGACATGACCAGCAGGCAGGCAGCGCAGATTAATCTGGAATGAAACCAGCACTGACGAGCAAAGTCACGTTTAATACCAATAGTGACAACAACTTGGGATGTAAACAGCCAACAAATACCTAAGACCGGGTTTTTTTTCTATAGAGGGCAGCTGTACGGTAGAAATCCTCATCAGCAATGGCCGGGCTAAACGGGCACAGCATTACCTGGAGACTTGCTTCCAATTAGCAACTGTACAATTCTCTCATTGTTCCATCCTCATTTATTTCCTTAGATATAAGCAAGACCTGGACTCTGCTTGCTGATAAAGAATCCAGGCATTTGCAACTTAGGGAACTGCTCCGAATTTCCTACAAAAAGAAAAGAAAAAAGATAAAGGCCAATGAATGTGTACAAAGAAAGCGTTGCTACCCTGGTGGGACACCAAGAACCTTTTCTGTCGGTAGAGAAACAGCACAAGCTTGTCTGCTTTGGTCGTATAATAATAATAACTAATGAAGATTTGTACAGCGCATATTCACACTCATAGAGAGCATGCTCTTAGCGCTTAAAAACAAGGAAGAGACATGGACTAAATGGATAGAACACGAGGGACGTAAGAATAAACGACAGTAATGACGACAAACAGAAAACAAAGATGGAAAACACAAAAAGACACCAAGTAACAGAAACATAGAAAATATAGCGATTCTGCAGAGAAAAATGGTAGAAAATTAGCAAGAGCAGAAGGGCGGAGGGTAAGAAGGACGAGCATTGTGTGGACTGTGTTAGGAGTAATGCTGAAAGAAGAGGTATGACCCCGCACAACACCCTGCCCGTCCTTCAGAGTGACGGGTGGGAAGGGGGGGCAAATGCTGAGGTGGGCAGGAAGAAGTGGTTGACAGACATAATGGAATGGACTGACCATAGCATGTAGGACTTGTTCACTGTCTTCCTAAAGGCCTATAAGGCGAGCTTTGTCAGCCGCTGTGTTTATTCAGTCTCCAGACAATCCGAAGAGGTTGAGCAGTCAGCCAGTATAA
This sequence comes from Marisa cornuarietis, assembly GCA_004794655.1. NCBI lineage: Eukaryota > Metazoa > Mollusca > Gastropoda > Architaenioglossa > Ampullariidae > Marisa > Marisa cornuarietis. The sequence continues at coordinate 2,870,803 of SMMW01000631.1, forward strand.
ATCTAGAGAAGAATTTATTTCACTTAGTTAAGTTGCACGAGGAACATGCCTTAATGAGGGCCACAACTCTCACGACATTCACCAACCACACACTTTCAGTCGCGCTATATGTACATCATAAGTTCCATATACACTTACTACACACCACTCACATATTTCAGTCACGCCAGTATATACTATGATGTGTGCATCGATCTACAGCATTAAGTCGTTGGGGAGGGGGGGTTGTTTTTTTTGTTTGTGTGTGTGTGTGTGTATTTTTTTTATTTTTTACGTCCACAGTCACCCACATACGCGCACACAGCCACAGTCTTTTATTCTACATGCTATTGCACGCAGCGGGGAATCAGACGCGTTCACCACTGTTCTGACTTGTGTCGCAGCCAAATTCAGGGACGACTTATAGTAATTATTCCTCAGGTTTGATACGTCTGTTTCTAACCCCAGGAAGCATAAATGGAATAAACTGTTGGGTGAGTGTGACTTGTTGGCTACGATCTCTTTGCTCTCTGCTCAAACTGCGCTGGGGATTTATGCCTAAGGAGGGTGGACTGTGATGTAGACACCCTCTCTGGAAACATCAAAGAGGTGCTACTGTCGACAGCCCAAGAGGTTCTAGGGCGACATAGAAACAAGAAACAGCCATGGGTCACGAACGACATACTAGACCTCTGTGACCAAAGGAGGGCCTTGAAGAGAGAAAAGAAAAGCAAACCAGAAGCAGCAACCAAATACAAAGAAGTGAATTGTGCCATTAAGAAAGGGATGAAGGCAGCTAGGGAGAGCTGGATCGAGAAGCAGTGCCAGGACATAGAGGTTGGAATGGCACGAGGTGACAGCAAAAAGGCCTACCAACTTCTAAAGTCCCTCACTAAGACAGACCAGCAAAAGATCTCAGTCATCGAAGACAGCAATGGTCACCTTCTCACAGAAGGCAATGCTGTACTCAACCGATGGACAGAATACTGCAAGGACCTGTACAATTACCAGCTGAAGACCGACGCCAACATTCTCCAAAACAACCAGACTAGAGACAGTGAACCTGCAGACATACCAGTCCTACGGGAAGAGGTCGAAAGAGCTGTACATAGTCTGAAGGGAGGAAAGTCACCAGGCGTTGATAATGTACCAGCTGAGCTGCTCAAGCAGGGTGGGGAAGCAACTACAAAAGCCCTAACTGTTCTGTGCCAAAGAGTCTGGGAGCGCAAGGAATGGCCCAGAGAATGGACGCAGTCACTAATCATTCCCCTCCCAAAGAAAGGAAACAGCAAACAGTGTCAGAACTACAGAACCATAAGCCTTATCAGTCACCCAAGCAAAGTCATGCTGAAGGTCATACAGAACCGCATCAGAACCACAGCAGAAGAGCTGCTAGCAGAAGAACAGGCTGGCTTCAGACCACGTAGAAGCACAGTTGAGCAGATCTTCAACTGTCGTCTTCTTATAGAAAAGCATCTGCAGCATCAGCGGGACCTTTACCACAACTTCATTGACTTTAAGAAGGCATTTGACAGAGTCTGGCACGAGGGGCTATGGCATGTGATGCGGAAATTCAACATTGAAGAAGGGCTTGTCCAAGTCGTTGAAGCGCTGTATAACAGCTCAACGAGTACAGTTTTGCTTAACAACCAAATAGGAGCTTACTTTCGTACCACAGTAGGGGTACGTCAAGGATGTCCCCTATCACCCGTGTTGTTTAATATATTCTTGGAGAACATCATGCTTGAAGCTCTTCATGACCACCATACCTCCATTTCAATCGGTGGAAGACCAATCTGCAACCTACGCTTTGCAGATGATATAGATCTGTTAGCAGGTACAAACAAGGAACTGCAAGACCTCACCAACAGACTGACAGACAGCTCAAACGCATATGGAATGGAGACCAGCACAGAAAAGAGCAAAGTTATGATCAATGGCAACGGCAAAGCAGAGATCTATATGAACGGGGTACAGCTCGAAGAGGTAAGCAGCTTCAAGTACTTGGGAGCCACTCTCTCCAAGGACGGCAGCTCCACGCAAGATATCCGCATCAGGATCGCAACAGCAACAGCAGCAATGGCTAGGCTAGATAGGATCTGGCATAGCCACAAGATAAGGTTCACTACCAAGTACAGGCTATACAAATCCCTGGTAGTGCCGATCCTGCTCTACGGATGCGACACGTGGACTCTACTCGCCGAAACAGAAAGGAGAATCCAGGCATTCGAGCACAAGTGTCTGAGGAGGCTGCTCCGGATCTCATACAAAGAACACAAAACCAACGACTTTGTAAGAAACAAGATTGCCACACTGGTAGGACACCAGGAACCTCTACTATCAACAGTCAAGCGACGTAAGCTGGTCTTCTTTGGCCATGTAACCCGGCACGACACCTTGTCGAAGACTATCCTTCAAGGCACCTTGGAGGGTGGCCGACGCCGCGGTGGTCAGAGAAAGAACTGGCTTACGAACGTCAAAGACTGGACTGGTCGTCCTGTACAGGACCTGCTGACTATTGCCCAAAATAGGCAAGAGTGGCGGGCCCTATCAGCTGCCGCGTCTATCCATGTGCTCCCCCCAACGCCAGGTGCCAGGCAAGGGACGACTGACTGACTGACTGAGGGTGAGCTACAGTCGTACGCACCACCTGGTCGAGTCGGACTTTGTTGGTTCTTGGTGGGACTGCACACGAGAAGATGGTTGAAAACAATAGTATATTCTTGATCATTCACTGTATCCCGAAACTGGCGAGGCGTGTGTGGCTAACAGTTGCAGGAAAGATCTGATGGAGCGCAGCATAGGTGAACTCACGCCAGCAGGACCGGTCTTCTGCCCGCCTGAGAAGGTCCCCCAGTAAACACTCGGTCCACTCATTCACGTTAGTCACACAGCTGTTCTGTTTGCCTCGGCGTCGACTGCTTTCAACGTGACCAGCAGGCCTGACGAGAGGAGGGGGGGACAAGGGGGTCTGGTGTACCCGGGCCCGCAGTTGTGAAGGGGGGCCCGGCCTTGGTCAGTGGATTTTTTCCTTCTTTTCCTTTCTCTTTTTCTTTTAAGGAAAGGTTGACGCAACATTCCTCACTCTGGGGTTCTTTTTCTATGGAGTGGGGGTACTACGTACAGGTTTGATCCTTTAACATCATTTGTCCTCATTTACTAACCCCTAACCTGTAAACAACTCTATGTTCAAGTAGAGATAAAAATCTTAGTGCACTTGTCCTAATTTTTGTAGTTTATGTTACGTTACTGAATGAAATAAACGTATTGATAAATTGTAAACATATTATTATATACTGGGAAAATAATTTACGATTACAATTACAAGGGGCCCGGCCAAGTCATCTGCCCCGGGCCGGCTCTCGGCGGCCCTGGATGCACTGTGGGTGACGAGATTCGTTAATTAGACTTGTCTTGTCCGGTCTTTCATGTTTATTAAAGCTAGTTTATTCTTTTATGTTGGTTACCCAAAATGTTCTTCGTTCATCTCTGTATCGACACCTATAGTTAGACTCCTGAAGGACGATGTTGGAGAGTCGTGTTGGGTGAACCAGACCAGCTTCATGCACCATCCCAGCCATTGATCAGTTCTTACTCCCTACAAGTGCCTGTCACACTCATTGTAGTTATTTTCATCGTGCAACTTAACAGAAGCAGTTACTACTCACTGTTATACGCTTGAAATTTTTCGTAGGGTTGATATATTCCTCCACAACTGATATTAAACTTATGTTTTAGAAAATTATATTTGAGAGAAAATCAAAAAAGGATATAGAACTAGCTGTCTTTTAACCCTTCTGTTTTTGAGTGCTTATTCTTTCCTTATAAGTTGAAACGAATGTCAAATGGAAATGTGAGACAACGGGTTTGTTACTAAAAACGTTGCAAAAAGGATGTTACCTCAGTTCTGCACACCTACACTACTTACACCTTCTCCCCCCTTCTCTCACACACAGAGCTGTAGCGGATAGGGTGTAGAGTGGGGGGTTGAACAGTATTATAGACAAGTCGTAGTTCAACACACAGGGTTGTCACTGACACGCAGGAATTTGGAGAAATTCAAGTCTTCGTATTTTTCGTTCTTTTTTTCCGTGCGGAGCTCACCCTCTGTCTAGGTAAACAGGGTGGTTTTCTAGTCGCTGCCGCATACAGATCCGGGGTCAGTTGCACAACACATTTCTACATCTTTTAGGCCTTAACTCTATTTAGATAATTGGTTTAAAGTGCACACCACAATTTTATAATTTTGAAAACTAAAACTGCTTTAAGTAAGATAAAGTTGTTTAAGTCTGACTTTCCGTCCTGTCAGTACAATTTTTTGTATGTTTTTCTACAATGCATCAAAGTGGCTAAGAAGAGATTTTGGTTCTTTAGAACAGTTTTAAGGTTTAGAAACGTGTTGTGCAACTGGCCCCAGGGGAAGTTAGAAGTTTTCGTAAAACTTGTATTTCTCGTGCGGTCTGGGGGGAGCTCACCTGTTGTCCAGGTGGACACAGGTGGGTATTTAATCCCGACCGCAAGCGGCCACTGCTGCTGATCTTCAGTGTCGCGCCTTTGCTACTGAAGAGATGAGGCTACTGTTGGTGTCGCCGGACGGGTTGTTACGAAGAGAGCTGAAGACTCTACGCCATTCTGCTGCTGTGAGCGGAGAACAAGCGCCAAACTGACGGAAGGTTGCCAGAACCAGTCAGGACAACCGGAGCTGGCGAGAAAGGCGGTACAAGTCACATCATCGTTCCAGAGTGTCGAGCTACTGTGCTCTACCAACACAATTGTCAACGACAATTTAACCCACCGACTGAGGGGAGGGCCGTCGCGGTATTCCCGGGGCAGCGAGCCAAAGATAGCCACGTCCATCGTGCACCGCACCCTTACATCCGGGGGACCTCTGAGACGCAGGGCAAACGTGAGCTATCGGGGACGCCGGACTTCCATGAGACACGGCGTACAGAAGTAACAGAAGGTAAGACTTTCTTTGACATATTTTCCAGTTAGATGGAGATTCCGTCACCTCGTTTACTTTTCTCCACCTTCTACCGGGGGTAGAGGTAAAACTGTTAATTGAGAGGCTTCAGTAATTACAGTAGATTTTGTCTGTGTGCGGACTGTTATGTTGAGGACTTGTAGGTTAGCAGATTAGAGACTGCTGAGGACTTACTTGCGTGCAGTCTGGAAACGTGTGTGTGTGTGTGTGGATGATGTGGATGTGGATGATGTGGATGTGATTGTGTGTGTGTGTGGATGTGATTGTGTGTGTGTGTGGATGTGATGTGATGTGATTGTGTGTGTGTGATGTGTGTGTGTGTGATGTGATGTGATGATTGTGTGTGTGTGATTGTGTGTGTGTGTGATGTGATGTGATGATTGTGTGTGTGTGTGTGTGATGTGATGTGATGATTGTGTGTGTGTGTGATGTGATGTGATGTGATGGTGTGTGTATGTGATGTGATGTGATGAGGTGTGTGTGTGTGATGTGATGTGATGATGTGTGTGTGTGTGATGTGATGTGATGATGTGTGTGTGTGATGTGATGTGATGATGTGTGTGTGTGTGATGTGATGTGATGATGTGTGTGTGTGATGTGATGTGATGATGTGTGTGTGTGTGTGTGTGATGTGATGTGATGATGTGTGTGTGTGTGTGATGTGATGTGATGATGTGTGTGTGTATGTGTGATGTGATGTGTGGATGTGTGATGTGATGTGATGATGTGTGTGTGATGTGATGTGATGTGATGATGTGTGGGTGATGTGATGTGATGTGATGATGTGTGGGTGATGTGATGTGATGTGATGATGTGTGGGTGATGTGATGTGATGGTGTGTGTGTGGGTGATGTGATGTGATGGTGTGTGTGTGGGTGATGTGATGTGATGGTGTGTGTGTGATGTGTGATGTGATGTGATGGTGTGATGTGTGTGTGTGGGTGATGTGATGTGATGGTGTGTGTGTGGGTGATGTGATGTGATGGTGTGTGTGTGGGTGATGTGATGTGATGGTGTGTGTGTGGGTGATGTGATGTGATGGTGTGTGTGTGGGTGATGTGATGTGATGGTGTGTGTGTGTGTGATGTGGTGTGATTGTGTGTGTGTGTGAGGTGATGTGATTGTGTGTGTGTGTGAGGTGTGATTGTGTGTGTGATGTGGTGTGATTGTGTGTGTGATGTGGTGTGATGTGATTGTGTGTGATGTGGTGTGATGTGATTGTGTGTGATGTGATGTGATTGTGTGTGTGTGTGTGTGATGTGATGTGATTGTGTGTGTGTGTGATGTGATGTGATTGTGTGTGTGTGTGATGTGATGTGATTGTGTGTGTGTATGTGATGTGATGTGATTGTGTGTGTGTGTGTGATGTGATGTGATTGTGTGTGTGTGATGTGATGTGATGTGATGTGATTGTGTGTGTGTGTGTGATGTGATGTGATGTGATGTGATTGTGTGTGTGTGTGATGTGATGTGATTGTGTGTGTGTGTGATTGTGATAATTATCTGTATGTGCCATTGCCAATTTAGTAGTAAATGCAACAACAAAACGCGAAGACCCTGTAAATAAAACGTGTGCCCCAGAGACTGGCAGCGCAAACTTGTTAAGCAAACTCTGTGAACATGACTTGCTCATAGAATGGATTTAAATATCAGTGGCATCAAACAATGTTAAAATAAGTCTTTGTTTGGTATTTAAAGACACGTTTTCATGTTTTAGCAATCATTGCTTTAGCTCACTACACATTTGGATCTCCTTTGTTCAACACTAGCAGGTCAGATACAAAAACCCTGATTAGAGTTCTAATCTTTGATTGTGGTATAAGCCAGTGACGATCGTAGCTGTTGTTTTGCCAGTGGATAAGGTCTGCTGGATATCAGGGTTGATAACTTTACTATCAGTTTACTTCTTTTCATACCACGTGCATATCACTTTATTCATTCGTTACTTTATCGGGCCTTGAGATGAAAGCTGGACGCTTCTTCGTCAAGTTATTTGCAAGAACTAGTGACAATGCAGTATTAAAATTGTATTAAGGGATACACTGCTTTACATCGCTTAGTGCGCAGAGTGCAGGCTGCTGAAGTTTTACAGTCCCATCTGTGGCAAAACGAAATACCTATCCCATCGAATCTTCCAGATATTGGCCACCCTGATGACATTCTGCGTTCGGGGTGGATAAGCGCGCACCTACAGTGACTATATCCTGCAGTCTCAGCGTGTGGGTGGGTGAGGTTTTACAGGATGCAGACGACAGTGCTGGTGGTGGCCACGATCGTGTTGTGCGCGTTTTTTGCAGTGGAATGGAACTCCGCCGATGGAGCCTTGGCATCGCAGCCTGTCTACACCTCGTGCGCACACGTCCTCCAGACGTTTCGATCGCGAGGGCAGAATGTTACAGACGGCAGCTTCCTCATCAGCGTGCCTCGTGTGGCCGTCATTGAGATCTACTGCGCCGGTAATATTGGCTGTTACGTCATACACATCGCATATCGTACCACTCCTCTCCTCGTTTTTTCCTCCGCCCCCTTCATCCCCTTCTGTCCTTCCCCTTTGTTCCTCTCTCCACTCCCCCACCTCTGTGTGTGTGTTCAGGGCCGCCGACAGCCAGCACAGGCCCAGGGGCAGACAATTACCTTTCCGAGGCCCCTGGCATTAATCATTAATTGTAATCATGAATTTTCAATGTTTAGTAATATGATTACAACTCCATTGTCAATATTTACTTTTTATTTCAACGTCATACAGATGGAAACGTAAGGAATTGTGCACACAATTAGGATCAACACAACTGCACGTGCACTGACCAGTAAATGTAGAAAAATGGCGTAAAAGAATTAAAAATAAATTTGCACCGTTTCTATAGGAAAAATCCCCAGATTAAGAGGCCTGTCATGTCAGCAGTGGACGTAAAAAATTTAATCTCGACAGATTAAAGAAACGACGCGGGTGAGAGCTTTAAGGCAGTTCAACCTTTTGCGTGTGTGATAAAGATGGCTTTTGACAGTATGTACAATACAATGAATTAGAGAGAGAGAAAGAGCAATAAATAAGAAATACTTTTCGTTACAGTTTTGACGAACGAACACCTACACCCCCACCCCCAAACACACACATTCACACACGAAACAGAGGAAACATAATTTTCCTACCATTAAGAGAAGCCTGTCCATACATCATATTAATACATAAAATTATATACATTGTGCAAAACACTAAAATAATCGTTGTTCTTTTAAACTTGCTATTTATGAAAAGCCCATATAATTATTAAATTAGGCTTATAGTTCTGCTAATCAATAAATATACTGCTCATGGAATAGTTACTGTGCATCTTTGACTGAATTAAAATGATTGAAGGCCAGATCGAGGAGGACCCTCATCCTTAATATTGCAGTCTGATGCGTCTGTGATGATGTGCACCGCCGGGATGTAGATGAAAATAAGCTACTTTCATGTTGCTGACGATAAAAATGCATGTAAAAGTCGGGTTCAGTTACAATACATTTCTACTTTCTCATCAATCAAGTGGTGATATTTTAACTTTCTGGGGTTGGGTTTGGGAATTTGGGGGCTGTTTCTGTTTATTTTGCCAGTGTAGACTACATAATGGAATTTTGCTGGATGGAATAACTTTTGTGAGTTTATTAGATTGTGGTAGGATCTGAAGCTGGACCAGGAAGAATTGTTTAAAATCTTCAAACTTTATATGACACACCTTAGACCTTAAAATAGATTCACACAATTTAGGACAAACCTAGTAAGCTTGATGAAGAACACAATCTGGCAAAGTTGGAAAATCAAAATTGAAGAATTATTGCATTTATTATGACTGTATGATAAGGTTTTGCAGAGATGGGTGCAATAGCAGCAGAAAATGAGAAAAAAGACAGAAGCAGCATAGGAGAGGAAGGCAGAGACAGATCTTTTTACAAACACCTTTGATTTTTAAGAACACATTTTAATTTTAGTTCTGTCATGTATCATCTGGTCTTCTGAACAAAACCTGTGCCGTTATTACAATCCATATTTCTGTTTGAATGTTTTTATGCATTTGGTTGTGTGCTGTTGCAGGGTTTGCAAGTGGAAATCCAAAGGAGTATATTACATTAATCAGTGGGAGAAGTAATAATTTTGCAGAATACTACAGCTACATTGGTAAGTTTGTTTTATTTTTCCTGGCAGTTGAAGTGGATAGCCAATGATTTAGAACACAGACTAGTACAGTACTTTTCTCTTACTTGATCCAGAAGTTGAATAGGTATCAGACTCCTTAGTTGTGGAATGTAAGGGAACAAGGGGTAAGAGATAGTTACCTCCTTTAGTATAAAGCTTCCCTTCCCCCACATATATAGTCAGTCCATCATCGCATGGTGAAGCCTCAATTTAAGCATTTATGAAAGGTACAATGAAAGCTATTACCAAGTATAAAACTCTCTATGATGACAGGCTCTACAAGCAGTTGTGACAAGCACTACCCAGAGGAGATTTTCGCTCAGTCAGGCCGCAGCGAGTTTTATCGACTCCGCATTCTTTTACCTCAGCTGACAGTAGACATTAATGATTTCACCTTCGCAGTTTCTTTTGGCGTAAAAAATATCAGGTAAGGTACCTCCTTTTTTTATTGAAAACACTGTCCATGAAGGTTTCTCTTGTGCTCATTGCGATAGGTGTGCATGTTATAGCTGCATGCTCAAACAGTGGCTTAATGCCCAGACGTGTGTACATGTGATGTTGAATGCTGCTCATTGTCAGCAAGCTAACAACTGCCATGCATAATAATATCAATGCCTAACACTTACTCCGTCCTCTGTCACTGTCTTTAAAGACATATCCTAATATTCCATGAGTGACTTCTATAGTTGCTGTTGAAACACAACATGGCCTCACATGTGAATTCAAAAGAACAGCCACAAAATAATCTGTCGTCATTGTTTTATTGGTCTGATCAGTTATGGTACAGCAGGAGACATGTTTGCTTCACGATTCTCATGCACACCTCTTGGCAAGTTCTCCATCAACCTTGAAGGCACACCTTTTATTTTGTCACCTGATATCCAATGGATGTGGGAGGGCCAGTTTGTAGATGGCTCCCATAGTCCAAATACACAGATAAAAAACACCTGTAAGTTTATATAATTTTGTGAAAAAACTGATGGATGCTTTTGAGAGCAGACTCATGTTTTTTTTATTGCTGAGTCAAATAAAATTTAAATTAGCATGTGGCTTTGTATTATTTATTTTTATCACTGGATTTGTCTGCAAATAAATATTTGTGTGTGCATTTGAATGTGTGTGTGTGTGGATGTATCCACACATTGATGTGTGTGTGTGCGTGTGTGGGGCTGACGAGAAACAAAGGTATTAAATGGCTTTAAAAAATAAATAGAAATAAACAGACATGATAATTCATTAAGTACTATTCAGTTTCATTTCAGTATCACTGGAAAACTTCAGTATCTAACAAAATTGGTGCAGGCATGTGTAAATAAGTATAACAAAGTTGCAGCGAGGAGAAAATGAAGTGTTCAGATTTTTATAGTGTTCTCTGTTTTATCACAAAATTCATGCATAATTTTGGTGAATGTCTGCAGCCTACATTGGATGTTATGAAGATGCGAAGGACAGACTTTTACCTTCAGGATATCTTAATACTGAAGACATGACTCCAGATGTTTGTGTTAAACACTGTGCATCATTGGGCTTTGCATATGCTGGACTTGAGGTAAGCATATTGTTAACCTGATTATTTTCTCATGGCTGTATTTGATTTTTTACAAGATAACATTTCCCTAAATCTGAGTATATGGTTTTATTCCATTCACAAGAATCAAGCAATTGAACTTCACAATTCTTACCTGCATTAAGGTCGATGTCACAAAAGGACTGATCGCTATGGCAATGTCTTTTCAGCTGCAGCCTTCAATGAGATATGAAATTAGAATTTAGACTATGCAATGAACTTTCCCAGAGGAATTTGTAAAATATTCATAAAGCATTAGATAAGATAATGGCAGTAGTTTGTTCTACTGTTAGTCCTAGGCAACATAACTTTCCTTGACTGAAGTCAGCCTTGAACATCAATCTTCATGGATGCTTGGTACAGTTAGAGGAATAAAATATGTATCACACATAAGTTTTGTGTTCCTTTAAGTTTGGTAGTGTTTCTGATAAAATAAAATAATTTTTAATGGTACCTTTAATTTAAATAGATGGTGGATTTTAGTGATTTTTCCTTATGCTCAACCGTGGAGTATGAAAGGTCTTGGTGGGTTGCAGGGAATGCATTTTTGTCTAATGACTGATTAAAGCTGAGTGCAAGAGTTTATTTTCCCAAATTTTAGTGAATAACCCCTTTCCACTTTCAAGATATACGCCTACAAACATCACCATGCACAGAAAAAGGCAAAACTTGTGACATCACCTTTTCTCCATACAGACTAACATGTAGTCTCAGCTCTCCTAGTGGCTGTTGCTTTGACAATACAAACACATCCAGTCTTGATTTTTGTATTGTTAATCTCTTTCTGTGAATGGTGATGTTTAAAGGCCTGTATCTTAGGTGGGATAAAGGTAAATGGGGGTGTTCAACCAGATTTTAAGAAATAGAATCTTGCACCGAGTACCTGTCATTAGAAAAGAGATTGCACCTTGCTGAACTGAATATAACATTAATAATTGAAATAATTAATGATATTATGACATTATTAATTGAAGTAATTTTAGAGTGATTTTTGGATGTGAGCGCATTGATTTTACACCCTAAACTGCATTTCTAGTGGAATTAATGATACTACAATTTGTGTATAGCTTACTTTAAAATGCGATAAAATGTCTTCAGTAGGATTATAAAGTAATGATGTTTCCAGTTTAGGAGTGAATGCTACTGTGGAGATTCCGTTTCAAAACATCCAATTACACCAGATACTGACTGTATGATGACTTGCGTAGGAGACTGGTCTCAAATGTGTGGTGATAATTGGAGATTGTCTACTTATAAAACAGGTAAGGACTTGTTAGTCATGGGCCAGTCAGAATAAACAAAATTTGAAAACTGATCTAAAGCAGACTGTTAATGTTGACTTTAATTTTGGAGATCTGATACATGAAATCCTGGAATGGATAAATAAATTTCTGCCTGTGGTGTTTCCTCTCTACTGCATATGTCCTTTCCTTTTTGTATTATACATTGTCTGCTTCGAAGTGAAAGGAAAATTTCCACTTCAATCTTAGTGCTTGTTGTAATGAACAATAAATAATATTATGATTATAGCACTCTTTGAAATGACAGACCAACATGCAGGCTAGCTTATGTCACTTTGCTAGTGGAAAATATTATTTGTGCTATATCCATTGTGCCATTCTTTTTTAGGAATAAGTCAGGTGTTGTCTGGTTATTGTGGAGGTTACCCTGGACATTGCTATCCGGCCCTTCGCTCACAGCCCTCTGTCCCATTTCTGAATCTAATTCTTTCACCCGATCAGCCATGCAGGCAGTGAGTTACATCTGCAATTTTAAGATATAAAATTTTAATATATAAAAACAAACAGGAATTGTTTTGATACCAGACGATCCTAGCATCAGTGTCTTTGGGAGGGGAGCTTTGTGCTAGCAATAGATTATGGTATGCTGCAATATATTTGTGTATATTGTACTTCTTGTAAAATATGAATCTTATCACATTATCAGCATTCTTGCCCATTTCATGAATTATGTACAAAATTTGCCCATGTTTCAGCAATCCATGTTCACAGAGCAAAGTGTGCGTTGCAGTATCAGCCACATCATTCACATGCATAAATACTGCAAGTTGTAATGGTACATCTTGCTCTCACCATGAATGTAAGTAACTAGCTATTGGTAAACTTTTGTTTCTGTGTCTTTCATTGCTGGAGAGACATCTTGCAATGTGTCTGGTAGTCCCACGACCTTTTGGTCTTAATCCAGCCTTTTCTTCAACAGCTATATATTACCCTTTTCCTAATTTCTGTGTGTGGTAGAAAAAATGTTAATGAATCATACAATGGTGGACTAAAATCAAGTTTACAGGAAAATAGTTGAGGTAAATGTTATTCTTTGTGAAGTGATTTTCAAGAGTGATAATAGGTAAAATGTTTTTTCATACATTATAATCTGATATGGTAGCAGATAAAAACTTTGTAGTATGAAGGATAGTTTGTCAAATCTCTTTGATGTCTCTTTGCTGTGCTGTTCAGTGATAGTCCTCTCAAATGTTTGCCCACCTGGAATGTTGCCACGGCAGTGTGCTTGTGCCAACAGCTGTACAGGAGCTCGGTTTGATGAGAACAACAAGTTTGTTTGTTTGGCACAGTCTGGAAAGGTAACAGATGTCCTACTAGATTAGTAACTTTGATTCTTCTTTCTTTTATTACCACTGAACTGCTCAATCTAGACATGACTGTCACATTCAGAGTAGCATAAGTGTCACCTCTTTCTTGTGTGACTACTGAGATTGTTAGTGCATCACATTATTCTCAGCTGGCAGGAAACTGAAAGAGATTTGAGAAAACATGTGGTCCTTTAGCAATAGGGTGCATGTAAATGAAAAGAAGTGTTTTGAAGTATGATTATATGTTTTGGTGTTTATGATACAGCCACAAGTTACCTGTGTAGATGGCGATCCAGGTCATTTACTATTTTCTGATGTGAAAGCAAATGGCACTGTTCACTGTCGAAATGGCACGACAATTAGCGGCTGCAGCTACTGGGACCCAAGTGGTAAATTCACAGGCAATGGGACTGGCACTATGTCTATTGCCTCTAGCACTTGCTCAGTTACAGAGTGTCCTGCATGTACTGTATACGCCCGATGTCAAGGTCAGTGATGAGTGGTACATGAACTGGTTATCATCAGTCAAAATATATTTGATTTAGTACTAACAACTGAAAGCAGCTGTTTGATGATGTAATATAGCAGATTCTGCTTGTCGTAGATTTGTCATTTCTCAGTGATGACTGCAACATAATTTTGTTGTTCTGTTCAGGTTGTCCAGGTAACATGCATATTATTTCTTCAAAGAAGGAAATTTATACCAGTGGGCAACATGACAATAATCTTAAACGACTAAGCAAGTTGTAGACAATTTATTGTTCATAGTTTTCTGACTTTTAATACAGAATTTTCTTACCTTTCTTGAATTTTTTCTAAGTTTCTATGGCTATGCAATCTACAAAGCCCCGAAAATTGGATGTTTAGGTCAACCTGCTTAGTATTTCTGATAACATTGTCAGTAATAATGTGACAGTCATGATCTGATGATGACACTTTTCTTGGCAGCCTATTCCTGTGACTGTTTGAATGGAGGCACATGTGATCCCATGACGGGGGAATGCGCTTGTCGACCTGGTTACTATGGTGACTTTTGCCAGGAGTTTGACTACTGCAGCTACTATGAAGACCATAATGATAACCACCAGCCAGCATGTACAACAGGTATGGTAATGTGTAAATAGTGTGAACAGCATGTATAACAGGTGTAGTAATGTGTAAATACTATAAACAACATGCATAACAGGTGTAGTGATATGTAAATACTGTGAACAGCATGGACAACAGGTGTAATACTGTGCACAGCATGTTTCTCAAAAATAATTGTTTATCAAATTAAATAAAAATGTGTAAATATACTATAAATATAACTTTTGCTCTTATTTAGTAAATGTCACATTCAATAACATCTTAATCACACTTAGTAGAAATTTTATTATAGTAGTCACATTGTGTTAATACTCTGCTTTGTCAAAATTGTTCAGGTGCAGTTACAAAATAAGTATTTAAAAAAAAGTTAACAGAATTCTGAAAAAATTAGCAGAGGGCTATTTAAACCCATCACAAAAAAGTCAGCGTTAGGTTGCAAATCATTCACTCTCTCTCTCTCTCTCACACACATACACATGCACCACCATCATGGTGTCTCTCACCCCCCTCACACACACACAAGTACACACTAAAACTGTATGAGACACAAATTGTACTGACTCAAACATGTTTTGTTACCAGGGACATGCCAAGCAATCCCATCTTTAGACATCAGAGCTGTTGGTGGAGACCAGATAAGCAACACTTGCATCTTCCCTTTTCAGCTGCCTCACAGTAACACTATCTACACTCAGTGTGTTGATGACAATGGGGTAAGATGAATGCTTGGAGGTCGGGGGTGAGTGGGTGGGCACACAAAGTAGTGTTTGGAGATTAGAAGCTTTGCATTGCGTTCTATCGCATAGTAAACAGAGAAAATAATGACTTATCTCAAAGTGCAGATACTTGTCCAGTGCTTCATGAATGGGCTAAAGGCTGTTATTATTTTATTTATTTGTATATAACACCATTCTTTTGCCATAGTGGTTGCATGGGTTTTGACATCAAATAATATGACAGATGTTTTGTATTTTTGTAAATCTGCTAACTGCTGTAGAGAATTTCAAGGATCTCTCTATTTCTAAAACGATAATGATGATGATGATGATATTATTGATGATATTATTGTTATTATTATTAGTGATGATATAGTGTGGTTATTATGGTATTATTGTTATTATTGGTATGATATTGAGGTGATGAATGGTGATTATTGTGATGGTATTATTGATGATTATTATTATTGTGTGGTATTATTGTGGTGATGATTATTATTATTGTTGTGATATTATTATTATTGATGATATTATTATTGATATTGATGATGATGATATTATTATTAATTGATGATATTATTATTATTGATTATTGATGATGATGATGATTATTATTATTGATTATTGATGATGATATTATTATTATTAGTTGATGATATTAGTTGATATTATTGATATATTGTTGATATTGATATTGATGATGATGGTATTAGTGGTTGATATTATTGATGTTGATATTATTATTATTGGTATTGTATTGATGATATTGAGTTATTGATATTAGTATTATTATTATTAGTTGATGATGATATTGATATTGATGTTATTATTATTGATGATGGTATTGTATGATGATAGTTATTATTGATTAATTATTATTGATTATTATTGAATTATATTATTATTGATTGATATTATTATTAGTTATTATTATTATGATTGATGTATTATTGTGATGATGTAATGAATTATTGATGTGGTGATTTATTATTGGTGATATTATTGGTATTGATTATTATTGTATTATTGATGATTATGATTATTATTGATGATTATGATTGATGTGGTGATATTATTGATTGAAGTTATTATTATTGATTATTATTATATTGTAGTGGTATTATTGATTGATATTATTATTGAATTGATAATGGTGAATGATGATATTATTATTGAATTGATATGGTTAGTATTATTATAATGTGGATTATTATTGGTTGAATGATATTGGTATTGATATTATTATTGATGTTGATTGATTATTGATTGGTATTATGGTATTATTATTATTATTGAATTATTATTGGTGTATTATGTATTATTATAGTAATGATTATTATTGATGTTATTGATTATTAGTAGTTGATATTGTTATTGATGATATTGATTATTGATTATTATTAGTATTATTATTATTATGAATGATATTGGTAGATTGATTATTATTATGGTATTATTGATGTTATTATTATTGATATTGGGAGTGTGGTATTATTATTATTATTATTGATATTATTAGTGGTATTGAATTGATATTGTGGGATGATATTATTGTGATGTATTGAATTATTATTGTGATGTTATTATTATTATTATTATTGTGGTTATTATTGAATGATATTAGATTATGTTATGATATTATGGTATGATATTATTATGTGGTTATTAGTGTTATTAATTATTGGTGTTGATGGTGTGTGTATTGAATGTATGTGAATTGTGTGTGTAGTGGTGTGGTATTATATGATTTTGATTGTTAATTATTGTGATTGATTATTGGTGTTATTGATATTATTGAATTGTGTGTATTGTTATTATTAGTATTATTGTGGTGGAGATGTGATATTTGGGATTGGTGTGTGTGTATTATTATTATTATTATTATTGATTGATGTATTATTGTGTGTGTATTTATTGGATTAGTATTGTTATTATTATGTGGTGTGTGTGTGTGTATTATTAGTATGTGTGTGTGTGTGTGTGGTGTTGTGTGTATGGTGTGTGTGTGTGTGTGTGTGGTGTGTGTGTGTGTGTGTGGTGTGTGTGTGTGTGTGTGGTGTGTGTGTGTGTGTGTGGTGTGTGTGTGTGTGTGTGGTGTGTGTGTGTGTGTGTGTGGTGTGTGTGTGGTGTGTGTGTGTGTGTGGTGTGTGTGTGTGTGTTCATAAAAACACACAAAAACATGTCTGAATAAAAATTTGATTTAAGATGAAAAGATCCTGGAATATTGTTCGTGTGTTTTTTTGTTCATAACATAGGATGGCCCTCCATTTGCTTGTGGCACTTATTTTGATGGTGTTGATGACCACATTGATTTAGGACCCTGGAATCCTGGTCCTGTCTACACCATAGCTGTCTGGCTCTCTCCAGCAGTAAAAGATAACAAACGGAGAGTATGTTAGAGTATGTTTTCTTTTGAACTGCAACCCTTATAGGTGTTAATATCAACCTTCATACCATATTTCAGCAAGAACTGTACAATAGTTTAGGATAATATATATATATATATATATATTGCTACCTGTCATCATGTTCACTCTCCATTTTTCAGGCATTTTGTTCTTTTATTGATTGATAGCCTGTTATTTGAGTTTTTAAAAATATTAGATCATTTTTATTTGTGTTTTATTCCATTTATATGTATGTGTGTGGATGTTGTCTTCAGACCATTATTGGAGGAGTGGCTATATGCCATGACTTTGGCCTGTACATACAAGCCGGGTATTTCATGGCTTATTACTCCCCTCCTGGAACTAGCTGTACCTCTGGACTGCAGGCAGGTACTTATGACATGTCAAAATGGTACCTCCTGGCAGTAACAAACAATGGCACACATCTGACAGTCTATGTAAATAGTGTACAGCAGAGCCAGACACAGGTAATTAAAGTGTAAGCCATTTAACCTATTGCTGTTGTCAGTAAGCTTGAATTAATTTTAGTTTCCAGGGGTCAAGAGTATAAACAGCGCCTTGGGATGTGAAGTATGAGGTCACAGGACACACCAGAGGTCCCCAGTTTGATTGGGGACATTATTTGGCACTAGGCTGCTGTGAGACTACTCATAAAGTCATAAAAGATCCGCTTGTGCATTTGAACGTTTGATAAAACCAGTTTTGTGCTTGGCGAGAAAGTTTCAGTATTTTGTTTCCATGCCTCCATAACAATCAGGAGGGTAGATATGGTTTTATAAGCTCACGAAGGATTGAAGATAGCGAAAATGAATAACTACCTCTAATAATTTCAAGTAAATGAATAAACAAACTTTCTAACCAACCCTTGTATATAGTGCATACCCTCAGAGGTACCTCAGAGACATCTGGCTATGGGTGATGTATGATTATATAGTGTGATGTTTAGCTTTAGTGTTATGAGAAAAATGGTCTTTTTATACAATAAATGATTACATCAGTTGAAATACTTGTATTTATTGTGGATGTCCACAAGGCAGAACTATAAAAAATAGGAAATAAAATATTCAGAAATGTATGCATGTTAGCTGACATTTCTCAACACCACCATAAGGAGCCAAGCAGAGGAAAGACTTGAAGTATATTTTACAGATTACACCATTTTTCACTGCAAACAGTCTTGGAACTTGGATAGGAGGCTCATACTGCTGTAAAGGAGAGAATTTTAAAGGCATTGTCAAGGTAGGTTGTAAAATAGATACTGTTTTTGCTCAAACTGTCCAAACTTTTGAACTAAAGGTAGCCCTTTCTGTAAATTTATAGTGAAAGAATATATTTCTTCGATAAATTTACCTCTCCATTCTCTTTAGATGAACCATGTTTTCTCATCTTCTACAGTCTTTTGTGTTAATGGATATGGGTGTTTTGGGGCTTTCATTTCATATTTAAATTTGATTAATGGCATGTCAGAGGTGTGTTATCTTTGCTCATCAGTGCCCAGTAGTTCTGGAAGCAGTGATTTTGCTGGAAAGTCCATTATATATTAAAATTGTAAAAAGGAGCATATTACAACTTGATTTTCTCACAGAGAAAGCCATGACACTTTTTCAGTCAGTTAAAATCTGGAAACGCTCTTTGACTGCTGATGTCATCGAAGCAAGCATGAGTGCAGCTGCCAGCTACAATTCCACAGTAAGGTTTAACATAGATCTGTGTGTGAGAGAGAGACAGAGGAGAAAGTGAGAGAGAGAATGAGAACAAGTGGGAGAGAAGATATACATGGATAATGTTCTCTTGTTTTTTCAACAAATGATTATACAATTGTGTATGCAGTGTGTATGTGTATATATATATATATATGGTAGCATGGGGTTAGGCAGGGACCAACATGCACGCACACACATGTACACAAGTACACAGGCCAGCATGCATGCGCAGCGTCATGGGGAAAATTTCCAAAATCCTTCTACTTCTTCTTGCCAGCCCTCCCCCCTGTCTCCTGACCCTGTGTCCCCTGAGTTTTTTTTCAACCTTATGACTGACCTGGGTTTCCCTGGGAGATGACAATGACAATTCTTTATTTATGAGAAGTAAAGTAAGCAAAATAAAATGCTTTTTTTTATTTAACCTTCGGAGATGGAGATGGGTAGGGGGAAAGTGTGGAAACAGGGTAGTTTCTAAAATATTTTGGCGTAGCGGTAAGAGGGTGGAGCAGGAAGAGAAAAGGCATTCAGAGAAGAGAGGTGAGAGCATCACCCCACCCAGGAGTTTAGAGATTGTTGAAATTGCTTGTGAACGTTTTGCCTTTGCTGGCAGCATCAACCAGTGAATGAGTAAAGCCTGTGTTGACTATGTTCATTATTGTGGTGAGACTGGGAAAGCAACCCCATCGCCCCTGTTACATATGTGTATATATTTAAATAATTATTTGTGCTTGTACATGTCAAACTATTTTTGTTAACACAGCAAGAGGCGCTGTTTAATGGGTTGGTGGCTCATTATGAACTGGGTCAACTGGTCAACACCAGCTGTCAGGGAGTGAACCATGGAGGAGATGACTGGTTGTTGAATGAGGAAGAAGTGACAGGTAAAGTAGTATAATCTTGTTTCCTCGTTAGTACTGTATTATAAGAATAAGCCATAAATAGTCCAAAGTGGCCGGTTATGTATTTATGTATTATTTATATATTAACTTGTTGATGTGTTTATGTATTCATTTCTTTTTATACAGGAGTGCATTGCAATGTCAATAAATTCACCATTCCTCAAGGCATCACTGTCCAAGTAGCTCCTTTTGATGGAACAGCCAGTGGTAGTTTTGAAGTGTATGCTGAGGTATGGGGGTCTTAGCTGCTGATATAACAAGTTCAAAACATTAAAAAAAACTTGATTCCTCTTTCATGAATTTTAAAATTAAAATTACTATCAAAATATAGTGTAAGTAGATATTATGTATTTGAAATATAGCTGTGAATATTTCTGCACAATATTTTATTGTATAATGTTTGTTATTAGAAGAGTTATATTAATGCATATGGATGTAATGACCAGTTAAAACCCTATTGGTTTTAACACAGAAAGAAGTAAAGATTAAAATATTTATAAGATGTGCTGGTGCATATAACTGTGCAGCCAGAAATATTCTTGTGCTGTATCATAGGAGATCCAGATCCAGGGCTTTTTGACTGCAGCTGGTAAAGGGTACCCAGGGGGGCAACAAACTGGACAGGGAGGAGCAGATGGGCAGCCAGGGCAATCATATCATTGTAAGTGGTGGAAATTTATTTTCCAGCCTTACAGTTGCCAGTACTATGCCAAGTTAATAAATCACTAAAACCACTGCCACATGACCCGTTACTTCCATTGCTTCCTTCACCACCATGACCATATTGTTTCAGTGATGTAAAGATAGTGTTTTAGACTTGTCCTGGGTTTTAGAAGACAGCATCTTTCTAGCTTTCACACACACACACACACACTGTCTCTGAAATTGTCATTTAAATTTGGTGTTCCAGTACCTGCCTCAAATGGTTCAGCAACAAACTTAGGATTGCAAGTGAATCAAGCTCACAGAGGAGGGGGAGGTGGTGGCTTGGGTGGTGCCAAGAACTCAGGTGTTGGTCTTCCAGGTGGAGGAGGCGGGTATGGAACAATGGGGTAAGTTATTGTGTATAATCACACAAAACATCAGATGGACTTTAAAGTCAATTTATTTATGATATAAATATCAGACTACTTTTTGTCATTAAAACTAAGTTTGATAGCTTCTGAAGAAGCCACAGCTTTTGTTTAAATTGACATAATAGTTTAAAACAGTGAACTGCTTAATATTTCTTGCTTGTCCAGGAGCTCAGTAGTTCATGTGAGTGGAACTGGTCAAGGAGGCCTGGTGTATGGCTCACAGAATTTAGAACACCTGTACATGGGCTCTGGGGGTGGAAGTGGAGGCAATGCGGCTGATCTCTCCACCAATCCATGGGGTAATATATTGAGGTGGCTTTTTGTACCGTAAGAAAACTATGTATTCTTGTACAAATTTTTATTGCAAGTTATGACAATGCAGCTAATGTCTCATGGCCACATTATCTTAGTTTTACAGTTTTCAAAAGCAGTACATTGTAAAGTTTTCATGTTTTGTTTTATTCTGGCCAAGAGGAAAAACCCTTAATGTGTTGCTGCTTTTAATGATGCATAAATAAATTGCAATAAATTAATTTGTAAACATTTCTTAATGCTGTTAAATGATGCTTAGCTCTGTTACTGTTGACCATGCCAGAACAATTTTATGAAAAGTTTTTATTAAATTTTAATTGAAACTGATAAAAAGAGGAAAGAAATAAAGCAGTTAAAACACCTTTTAAAAATTTAGAGTCTAAATGGCTTCTGCTAGTGAAAGAGTTACAATTGTCCAGTAGCATTGTGTCCAATCAGAGCACACAAAAAACTGAGCCAAATACAGTGGAACGGGCATACTTTACAATAATGTCAATCAGAAATATAAATTAAGGAACCATTTTAATCCTTTGCGTCTCCATTAACTTTGCAGATACCCAGTACTTTCATGCATGTCAAAGTCTTGTCATAGGCATGCTGTCTCTCAATTGCTTGTCAGATTTTCTTCTGCAGTATTAAAAAATCCTCATTGCTAAAGCAGACATTTTATGAGCATCACTTCATGGTGAAATTGGCAGGTGGCAGGGGAGGCAATGGAGGAGGTATAATTGGATTGTATGCAAGAGGGAATGTTCGAGTCTCAGGACATGTATCCGTGGCAGGTGAAGATGGCCAAGGGGATTTCTCTACAGGGTAAAATAAATTTTCATTTAATCTAATGCTCAGGGGACAGTTGCACAACACATTTCTAATTTTAAACACTTTTAGGCCTTAAATCTATTTAGATAATCAGCACCACAGTTTTAGAATTTTTTAAACTAAAACTTCTTTAAGTAAAATAAAGTTGTTTAAGTCTTACTTTTTCTCCTGTCAGTACAATTTTTTGTATGTTCTTGTGCAATGCGCCTAAATGGCAGAGAAGAGATTTTGCTTCTTTAGAACAGCTTTAAGGTTTAGAATCATGTTGTGCACCTATCTCCAGAAGAAGTATATTAAAAACTATTCTTAATTACATCAATTTCAACATGTCCAGAAATTTTCTTAAAATATGATATGCTTACTGTCAAGTAATTTTGTTGACTTCACATATATCTTTTTATCTTAAGTTTTTTTAAAAGTTGAACATACAGACTGTAGTAATAAGATATTTTTGAATGTGTTGTAACTGTTAATAATATTTTCTTCAAAATGTGATCTGTAGAGTTCCTGAACTATGGATTCCATATGGTTACATTTTTGTCTTAGTGACAGAATATTTTGATATTATATTTGAAGTATATCTATGTAATTGCTTCACAAATTGCTTATATGATGCAATATATTTTAAAAAATAATTTATTTTCCATCTGAGCTACTTAAGAGCATGAAATTTAAGAGAATCTTATTGATATTTTTATCACTTATATTTAGTATCGACATATGCACCGGTGGTTTGACTTGATGTTCTTATAGTTTAAAACAAAGTTCTTTATGAGTGAATTCTGGCATGTCACAGCGTAAGTTACTCTGACTTGGCATTTCTCTATGTGAACTTGCTCCAGTCATTTCTATTCTGGTTTTCCAATCAGGTGTAGTAGCTGTCCTGCTGCTTGCCAGGTGCGTTTAGGAAACAGCTGTTCTGGCAGCTCGACAACTGCTTGCTGGGATAAGTCTGGGCCTGGAGGTGGAGGGAGTGGGGGATCTCTCTACATCATTGGCAACACTGTAGATGTTGGTGTGTCACAGCTGCTTAATAACAACAAAGCCGGTCAAAATACTTAAAACAATAAAAGTTAAAATCAAAATTGAAATTATAACAAAAATTACATTTAAGATATAAATTAAAATAATATTTTTTAAACAAATTTGTAGTTGAAACTTCCTATTTAATTGTTTCAGTAGTTTTCTTGACTGTTGCTACCAGTTGTGGTTTCTTTCAAGACTGTTGAAGTGCAGTTTATTGTTTTAAATATTTTGCATGCAGGAAAAGAACACCTTTGGCTACAAGGTGGGAAGGGAGGGATTGGCGCAAGTGGGACTTGTGGGGGGGATGGAGGCTGGGGACGGGTGCGAGTGGATGCTGTGATGTTTGTTGGTCAGCTGCCACTTCAGTCTTCCCTCCTGAATATTTTCAACAGCACAACACATTACCAGGTGACATTCAGCTTGAAGGGGGAGAAGTAGGATCATTGCTTTAATTTCTCATTTTTTATATCATCTGTATAGAAATGATGGGTATGAAAGAAGCATCAGACATTATAGATATCTTGCATAACCTGGTTGATTCCTCTAAAATTCTACCTCTCTCACCAACACCACATACAGCTCTATCTTGATTATGCATTTTTTTGTCTTCATGCTTTGTTCCTTCATGTTCATTTACTCGTTCATTTGATGACATTGGACTGTTTGTTTACATGTCTTCTTATTTATAATTGTGTTGTGCTTTGAGCTTATGCTGTGAGAAATACTAATCATCATCCTTCTCATCAACATCATCTTCATTGTCATAGATCGATATTTGCAGTGTCCTCCATTTTTTTCCTAATTTTTTTTTAACTTTCTTTGTTACATCATGATAATATTTGTTATATGAGGATAGTTGCTTTATGGTCCAGTGTTCTGATTTTATAATATTAATGTCCATTTACTTATTTGATGCTTGGTAAAGCAGGAATTTATTTTCCTTTTATTTTTTGCGTGTTGTTAATGATGGCATATTTCATGTACAACATTTTGCAGGACCTAAGTGTACCTGGACAAAAGCTCATACGATATTCCAGTGCACTGCAATATGGGAATGAAATCTACAGAGGTTGTTTCACAGATCTGTCACCTACTCAGCGCCACTTTTCATTTGCCTTGGACATCACTAATGATACTAGGCAACAGATGACACCACAGTTTTGTACACAGCAGTGCAGGTGTGTTTGTAACAGGGTGGGACAAAGGTAGCTTGCCCAGTCTCACCACAATAATCAACACAACACTGTCGTGGGCTCAGGCTTTACTTATACGCCAGAGGATAGGTCTAACTAAGGCGAAAGCATGTACATCAGATACATGTTCTCTCAACTGCTTGGTGGGGTGATGCTCCCACCTCTGCGCTCTCTTTCCAACTCCCTTGCACTGGCAGTGCATACCTCTCCTTCCTTCGAGGGTTGGGAGTCCAAAGCCTCTTTCCTTGTTTGTCTCCTTTCTTTGGGCACATGGTCAGGTGTGGAAGTCTTCCCACTGGTTCTTTCACTCTTGCATTTTCTCACACAATACTTCTATTTCTTTACCTAGCCAATCGTGCATCGGTTTACAGGCAATCCACGTGGTGTCGCTACACACTCCCTGGCCTATGCATAACCTATCAATCCTGACTAAACTGACCACCCCCAGCGCGACCCTGTCGTGATGCTCGTCTGGCTTCATCACTCAGCACCGACGACCAGTCTGTAGCAATGAAAACAAATGCTATTTTCTGGGCTAAGTGTACTGGTCTTCCAATTAACGGTCTACCCCCTAGGCAATGCTCAGTGGTCTTTGTTACATAACCGGCCCAGTGATGTCACCTACCTCTTTATCCCTGTGTGTGTGTATGTGTGTGCAATACGTGTCCTACCCCATACTACTTATATGTTGATACATGTTACTTTTGACATTATTATAGGGACTTTGTCCCCGTGTCTTTAATGACTTATAGTAACCCTCAAGTCTTCATACATAAAGTTAAAGTTTTTATTTTTACCTTTGTGAGCACATACAGATGCTCAGTTAAGTGCAGGTGAAAGAGTCAGCCAGACAATCTACATATCATGATTTCTCCAATACACATTTTACTCATGCACCTCTCCTCTCGGGTACTTTCTAAGATGTAAAGCATCATATGTTAGCATTCACTTACAGACTTTTAAAGTGTACTGTCTAAGATGTATAGCACCAGGTTGGCATCCACTTGCAAACTTTACGGTGTTTTAACATGCTTTGTCAAATAAACAAGCCAGTCTAAATGAAAACTTGTTTGACAATTCACAGCATTTGAAACAGACTGGCATTAATATATCATATCTTTTATAAACCATAGGCAAAGAGGGTTTGCATTTTCTGCAGTGGAACATGGATTTCAGTGTTTCTGTGACAACGCTTTCAATTCATCTCTTCAGCGTAATGACAAGTAAGAGGCCATCTGCTTTTTTTTTTTTTTAGCTTGTTCGTTTCCTGTACATGTGGTTACAGATTCAGTTTACTCCACACGTTCATCATTTGTAAATATAACTGTACCTATTTTAAGTTTTTACAATCATGCAGCACTTATGTAGTGAGGAGTTAGTAAAATCACTCTGCAATTCTTTAGCAAACTCTTTGTGTTGCTTCACTGAAATCTTGGGGATAGGTATATGTATTTTTTATGCTTGGCAGATACCTGATTAGTCTCCGATCACAAACTGATTTTGTTAAGTTGCATGTCAAACAAAACAGATGTTGCAAAGTAATGTTTTAAGTAGAGAAAATGAAAACTGCTTTACCAATCTGAGGCAGTTTTTACTGGTCTTACACTGCTTGTAAATTATTATAGTAGTTGCTGCTTAAAATTCTGACAACTTTGTTTTATTTGTCCTTTTCCTTGTAATAGTGAGTGCAATGAAAAGTGCACTGGTGACCCACAGCAATTTTGCGGTGGTATGTCTCGCATGTCAGTGTATGGCCCTAAGCCTTTCACCCCAGTGGATGCAACCAATGGGGCACAACAGCAGTGCCAGCCCTGGTGCCTTGCTGGCAACATCTATTCAACCAATGTATGTATTCCTTAATTGTGTCTGATACGTCTTTTTGAAAGCCAACATGCAAATGCTTTCCAGACCTCAGCATATCGTTTGTGCATTCTTCAAAAATTACCTGACGATCTGACATTAAAAAACTACCCCTTTGTAGTGTCTTTATAATTTCAAGGGTTATTAACAACAAACTAGCAGAGGCTAGGAGAAGAGACCTACGTAATGATGATTTAAGGAAAATGTTTCAGCCTAAATGGGGTTTCTGCGATCTGTCCACCATGTCTTCTGTCTCGTACCAAATACGTTGCCAGTGTCCTGATGGATTTCAAGGAGCTAACTGTGACCAGGTCAGGTTCACAAATGAAGTATTTCACTGTCACTTGTAATGGAAGATAAATCTGTAAGGGTGGTAACAAGCTTTTGCTCTTTTTAGCAGAGTAGTGGAATGAGTAGACATAACACTTCAGGCAATGTCTGAAAGTAAGTTTAAATGATAATCTGTTTTGGGCTAAACACTGCAATGTAGAACTAGTATCATAGTAACATTATATATGTCTTTGTGCTATGTATGACAAAACTTTGCTGGAAAGTATCGATAGGTACAATATATGGTCTTCACATGAAGTGTTTCATGCATATATTGGAGCAGTGCATTTTAGAAAATAGAAAGCTGTGCATATATATATATATTATATACTTTATGCTGGAATCTGACAGCATGGAATATGTGGTGTGTGTGTGTGTGTGTCAAAACTACATCACTGAGTTTGCAAATGTGGTTAATGTGTATTCTTCTGTGTAGCCATGCCCCCTTAATCTGTAGTGTGTGTCAAACCTACATCACTGAGTTTGAAAATATGGTTAATGTGTATTATTCTTCTGTGCAGCCATGTCCCCTTAATATGTGGGGAACAAACTGTGGCAAGAGCTGTATCTGTAATTCTACCAACACAGAATCCTGTGATCCAGAGGATGGCTCCTGCAATTGTAAAATAGGTTATCAAGGTGCTACTTGTGACTTGCCTTGCTCACCTGGCAGTTTTGGAGTAGGTTGCAAAGGTACAGACATCAGTCTTTTATACTGTATTGTTGGTTCTTTGTCAAGTTTTATAATTTCGTAAATTTTTTAATTTTGAAAATATTTTCTTTTCTGTTGTAATGGTAAATCTATGATAAATGCTGTTTAATGCAATAGCTTAAGTTTTAGATCAATAAAAATTACTTATATTGCCACAGTGTAAATCCTTGATTTTTTTTTAAAACAGTGTAGAATAATATTTTTTGTCTACATATATCACAAGAAGGTTCTTTGGGTTAATTTATTATGGAAGCTTTATGTGAGAAGTGTGAAAAATATATTGACTGAATGTAAGATGTCTGATGTGTGAAGGTCGCTGTGCATGTTCAGAGACTACTGAATGTGACTTTAGAACAGGAGAGTGCAGGTAAGTACAGATAAAAATAATTACAAGTGGCGAGTTTTATTTTATTTTATTAACCAAGTGAAAATATAGCATGAATTGCTATTACCCTCTTTGGTCCATTATATTTTCTTACTATTATTATGAGATTTTATGGTTCTGTGCAGTATAATTTCAAATTCATTATATGAAGATGTGAGAAATAGATATGCTTTTTGAATACTACTTTTCAGATGTTAACTTCACCATTAATTGCCAGTATTTAAAACCATGAGTTTCAAGTCTTTAACTGTATGTTTATGTCTTCCCTATTAGGGATCATCTTGCTTTTCTGTCAGTGATTACTTGCCTATTAGCATTGTCTTCAAAGATCAGGATGATTTTGCAGCAAAGATTAAAGAACTTAGTGTCTTAAACATGCACTCCGATCTTGATCTTGGCTCTCAGTGCAATATGGGAATGGGGATGGGGGTAGCATAAAAGTTCTACACTTGATGTTACTGACATTTCTTTGACAGTTGTAATCACATGATGTAACTAACTTGCACATCTGTGACAGTTGTAATCACTTGTTCAGGTCTATTTACTGGTATTGCTGGATATGTACAGCTGCAAGGCAGGCTGGAGAGGAGAGAATTGCAAATTCCCCTGCCCCAAGGGTACATATGGTCCAAACTGCTCTTTTCATTGCCCATGTGGACGGCATGGAGCTTGCTCACCTGAAGATGGGACATGTAATTGTATGGCAGGCTTTAAATTACGTGAGTGGTTATCATTAGGATGGTTGATATACTGACTATTTGTGTGTGGGTGTGGGTTTGCATGCATGCGCATGATGACATATGCATGCACACACACACACACACATCAAAATCAATTATAAATGTTATATATAATTACATATCTAAATTTGTGCATTGTTTTTTTCATACAGCATTTTGTACAGATCAGTGTGACCCTACGAACTATGGACCAAACTGTCTACATGACTGTGCATGTAATGACAGTCCTTGTGATCCTGTCAGTGGTGTCTGCTATTGTAATCCAGGATTTACTGGCATTCGCTGTGAGACAGTGAGTGACAGCTGATGATTACTAACCTCTATGCTGAGCAGGCTTAGTGTGTGTGTGTGTGTGTGTGTATGTGTGCATATGTGTGTGTGTGTGTGTGTGGGCATGTGGGCACATGCATGTGTGAATGTCAGCGTGTACAAACATCCACACTACATTCTACTAGTGGTCTGGTACAAGGGAATACAGCAGAACTTTATTTTTACTATAGGGCAATTATACAGCTTGCAAGGTTATAACTAATTAATGACACTAGCATGGAACACCACCAATAACATCATTGCACACTTAATACCCAACACACAGATCAACGCTATGCAGACAATAATAGTAGTAGTAATAATAAATTTGAAATCTCCCAGAGTTTTTTTAAGTCCCTTAAGCAAAGTACAGATTTTAGTTTTGAGTGCAAAATATTTTCTGATTTATCTTTACCTACAAACAGATTTGTTCACATGGCTTTTATGGAAGTGGCTGTAGCAATTCATGTCAGTGTCTAAATGGAGGTGCCTGTGACAACATAGATGGAACATGCAGCTGTGCACGTGGATTTGCTGGAATGTTTTGTGAGATGAACTGCACCTCATTCAAGTGAGTGGCTTATATGTGAAATATATGTAGCGTAATGTAAACTTCTTAGAGACAGACACCTAAGTATTTTTTATGAAAAGATGTTTCTCATTTCATTAATTCATTAACTTTCTTCTATTTTGTTTAGCAAATTTCATCAGTTAAGCTAAAAAGATAACTTTGCAAACATTCAACTTGGAAAATATTGTTGTGGTCACTTGTTCAAGCTGTCATTTTAATATGAATATTAAATATGGAATATGGAGCTATAAACAATGAGCTATGACAACATACCACATATTATACAAGATTACATTGCTTAGGTACTTTATCACTTTCTGTCATTAGATATGGTCGGGACTGTGCACAGACCTGTTCATGCATTCAACAGAACACTGCAACATGTAACCCCTTGACTGGGTACTGCATCTGTAAACCTGGCTACATGGGTGAGAACTGTGACCAGGTGTGTCCCATGGGCTACTATGGACCAGGTTGTAACAACAGATGTAACTGCAAAAACAATGCTGACTGTGATAAGGCAAGTATTTTTCATTGAATGATCTTTTACGTTGAGATTAAAAAAGCCCTGATGATGATTTAAAACTTTTTAAGAACAGCTGTCAGTTACATGAAAAGAATGTGGTACTGCAGTGAAGACAAATGAATATTGTAAGAAAGGAAGGATCCTGAGTGTTGTTTGGAGACAGTCGTATGAAATAATCCTTGTTTGCATTTGACTATGGATATTGCGTATATTTACAAATAAGATCATATGCAATTTCCCAAAAGTTTAAAGTGTTTCAAGTTTTGTCTTCTGGTTTCACAGGGATCCTAATGGACACACCAGTTTCATTAGTTACTGAACTTTATTTGGTTTCAGGTGAATGGTCAGTGCCATTGTCCAGCCGGTTTTATGGGCAATCAATGTGAGAATCCTTGTCCAGATGGAAAGTTTGGATCAGGCTGTAGTCAGACATGTGCCAGCTGCGCCTCAGGTGTCTGCAGCAAGGTGGATGGGAGGTGTATCTGTGGGGTGAGTTTTAGAGTGACTCTGTATTGCTTACACTTGATAGCAAAAACAGAAACTGTGTATGCTATGTGTTTTTTATTATGTTATTTTAATTTACATTGTGACCCAGATCTCCTTGTGGCTCTGAAAAGAAAACTAATCAGTCTGGCTACAGAAGTTTTTGGATATCATATATGAAACTCTCTTTATAACATTTACATTGGCATTTTAAAAGATGGTTGGTTGGTTGGTTGGTTGGTTGTATTTAACGCTGTGCCAGCAACTAAGGCTATATCACAGCGTGCCATTTTAAAAGACATTAATTAATCAAGAAAAATGGGATAGAATGATAGCTGTGCGTTAAACATGATCTATTTTAGATTTATAATGTATAGCAGGAGTACTTGGCATTGTGTGGATTGATTTCTCCCAAGAATTCTTGTCAACTTTGGATCTACTTTATTTGATTCAAGCTCATTCAGTTCAGTAACGCATAACATAAACATTATAATTAAGATGCTTTAGAGCAAAATGCTTGATTGAAACATTGGGTACCACCTTCCTGTAGGTAGAGCGCTTCTCTAAAATTTGATTAGGATTGAACAAACATTGTGGATTTACATAGTTTATTAAGATACATTAAGGTGGTTCATGTTTTTGTAGTGTAATTTTATTAAATGCAATACAAATGATTTCTCCTTACAGATGGTGATGAGGATAATGATAGCTGATTTAAGCATGCTTGTCTCTTACAATGGATACTCTAAACTATGTATAATATTGAACTACAGCAGGATTGCAAAATTGCAACTATGAAGGAATTCATAATCAATGGAGAAATGACACAAACCAAAAGACGCAGAAACAAGAGCAAAGGAGAGAGGAATAGAGAATGGGATCTGATTATGAAAAAAATTATAGAAAAAAGATTTGCCAGTAGTATAACTCAACTGCTTGCAGTTCTGACAAATGAAAAGCAATGTTTCTGTTATCTGCTTTCCTTCAGACTAGTGCAACTTGCAGTTGTCCCCCTGGCTTCTATGGTAGCAAGTGCCAGTCAGCATGTGCTTGTGTGCATGGCTCTTGCTACAGTCAAACAGGACAATGTGAGTGTGATGCTGGTTGGCAGGGCTCCCAGTGTGATATGCCATGTGCTCAAGGTAAGAGTGAAGTAGAAGTGTTTCAACATTCAGCACTTCTACTGTTAATAATAAAAAACAGCACTTGACGTGCATTTCCCCACTGAGCAGTGAGCTCAATGTAATGTTGAAAAAAAGTACAACACAGAGATAGAAAAATAGGAAAATGAGGGTGAGATCGTCTTGTGGAATGAAAGAACAACTGATGTCCAGAGTTGACTGGTCAGCCTTGTGTTACTGTTTCAAGAATTACAAGAATTCAGAGGTACAGCTCTGTGAAAGGAAAGTGACCATCAGGTGATGACATTATAAAGTGGTATAGGTATATGTAGCAGACTGTGTACTCCACACCAAAGAAAGGTAGTGTCTATGTACAACATAAGCCGCAATTTGCAGATCATATATCAAAACCATACAACAGGGAACACAAGACAGCTCAACTTTGTTAATCCACAAGGGTAATTACCAGCAAGATTTACAGGTGTTCATAAACTAGCAATATAAAGCTGAGTGCATGCATATACAGATTGACTACAGTGAATAGAGTTATTAATATCTATACATATCTCTCTTTCTATATATATATATACACACACAGCAACAGCAGGCACAGTTGGTACACTGCATTAGGTCACCTCAGGCTAATAAGTCATATTTCTGCCCTCTGGAAACTTTCTAACCTTGTTCCACTTCCCAAGAATGTTAATCTCAATCACCCTAATGATTGTAGACCAATAGCGCTAACCTCCCTTGTAATGAAGATGATAAAACTGTCAATCACAAAATATGAAGAGTGCAAATTGAACCCACTTACAGTGTAGGGAGAAGTGTTGAAGATGCCAAATTATTCATTTTGAATACATCATACAAACATCTGGAAAAGCCGAAGTACATAGTTTCTAGCATTGAAAAGCATTTCTGATTTTAATTTTGCACATCAATTGGTTTTGTGTATATTGTTTTTTTGACTTGCAGACAGCAAATGGTTTTTGTAAATGGTTGTTTATTCTGATATTTTTACTACAAACACTGCTCTATATGTAAAATTGCTTGTTTTTAAGTTTCCTATGAATCCCATCCTTATCCCTATCCAAGGAACTAAAGGAACCATGCTGATTGTGACTGGCTAATCTTAACCTGCACTACAAATTCACTTTGGAGCAACTGTTAAAATACATACTAAAAAGTGTGAATTTACTGCTGTTTAGAGATGAAACACTAGACCAATGATATTAATGGAGCCTGGTTTTTGGTCTGTCTCAGCAGTTGCATATGTATACACAGCATGTACTTCTCAGCCAGGGCTTTCAAAATCAACATAATTTGTTTTATTGTAGAGTGGTATAGTGGAAGAAACCTTATTAAACATTTATGTTTCAAGTGCCTTCCCAGAGTGTTTTTGCCAGTAAAAATTGTTATATTTCAGAGGTTCCTCCAGTCAATGACATTTTACTGAAATGCTTGAGGCTAAATATATCAGCTGGGTATTAATGTTTGTGCAGGTACCTATGGCAAGAACTGCCTTAGACAGTGCCAGTGTATGCAGGGCAACTGTAGCTCTGTGGATGGCTCCTGTAATTGCCCACCTGGCTTTACCGGGCCACTATGTAGCAATCTTTGTGAGGTATGATTATATGTCCAGTGATGATGGTGTAAACAAAGAAGTTTATCAATCTATAAGTACAAATGCAGGTAACCTGTAAGCATTTTACTTCCTGCTTAAAATCTGACTGTCAAATTGTTGTCATGGTCAACCAGTCTTGAAATTTATTTAATTGTGATTAATTGTAATTTCTGTTGCTTAGCAGTTGTTTATTATATGATCTTGCTGCTTCATGATCTAACTAAATTGATTGCATTTAAACCAAATTTTACTTGTGCTATAAAGCATTGAGAATTTTTATCAGGGCATTTGAATAAGCCAACTGGTCAAGTAACATTGGTCACTGCTATACTGAGAAGTAAAATATATCTTATTATAGTGTCTAAAGGAATATATATGAGAGAAAGAGACAGAGAGAGCAAGTGAGAGAAAGACAAGGAGTACTGAAACAAGAGTGCCCTGACAAGAACATGGCAGAAACAAACCTCTGTAGGAGGTTCTTTTTGAAAGAGATAAACTGAATGGGTGAAAATATAGTGCACAAAACTGTGCCAGAAAAGTTCAAACTACAATTAGCTCTGTTGTTCTTCATCCCTGGAAAGGAAAATGCACAACATCACTACCTGTACATTTCTGTTCTGAAAGATGAATGGAAGTAAACTCTGAGACTGGTGGTGCTGGACAAATCTTGTCCCCAAGAAAAATAAATAGGCACCTACGTAAATGGATCAGGAAGAAGAAATCAGGTGGAGAAGGGAAGGCACATACATTGAATACCCAGATGTGGAAGAAAACACAAGTGATACCAACAGGCTTAAGGCACAAATGCTGAAGCTGAAGCCACAGAGTACATGGAACAGAATAAATGTACACATTATCAGTGTGACAGACAAGAAGACCATCATAAGATCTCTAGGCAGACCACCTAAGTCTTTAGACTGTTATGAACAGGTGTGGAGGCAGGACCAGGTGGATATCATTTGTCTTGAAACTGGGCTTGATTGATTGATGGATTGATGCATCACATGCTCAAGCAATTACTTTTTGTTGCTTTCTTTATCTATATCTGCAAGGAAGTCGAACACATTATTACATATCTCCAGGTGTAAATATGTTTTCAAACATTCAAATGAGAAGAAGACAGAGAAACAAGAAAAAGGATGCATAAGTATATATATTTGTGTCTTCTTTTATAAATGTGCTATAATGTGAAACAGGTACACTTTTTTTTCCCACATTTTAGAGGGTTGACAATATTTTGTTGACATATCATTTTTGTTTGGACCAGCTGGGAACGTTTGGCTGGGGATGTACAGGCCAGTGTGATCCATGTGGAGTAGGCGCAGACCCTCGTTGTGATCCTTTAACAGGAGGGTGTCTTTGTAAGACAGGTTACACAGGATTGTTTTGTGACAGACCTTGCCCACCAAACACTTATGGGGATAAGTGCCAATTATCCTGCAGGTAAGAACACAGCTTACCTTTAGCTGTGAACTGTGTATGTGTATGTTTACAATAACATTACTAGCAGATTTGTATGCCACACTGATTCTGTAAAACAGTTCAAGGTGCTATAAGTTTATTGAACTAACTGGAGATGTGGATAGCCAAGTATTAGGAGTACCAGGGTCCAAAGGCAGAGGCACATGTGCATTTCAGTGTGGTGCTGCATACTTCTCTCAGCTGATCCAGCTATTGAATGGGTACTTAACCCCTTAAAAAGGGTTTGGGGAGAAAGAAGACATTGAGGAAGGCACCCGGTAGTGTAGTGTAGTAGGTCCTACTAAACCAACCAACCAAGGCATCTAAGGAGAAGAGGTGGACACAGCCCTCATAAAAACCCTGCAAAAAACAAAAACTGACCTTGAGATAAGTGCAGTCTCTAACACCTCAAACCTCAGTAAACAAATGTCATAGGACTACCTTTAACTCTCATTCTTAAAAATAGTTATAATGATAGTTATGCATATGTAGCCCACATGTCAATCTTATTGTTGTTACACAGGGGAAGGGGTGGCAGTCACATAGGAATAATTTAACATGCAGTGTATGTTTTTCCTGTCTGAGCTGATGGTCTTTATTTGGTTCCTCCGAAGTCTAGCAGAAGATGGATGTAATCCTTTAAACTTCAACAATTTTGTCTCAGGCACAATAAAATTGGCAAGAAAAGAAAAGATGATGGCAAATAAACATTAACCAAGGGATGTTACATATATAAAAAAAATTTGTTCTTGCATTATTTTCTTACTTGGCTTATTTATTGTCTTCTTTGTTTGCTGTCCTTTGTTTCTCGACTGCTGATCTGTAAGAAAAATTAGTGTTTTGGATTAAGGGCAGAGAAAAGCCAACATGTTATTTTCCTTTTATTTATATGTTGAAATACAGCTGTATCAATGGTGCCTGTAATAACGTTGATGGGTCATGTGAATGCTATCCTAGCTACACTGGTGCTGCATGTGATCAGCAAGTAAGCTGTTTTTCTCCCATATAATTTTTGTGAATGAAACTAAAAGTTGGTCAAAGCTGACTTATCTCTGACTGCCTGTGTAAATTATAACAAAGAATTTATGGAATTCCATCACTCATCATTTTTCTGTCAACTTTCTGAGCAACCTTCATAAGACTCTTGCTTGTTATAAGATTTTTATTTCGTGTGGTAGTGCTGGACTTCAAAGCAGAAATTCGTTAGTATGAGGGCTGGACAGGCCTCTGATCGAATACCTTCTACTGCTCACCCAGCAGCAATAGAACCTGATTTATCAGGGGAGAAAGTAGTAGGGAAAGGATGGTTTTCACCTTCCACATACCATGCCTTAGACATGGTGAACCACTTATACTTCACAGCCCCAACATGCACCAGATTAAGAGACTTGTATCATATCATTGCCTTTTTCACCACTATCTCCAGTTGGTAATCTTATGCTAGGTAAATATTGATGGGTCATTAATGGTTGAGGTTTACAATTTGCTAACACCATATCCAAACATCCTGTCGAACAACCATGAGATAAACATAGACCCAGAGTACCTGCAAGTCCTACAGGACTGAGTGGACTATTTGGAGCCTGAAGGGAGGAAATTTCCCCTGGGGTAGACAATGTCCCAGCAGAGACGATCAAAGGTGTAGGGAAGAGATAGTGAAGGCTGTTACCACACTGTGTCGGAAAATCAGGGCAACCAAGCAGTGGCCACAAGAGTGGATACAGTGGTCATACCCCTCCCGAAGAAGGGAAATGTGAGGCAATGGCAGAACGATCAAGAAATAAGCTTGATTAATCACCAAGTAATGTTATACTGAAAGTGATCTAAAACTACCTCCCGCCAACAGCAGAGGAACTGCTGAGGAGCAGGCCAGATTTTGGGCAGGCAGGAGCACTGTTGAACACCTGAGTCTTCATTGAAAAGCGTCTGCAGCATAGCAAGGATCTCTATCATAATTTTATCGACTTCAAAAAAGCGTTTGATAGAGTAATGGCACAAGGGTCTGTGGAATATACTGCAGAGATTCAACTTGGAAAAAGGTCTTGTATGCATCATCAAGGGACTGTACAATGGTTCCAGGAGCTCAGTACTCTTCAACAGCCAAGTTGGTAAGCTCTTTCTCATAATGATGGGTGTGTGCCAAGGATGATCATGCATGCTTCACTCCATGACCATAGCACCTCCATGTCCATCGGAGGGAGGCCACTCAGTAGCCTCTACTTTGCTGCTGACATCCATCTGATGGGGATGGGGGGAATTGAGTTACAGACCCTCACCAAAAAGCTCATTGTCAGTGCAAGTGCACATTTGGGATGGAGATCAGCATGGATAAAAGTTAGGTCATGGTATACACTGTGGGATATAGCAAAGCAGAGATTTGAATGCATGGAGCGCAGCTGGAAGAAATGCAGTCTGTCAAGTACCTGGGCGCCACCCTTTCAAAGGATGATAGCTGCACGGAGGACTTGCATCTCAGGATCACAGCAGCAACAGCGGTGATGGCCAGAATCAACAAGATTTGGGATAGCAGAAGTGTCAGCTTTGTCAGCCCAGATTCAGGCTTTAAAAGTCTCCTGTTGTGCCCATCACGCTGTAAAGCTGCATGACATGGACCTTGCTTGGAGAATTGGAGCAATGGATCCAAGCGCTCTAGATGAAGTGCTCCAGGAAGCTGCTCCAGAGATCTACAGGGAATACAAGATGAACAACTTTGTCTGCAGCCTAGTCACCTGCTTGGTGTGTTACAAGTAGCCTCTGTTTGCCACCATCAAGCAACAGAAACTAGTGTGGTTTGGTCAGGTTGTCCGACATGCTACCATGCTAAAGACAGTTCTTCAAGGGTACATTGAAGGAGGTCGATGCCATGGCAAGCAAAAGAAAAGTTGGGTGACTAATGTCCACCGGGAGACTTTCTCATGCATGAGTAAGATCATCCCTACTGGCTTGAATTCACTGCTGGCTCCCATCATGTCTCCCCTATGATTGGTACCTCAGTAACTATGTATTTTTTTCCAAGTTTTAGATAAGGTATATTATTTTGTGTGCATCATAAAGTGCTTTATTTCTGTGATCAGTACTTAGATTGACTATATCAACTTTTGCATATTCTCTACCTACAGTGTGCAAAAGGCACCTGGGGACCCAACTGTAAAAACAATTGCTCTTGTCCTGGGCACTCAGATGGATGTGATCCTGTTACAGCAACTTGCTTTTGTGCTCCAGGCTTTACCTTAGGTACTCTTTTGTTTTAAAGACAGGTTTCTTAGCAACATTGATCCAGCTGATTGTTAACTCAATCCTGATGCTATGAAATACCAATTTTTAGTAGGGTCTGAGCATTTGCTGCCGACCAACAAAAGGACTTGCAGTTACTTTTCAAAATTTTCTCACCAAGGAGTATCACTGTTCTAGGAAAGAAACTCCTGCAT
Organism: Marisa cornuarietis; assembly: GCA_004794655.1. Lineage (NCBI taxonomy): Eukaryota > Metazoa > Mollusca > Gastropoda > Architaenioglossa > Ampullariidae > Marisa > Marisa cornuarietis. The sequence goes on from SMMW01000631.1 coordinate 2,908,906, forward strand.
ACCAAAATGGGATTAGTTATCTAATAAATTTTCTGTAGAGTTGCAGACCTTGAAATTTATTTCGTACTTGGCATAATGATTGAGAGACTGAAATTTTCAGAGCAGTCTCTAGGTGGTTATATTTTATAAGTGGCACTCAACTAGGATTATACCCACCCTCATACAGCTATGCATTAGTGAGCTACCTATCCATCATGCAATCATATTCCCTGTACATATCTACATGAAAGTTTAAACATGCATCCAAACTGAATTTTCAACTGAAAATAGTCATTGTTGTAAATCATAGGCAAATTTCTTTGACTAGTAAGTCATGTTTTAGTCTCTGTGGCTCCATGTTTTGTGATATCTGTTGACAGATTTCTGCATGCACACCTGCAAGTCAGGATATTATGGGCAAGATTGTGCATATGAGTGCAGCTGTGATGAGATTGCTTCTGACTGCAGTCCCATTGATGGAACATGTCAATGTCGACCAGGCTTCACTGGGTCTGATTGTCACAGTAGGTGCATTATATCCCTTACTTATCTTTTACGAACATTGTACATCATGGCAAATGTCAGGGTGAAGAGAGAAAGAGTTGTGGAGAGAAAAAGAGGGAGGCAGTAAGAGTGGAGCTGAGCATGGGAGATAAAAAATTTTAAGATGTAAGAGCTCCAGCCTATATAAAAAAATGATATGTTGAAACCATCAGGTGCACACTGCATATCTATAGATGGGTATCCATGGAAATCCATAGACATGGATAATCTTTGCACATGATCACAATGAGAATAAAGCAAGAGGAACAAGGGTTAAAATTAGACTTAACATGCTTCATTTTTGTGCTGGTGTAAGTGATGTGCAAATTGCTTGATAAGTTGTGTAGTTATTTCTTCATATTCCATTGTGAATTAATTATTTTGAAAAAAGAACTTCTTGTACACAGAGAAAAAAAACAAAAATAACAGAAAAAAGAGTTAATTTCCATATATTGTAGACCTCAGCAAACCGTTAGTATATAACATGCCAATTCAGTGGTTTCCTGAGCTATTGTAATAAAGAATTCACCACAATGTGTGTGTGAGACAGTCTGCCCTTCGAACACCTATGGAGTGAACTGCTCATCAACCTGTGACTGTTCTAACCATGGTTCCTGTGACAACTTTGGCCATTGCCTCTGTGAACCTGGTTACACTGGGAACAGATGCCAGACAGGCATGCCATCTTCTTTTTCCTCTTCATATGTTTGTTATGCCAGGTTTATTATATTGTGTGCTAGTAAAACATGTATTTGAAAATTCAAAAATGTATCAATCTTGAGTATTTTGACTTACAAAAGTAATTAGCACAGGTACAAAAGCAGAGGTACAAACATAATATTTCTCTCCAGAGGATTACACCCAGTGTGCTTTTTAGGTTAGCAAGTATTTAATACACAGTATTTATGGCATTACACATTGTTGCGGTAGAGGGTGGCTTGAAGGCCAGTTGAAGTCCAGCTGGTTGGCAGCAGTGGTCAGTAGCACTGATTGCCATGCAAGTTTTTGTTGTCCAGAGGGGATGGAGGAAGCCACAGGGAGAAGGAGGGGGCCACACCCAACCTCCTCTAGGTAGACCCCTGTTGTTCCAGGGAAGAAGACAGAAGTTACCAAGGAGAATTTTCACTAAAATCCTAGCTCTTAATCGTTGGGTGTGCTACCTAATCTAACATCTCGCGTTGTGTTCTGTTTTCCATTTGCATACTTTGATACTTGGATCTAGCCAACCTTGGCATCCACAAAAGACCCTGCTTTTTACAACATTGTGTTTTCATTAGCACATTGTTCAGCTCCATATCAATGGTTTCTCAGTCTTCATGTGTGTTCTGTGTTCCACAACTGCATTAGTTCATAATTAGACCGTGCATGAGATGACACAAGATTCATCTGGCCAAGGAATATCTGGTTATTTTATTAATTTGATGAGGACAAATGTACAGTATGTGGTGAGTCACATGTACAAAGAAGTTTGTAAATTTATAATGGATTTATTTACATTATTCATCTGCATACTAGTTTTATCCTATTCTATCCATACCTAACTTACACCACCAGTACCTAGAACTTTATCTTCTAATGCATAATTCTACTTGAGTGACCAAACACGAACAGCTAATGGAAGAGAAAAAGGATTTTGAGGTACATGAGTCACTTAACAGCAAACCAGAATACCTACATGGCACGGTACAATAGTTCTCCTGCACTCAAAATTAGGAAAACTTAAGAGGAAAAAGAGGGATTTTGAGGTATATGAGGCACTTGACAGCCGACAAGAACACCGGCACAGTACAATGGTACTTCTCTCTCACCCAAAATAAAAGGTAACAAAATAGATGGAATTTTAAGGTATTTGAGGTACTTAATAGCTGAAAAGGACACCTACACAGTGCAGTGTTACTTCTCCTGCACTTAGGGGAAAGTGAAGGGAAAGGGATTTCAAGGTATGTGAGCGATGACTGCAGACTAGAACATCTACAGGATGGAGTGGTACTTCTCCTGTACTTGAAATAGGAAAAAAGGAAAGATTGACCCCACATGATGCAGCAAACAGCATGTAGGCACTGCATTGTTCATGCATTTTATGCAAAACAAATCAGGTGCTGTGTCACCTGCTTCAGAGTCACTCACCTCACTTATGTGATGCCTGCACAGCTGACCAAGGGCAGGGAGGGGGTGCATAGTGGAGGGAAATGAAGTGCTGTCAGCATACATGCTGTTCCAAACAAGTACCCCACTACAGTACAGATTTTGTGTTTGTCACCTGACTCACCTATAGGTCTTTCAGACATTAGCAACACCACAGCATATGCTGCACAAGCAAAATGTGATCAGAACTGTTTGCTAAGAAAAGTATTTTTCTTGCTATAGGTGCCCAGAAATGTTCACACTGTAATGTATGATAGTGCTGGATGGTTTGTGCCTGCTGTGATGAGTTTCTTAGCATGCTTATAGGATATTAGCCTGCAGTCTTGTCACTGAACAAATAATAAAAGAATTTTTAATGCAACAGCTTGTGAACAAGATGTGAAGTGGGGCAAAGACTGCTCACAAACTTGTGACTGCTCAGGTCAGCAGTGTGACTTTCATGATGGCATTTGTCAGTGTGATCCTGGGTACATGGGTCAAAGATGTGATCAAAGTGAGCAGCCTGTTTTATTCTTAAGGAACTCCGAAAATATCATATGATATGATGAACTGCTTCTGAATCTCTGTTATATATATAGTTGCTACGTTAAGTGAAGAAAATGTTCTTACAAGTATTCCTTTTGAAATGTGAACTGAAGAGTTATTGTGATGCTAGAATGACTATATTGTGGTGCTCAGTTATGCTGGTGATGTGATAGCTGTAAAATAAAACAATAAAAAAGCCTGAAACTGTCATAAATGCATATAATCTTGCATCATATTTAAAACATTGTGTAAGTATACACTGATGAATATACATAATAATAATAATAATAGTGAAGATTTGTATAGCGCATATTCACACTCGTAGAGAGTATGCTCTTAGCGCTTGACTTTATAATGATGATAGAAATTGTACAACACGTTCCCCCATGTGAAGCTCAATATGTTATACATGAAAGACTACTAACAAACTGACAGTCAACCTTACAAGAAACACAAACATTGGTGACAGATGACACCATGGCAAACACTAATGAATCTGTAAATGAAGACTTTTTAAAAAAAAAAGAAAAAAGAAAGCCATTGCATTTCCTTTCTGTGCTGGTTATAGGTTGTGATGCACAGCACTATGGACAGGGGTGTGCCCAGCAATGTCTGTGCAAGAATGGAGCAGCATGTGACCCAGTGAAGGGACTTTGTAGCTGTTTAGCAGGATGGGATGGCATTAACTGTGACCAGCGTGAGTTCATATTCCACAGGATAAAAAAAAGATGTGTGATCCATGGCTACATTTAAAAAAATTGTGTCTAGTACCAAGAGTGCTACACTATCTTTGGCCTGCATATTTACGTGAGTGCTTTCTTTCTGCAGCATGTGCCATAGGAAAATATGGTCAAGGATGTCAGCTGTCATGCTCTTGTCCACTAGGAATAGCATGCAATGGGGTGTCTGGAGCATGTTCTTGTCCATCTGGATTCATGGGGCCCTTCTGCAATATCAGTACGGTTTTTAGTGGTTTCTGTGATGCAAGAATTTATTTTGTCTGATAATCTTATAAAACATCATATTTACGTCATAAAGTATCTTCAATCCATGCAAAAAATTTCCCTCAAGTTTTTTTTTTATAATTTGGCCTTGGTTTACAGGCTGCCCAGATGGATTCTGGGATGTGAACTGTGTAACAAGATGTTCTTTTCTGTGTTCGGCTGGTTGTCTACGAGATACTGGCACATGCAAGTGCACACAGCAGTCATGTCCAAAAAGTCACGTTTGTGGACTGGAGGTTTCTCTTTTTTCTTACTGAGCTGTAAATAATAATAATAATAAACACATTATGACATACTAAGCAAATCAGATTAACAGATTTTGGCAGGACAGACTACATTGATGGAGCTTGAAGATCTGAGAGAATTGATTTATAATAGATAAATATGCAATATTATTAGGAGTAGCACTCATGGTAAAATAAAGGCAATAACTCTCTTATCTTTTTTTTAAAAAATGGAATTGAACAGCATATATAGTCTTCTAGTCCTTTTAAAATGCTTTTATTAACAAATATCCAAAAAAAATCACACTTATCATCCTGAAGAGATGACTATAGTGCTTGGATGATTTCATATCTTTTTTTTTTGATACACACAAAGATCTCTTTCATACATACTGTATCCTTCTAGGCTATTAGGATCTAGTAGCATTTTCTTATTGGCAGTATTTTTATTTGATAGCTATTAATTTTCTTATAGTATAAAGAAATTTTTTACAGGGGATATGTCTTTTAAGTGCGTCTGGGCAAGTGGAAATTTCTTCCGGTAAGGACCATTGTTCTTGGAACTGTATTTGGAAACAAAAACTGAATGCTACATACTGATTTTGTTAAACCCCCATCATTGTATTAAAAAAAAATTTGCATGAGTGAATAAAGGACAGTGACATAGGCTACATTTGTAGGGTATTTATCACCTTCATATAAGGTCATTGTCTTTTATGAATTTATGTAACCCAATTTTGTGACCTATCATAGTAGTTGAGTCCTTAGTAGCCACAATTTTGGTTTTCCTGAAAAAGCATTGGCCAAAAATCATTTATTTATGAAGAAAAGTATATGGCTTTCAACTTTTTTAAATTTCGGTGTGATCTGAAATCCATTAATCTTTATCTGAAAAACACCAATTTTATGAGAAATTTGAAACATGCTTATAAACTATCAAGCCCAATTGTTTTCTGTATTTGGAGTTACTTGAGAAGTTCTCCTATGTATTAAACACCTTCTAGGAATACTGTCATCCATGGATAGTATTTATAAGTCTTATAAGTTATCTTCATGTTTTCAATTTACAGGAAGTCTAAGTGGCGGCCAGGTAGCTGGCATTGTCATTGGTTTCATCATGGGCCTTTTGGTGGTTGGGATTTCAGTGTATTTTTTCTTACGCGGACCGCAGAATGTTGTGAACAGAATGTTTTCTCTCTTCAAGGGCTGCCAGGTGTGTACCTTTCTCAGTATTCTTGTGTGTCACAGACTATGTCATGTGATCTAACTCAGTCTTTTGTTACAATGGTTAATACACAATGGCATTGTCACTTTGTAGGTAACGAGATTACTAAAGTATCCTAGCAGACAAACATCAAGTTGTGTGATCTGTTGTGTTACTGAAGTACTCGGTTTTGTCGCATACATTGCTTGTGAAGATTTTATTGTAGGAACTACTGTATAAAAATATTTAAAAACAATCTTTTAAGCAACATGTCCAGGGGGGAAACTTTAATAATTTCCTTTACTTGCCTTGTGAGTAAACTTGGGAAAGACGAAGGCTAGGAAATAAAATTATAATGCTAACATCACTGGGTGAAGGCTTTCCACAAAGAAAGCATCAGTCAGGGCCTAGCTGTGATCTCACAGACAGGAGATGGGTGCCACCAAGTACACAAGTCCAGAGAGTGGACCATGATTAGATAACCACCTCAAACAGGATGTCGTGCTGGACCAGCAGAGGTTCGGATCAACGACTGCATGCCTCACCGGCAAACTCCAGGGTGGGGGAGCAGCGAAAAGCATGCTACTATACATACCACCTATACAGCTTTCAAGAGAGGTAAGTTCTGTTGGAATATGGAACACCTGAACATCAGTGGGAGGACCATAGGCAGTCTGCACTTTGTAGACGACAGGATCTGATGGCAACAGTGACGTGCAAGACCTTACCAGCAGAATGACAGAAAGTATGAATGCTATTGGAACAGAGATCAGCACTGACAAGACCTAGGTAATGTTTAACACCATTGGCAATTTAAAGCAGAGATTTCTATGCTTTTGGGGACAGCTCGAGGAGGTGAACACCCTCAAATACTTAGAAGCCACCCTTTCCTAAGATGGCAGACATCTGCACCAGGATCACAACAGCAACAGTGCACTGGCCAGGCTTGGCAAAGCAACACCATCAGGTTTGTTACCAAATACAAACTGTACACGTGCCTCATTGTTTCCATCCTACTGTATGGAGAGGAGAATCCAAGTGTTTGAGACAAAGCGCCAGAGGAGGCTGCTCCAAATATTGTACATGGAACACAAGATAAATAACTGTTTAGAGCATAATCGCCACACTTATGGGACACCAGGAACTCCTTTCATTACTGAAGCAGCTTGTTTCAGCCATTTGACTAGAGACCATCTAGCACCATTCTTCAGGGTACCTTGGAAGGTGGTCTATGGTATGGTGGACAGAGGAAGAACTGGCTGGCAAATGCAAAGGAGTGGACTGGTCATTCCATACAGGATTCCACAGGAATGGTCACCACCGCTCAAGATAGACCTAAGAAGCAACCATTGTCAGCTGCTGCATCTATTCAGTGGTTCCCTCCAGTGACTGGCACTGGTGGACCAACTTAATTGGTGGTCAGGTGGTTCTAGTCAAGGAATGAATAAATGAGTAAATATCTCTTCTTGTAATTAAAAAAAAAACCCCACCCAAATGAAACTCGTTCCATATGCATTTAAAGGTAGGTAAAAATCGTCCCATGACCTTATTCAGGTTGTTAGGAAGTGAGGTGTTAGTGACCTTACTTTTCTCGGGGTCACCTTTACTTGAGAGCGGCACCATCTCCTCTCCCTCGCTGCCTTACCTTTCCCAACCCTCTTTGGAGTCAGGTACCCATTACTGCCAGCTGGGTTGACAGGGGGAAATGGGTATCAAACCAGCATGCCTCTCACTTAGGATGCCAGCGCTCTAACCACAAATATACACGTGCTAGTATGTAAATGAATGATATCAACCTTGACAGGCTGTGTAGAAACAAAGCTGAGGGTAAGTTAGTTTCCTGGTTTGCATGCACTAACAGAAATGAGTAAAATAACTGAAGTAGTTCATATGCTGGATTCTTTATGTTCTTGTTAATAACACTAATGGTTATTTGAATATTGTCTGCTGCATGAACATAATATATGGCTGTTGTAATCATGTTTCAGACTGCTCAGACAGATGAAGGAAACATTGTTGGCACTGAAAATCCCGTTTATTCACCGGAATAACTAAAAAAGTTATGAGGGACCACTGAAAATTCTGTGTATTAACTGCAGTCACTATCAGACTTAAAACACAACACTCAGATGATTGGACTCAGTTGTCAACGAGTTGTTTGGGAAATACACACAGATACTGAAGCCAATGGTTACAAGTACTACTACTTTTCCAGCAGCTGACATAGGAGTCAATATTAAGGCTGATAGGTATTTTTTTATGGAAACAAGCTGACATCCTGACCTGATTAGGTCAAGTGTAATGTTATTGATTCCAAAATGTTCAAGTGGAGCAGTCAAAAGTGTAACTTTTCTGAATTCTATGAATTACAATGTGGAAACCTTCCTTTGTATGTTTGACAGCTTATTTTTCCAAATATGCAACATACATTCATTAAAATTGATAACGTATTACTTTAGCTCAAATCTTTATTTTTGTTCCACATTTTCGTGTGTGATGCATTTCTATCTAATAAAGAAATATTATTTTACACAAACCTTTTTTTTCTTTTCTGCAGCGTTGGAAACAAATGTGACTAAAATAAACATGATAAAATGAATTTTAAATAGCCAATGTTGTTCAAAGCATTTTTAAAGTATTGCACATTGTGCATAACTGTGCATTACTTTAAAGCAGTCTAGAATTTCCGAGTAAATCAGCTCCTTACTTGAAAAGCAGGATTTTATGCTGTGCAGTATTAACAGATACATCCCAATTATGTAGAAGAAACAAGCATATAATTTCTGGTACATTTATCTACTGACTACACCATCATTCACCAGATATTTCTAAAAATTTGTAATGACTCCTTTTTGTCTGGCATTAGAAACAATGTCCTCTTTCTTAAAAAAATGTCAAAAATAACTTTTTTTAAATCATTTTTTTCAAAGAGATTCTTCTTCATCACTCTCATTGTCAGCCAGCTAGGGCACTTAGAACATGCTTGTAACTTGTAATGAGTCTATCAGGATCTTCCTTTTTTTATATCTACACAATTCTTGCTGGTCTCGGATTAACAGATAAATGTACAGTAGCCCTCTTAGGGAAGTGTTTTCTTTTGTTAAAGATATCTGTGGAGTATTATTTAAAGAACACCCTAGGTATCGTCTTCAATGTTATTAGAGGGGAAAAATTAGTGTTTTACACTGAGTGAGTGGCTAAGGCTATATCATGGCAAAGCAGCATAAACAGATGTCACATGTAGAGAAAGAACAGCATGCCCCAGATGAGATCTGAACCCAGGACTGCCAATCCTTACTGTATTGGTGACAGGCACTAAATGTTGCACCATCAGACCGCACTCAAGGCTATCAGAGCAGTGTTTAATGCACCAATAAGTACAGCCTGAAATTACAAACTGTTTATGCATCTTCCCTGAAGGAAAGTCCGTGTCTTATCAATCACATGAACTCGCAAAAAACAACTCTACTAGTAATTTCTTTTATAGGCACAACAAATGCAATGAAAAACAACTAAAAATAAATTCTTAAGTTGCTGCCTATCTGAGCAAACTGAACCTATGAATTGAAGTCCATTTTCGCTTACTCCAGAGGTTTGTTTGGGCTGCCATCTTGAGATATAAGGTTTCTGATAGTTAAATCATACACCACACCTTCCACTTTCTGAACTGAATATTTCAAAGAATCAAATCGTTTACGCAGTGCATCATTTTTCAAGTTTAGAAGACGAAATCCTGAATCCAGCTCTGAAAGAAACCTGGCGATCTTGACTGGGCGTGATACATCACCAGAGACCACTGCATTAACTGCAAAGCGACTCTGAAAAGAACACAGTTTCAGTCATTAGAAATAGAAGTATCTAATTGCTGATGTTGTTAAAGAATGCCAACATTCATAGATTTTCGCATTTAACTTGGCGAGTTCAGGTAATTACATCGATACAATTACATACAAAATGAGATTTTTGCTGATACAAAAGCTTTTCTTCAAAAAATAGGAAACATCCCTAGGTTCAGGATGCAGAAGACCATTTCTCTAATATCTATACTTTCATCTTGGTCATAGTTTTGTAGTAGGTAGCAGTTAAACTAGCATATTTCAGCTTTAACTCCTATTAGCTGCTTTGAAAGAATCCTTACCAGCTCTGATGCCATAGTCAATAGTCCCATGAGGAAGTCATCAAGATCCAAATGAAAGCCCTCTTTTCTACTGATTTTTACTGAAACCAACAGACAACGTGTTTGTTTTCTTTGTTTGTGTTTGATTTTGTTTAAACAAATGAAAGATATTCAAAATCAACCAAAATGTAGCCACAAAAAAAAAATTGTTTAAATGTCTTCAACACTTGTCTAAACAGTTCAGGAACAAAATACATTACATAATGCCATCTAGCAACCTAAAGCAATGTACAATGACTGTAAATATGTGTAAAAATAACTGAAATATTTTCTCTCGTAAACTTAATTAAGAGAAGAAAAAACAAATCTATACCTCCTAAAATGTTTGCTGTTTCCTGGATGGTGATCAAGCGCTCCTGAGTGAGATAGACTTTCATAGCTGATAAATATGCCAGTCGTTGCATGACAAATCGCCAGTGGTCATGGTACCTAAGAAAAAAATGACCAATGCTGGATGTTAATATGTCCTTAACAAAAGAGATGTATGTATCTGAAGTTATCATTAAACTCACTGTACTGCATATGAAACACAAGAGCTTTGTTTTGTTTGTGTTGACATATTAACTTTGTCTCTCAAAGCCTTAAAATCTTTAAAAAAAAAACAAAAAACAAAACACAAACAAAACAAAGCTATTAACTGGTAGATCATTTTAATAATACCTGTAATACTGATCCTCAGGTATTTTTGCAGCTAACAGATCAAACTGCTCTGTTACTTTCTCAAACAAAGTCTTTGTCTTCTCACACAATATTACTACTGAAAGAGAAATGGGAACAATATTTCAGTTAGATCACCCTGTAAGAAAGTTGTACAACATGAATCTGAAAAATCAATATTGGGTATCAGTTATATAATAGAGCTGAAGCAGTGATGGTTCTCTTAAATCTGTTCTCATTAAAATTCAAGGTCTTAGAAACGTAAGGTAAAGCCACCCTGTCTTCACCAATAGCCATGGTCCTTTAATGAAGGTCTGATAGCCCTATGCATGTACGTGTCTGTGTGTAAAAACAAAAACATTAATAAGTTCAAAACTTTTATACTGATTAGATTAGAAAAACAGGATGTCAAAAAAGTCACTATTTTAATCAAAAGTAATTCATTTTTCATCCCAATAATAATCCTGTTGCGATTTCTTTCCTCTTGTTATAGCACAATTTTATTGTTGTGTTTAATCTGATTACATTTTTCCTTTTTCTTGTTTTTGCAAATTTATAAAAATTCGTTGTTTGAATTAGCAAACCATTTTCAGTGTCTGTCTGATGATGAATTCCTTGCAATAAAGTCTGAATCTCTCTTGCTGTCTGCTCTAGATCTCTCACCCGCTCACGAATTTCCTGTAGAAAGAGGTTTATGCAGTCAGTTATTACAACTGATTATTAACTAGTTCTGCATGTAATATGCTGATATCTCTTTCTTTTACACACGCACAGAGGAGAATAAAAAAAGACATAAAGGAAAAGGAAATTACTACGTTATTACTTAATGTACACTATAACATAAAGTTCAGTATATAGGGCCTACTATAAAACGATGTCGAGTAGAATGAATGTATTAAATGACGATACTCATCCAGATATGATTATGGAGCTGACCTCACGAAGCGTATAATCAGCGTCTAGAAAAGCCTGAAATTCAGCAAACATTTGTGTAGTCGACATTTTGGTGGCACCTCGCTGAAGCAGACGGTAGTAGATTGATAATTTTACCAGTGGTGATACGAGCACGCCTAGATCGAAGATTAAGGGACACAATTTACCGTTATAGAATTTGGAGTACAGGCCCCTTATTTGACACACACACACACACACACACACACTTCTATAATATGTAAGTCTGTGCGCACACGTACAGTCACACACCTTAATAGTACAGATAATCTGCATCTTTTGTGCAACACAGAAAGACATAGAGCTGGGCCAAATGTAGGTGTAGCGGGAGCGCGTGTTAAACAGCTGTAGTATGTTTATATACTGCATAATTATATAGATATAATTGGTAAAAATATGACAAACGGATACTGTTTCCAAGGAAGGCGGCAGGCGCTCAATTTATACTCACTCCCAGCTTGGGGAGGTAAAAAGTAACAATAAACAAACTCTGTCCGAGTCTCCATAACTTCGAATGAGTACGCTTTAAACCACAGACTTGTAATACAAGTCCGTGCTTTAAACCCTTTAAAGAGGATCTGCTGCATGGCGCCAGCAGCTGCGCGCAATGTTGCGAGTTTGCGACTATATATAAGCAAAGGTAGTTGGATTTTACAAGCACGTTAATCGCACGAATATGGACCGCGCGACATGCGACCACACCACACAAATCATTGCACGAACCACTATGGTTCACAGGTACCAGAATATGCAATCGTCAACATCACAACCAGTAACGACTATACTTTTTATTATTAATTATTATTAAAGTAGATTTATACAGCGCAATTTTCAACCCCAGAGTCGACTTAATGCGCTTTCAAAAAAAAAAAAATTGACACAGAAACCATGTTCAAACAAAGACCACACAACAAACAATTATACAGAGACATTGCAACAAACAAAAATACAAGGTAGAAAAAGAAAATACCGGACACAAACATGAACATAACATCTAAAGGATAACATTGAGAGTCATGGTGTGGTGGAGTCTACACCTGTGAGCAAACCATTCGACGAATGTCAGCAGACACAGTCACAGCATGAACGTTGTAGATCAACGAACGTTGTAGATCAACGTTCATGGTCACAGTGAGTGAACTCAATACGCCCAGAGCACGCATTTAGGGTGAGCATTGTTGCCTCGTTCAAGAAATATGAATTGAAAAGACATCAGTCGTGTGGTAAAGTGCATGGCCTCACATGTCGGCAACCGCACGTGGGCAGTATTTGCGCACTTGCTGCACAGAATCGTTTTATTTGTTTGTTTGTTGCTGTTTTTTTTTTAAAGATCACATGCTCCATCTCTCTGGAGGTTGAGAAGGGCTAGTTTTGTCCTTGACTCGGCTAAACTAAATTTGAGGACGGTTCACAGCGCGGGCATTAGGCTGCCGATGGACAGGTGTAATATCAGTTTTCCGATGGCTTTGACATCTACCGCAGCGGAACTGTTTATCTTAGGATCTTAGTTGTTCAGCTTTTAACGACTGTTTGTCTATTTGTTAATCTATCTTTTGTTTAATTCTTATTGCGAAATAATTATTATTCCTTGCTTTAATTTTTTGATGCGGATCCAGTGTCGTATTTCTAATGTGTAGAGCTGGAGTTAGCACTGATCATTTAATCACTGTCAATAAACATTTCCATCGCTGTTAGTCAAAATATCATTGACCATGATGTCGTAAGTAAACTTCTCTACACAGATGTCGCTGTGGAGAGAGTGGCAGTTGTCGCTAAGGACCATCAGTTCGCTGTCCCCTCCTTAGATTTACTCAAGTATCCCAGGAGAGCCTCCCCCCCTCCAGAGACGCAAGCCGCCTGCGCTGGATCAAAGCTGGAGCCATCTTGACAACCACATAAACCAGAGCGACACACGGAGTTCTGCAGACGACACTGGGTGCTTAGTCTACAAGAAGCTCCATAGAAACCAGCTCTGTGTCATCTTTAGAATCTTCGGAAGAAACGGTTATGGTCTCATACAGAAAAGACCAGCAGTCGACGGGAAAAGTTGCAGAAGAAAACAAAAAGTCAAATAGTCCTGCGAAGCAAAGATGCAACGGAAAAAGCACCGGCCTACATAATAAACACGAAAAACACAACAAACTAAGAAAAATACAAAAATTGCGGAGAGCCGCCTCCCTCAAGCCTGCTAAGCGAGGGGACGCCACTCCACTTAAAATACCAAAGTGTCGATCGGAGGTTCGGTGATTCTTTCCGCTACTGCTCTACCCTGGCCAAGGGCAAATGGCCATATCCCTTTGTAGCTACCGCTGTGTAGGCCAAAGGAGAACACCCTGACAAAAAACGGGATGTCAACGCCGCATCTGTTCGTAACCATGCAGGCGCACATGGTCCAGCTGGTCAGTACAAGAGATCGGGTACCTGTTTGCCGAAAGGCGACTGGACCGGATACAGATAAGATAGAGGTGGGAGTAAACCCACACATATCATGTTGTACGTACGTGATGTGCAATAAAAATAATAAATGAAGATTTTTATAGCGCATATTCACACTCATAGAGATCATGCTCTTAGCGCTTAAAACAAGGAAGAGACATGGACTAAATGGATAGAACACGAGGGACGTAAGAATAAACGACAATACTGACGACAAACAGAAAAAGAGATGGAAAACAAAAAAAGACACCAAGTAACAGAAACATAGAAAATATAGTGATTCTGCAGAGAAAGATGGGTAGACAAGTAACAAGAGCAGAAGGTGGAGGGTAAGAAGGACGGTGACCGGACACTTAATCCCCAGACAGTTAATCCCTGGCCACTTAATCCCCAGACACTTAATCGTCAAAAATCGCGATACAACACTCAAAACTGCTATTTTGTGAACTTGAAATATTATAACAGTAAGAGAAATGTGTCGCGTGGTAACTCTAACAATCGCCCATTGTACAGTGATATGAGGCAATGGATCGTCTTCTGTACCTCCGATCATTAGCTTACCTGTCATATTGATTAACAACACTTTTCATATCATATTGTTGAAGAACATTGACTTTAATTGCTCACATGAACGTTAATGTTATAGATGTTGAAGTTAAGTATTATTTTAATTGTCAAACTTATTTTGATGTTTACATGAAAATAATTAATTGAATTTGAATTAAATTTTTCATTCACTTCATAATTTTTTGAGTTTCATTTTGAGGATTGTCTGTGGATTAAAAGTCTAGGGGAATTTAAGTGTCTGGGATTCAGAAGGACTAGCATTGTATGGACTGTGTTAGGAGTAATGCTCAAGGAAGAGGTGCGTTTTCAGTGCAGATTTGAAGGATTCAGTTGTAGGAAGGTGGCGGATATGGAAAGGGAGAGAGTTCCATTGTTTTGCTGCACAGTAACCAATAGAACACAGCAAAACTAACAATAATGATTGTAAAGGACCGAGCGCTTTGTCAATTTGGCCAAGCTGAGCAATCAGCGGCTAGCTGTCTCTCACGCACGTTTTGATGACGTCACATAGCTCATTATTAGGTGAACAGTTTAACAGTGACGTCAGCAGATAAAAACCCGGCGTCATCGATCGTTGTTAGCAGCAGTCAATTGACCGGAACCACTCTTTAGAAAAATTAGTAAAATAATTAATAACAATTTAGTACATATTTTATGTCTTTCTGTGTGCATGCAATTTAAAAACAATTTACACCATTATAGCCAAGAAATAATTGATTTTTGTAGCCTGAAGTTTGGTATGTATGGTGATAAAAAGCACGTGCTCCTTTTAAGAGAAAAAGACGACGACGACTACGTAGAAAAATGAAACAAGAACAAGAGATTTTATTACTTGTTATTTCAGTCTCAGCACGGCCTGGTCCCAGGCTCCTGCATTGAATATACACCTTCTTCGTGTAAAGTTGCTCGTTTTGAGAAGATTCTTTAAACTACTCAAACACACAGAAACTTCTAGTTCAGAAGTAAAATAAGTTTTATTGCTTATGTACCCTGGGCGCTTTACTAGGTCGTCGTTAATAAGAGAACTGAAGACAAATTCCATTACTTGCCTGCATGATGCTAGTTCACCATATCTATAAGAGTTGACTGCCCTTTATTAGTTCAAGCGTAGTCTTCGTTCTATCATACAATTGGGATTATCCTTGCCGGGTGTTTGTTTCAAAATCGACATGATTAAGAATTGCTGATACAGTCTTTTAACATTAGTGCTTGCTGGGGCGCAAGGAAACCAGCGATGACTGGTCAAACATCACACCGAGCGACAATCAGAACATGACAAAGCGACATTCAGTCAAACACGACAAAGCAATAGTCAGTCAAACATGAAAAAGCGACAGTCCATCAAACATGACGAAGTAACAGTCCGTCAAACATGACAATGCGATAGTCAGTCAAACCTGACAAAGTGATAATAAAAAATGACAGCAACAGAATCAGTGGCAGCAACACAAACGTACAGATTTTTTGTTCGCCAGCGTAGAAAGTTGATACACTTTCGCGTTTAATGCACGGCAATTTTTTAAAAACACTTTGATGTTGAAGTTCAACCAGTTGCCGCTTTTCTTCTTTCTCCACCTATTGGTTGTTTAAAATACACTTAAATGATAAAAGCAAATGAGAATGAATATTTACATTTTTGCCTTATGACGTGGTCCAACTATATCTTACTATATACATATAAGAAAACAAAAGTAAAGCGACATTTAAACCTGCTGTCGTTCTTAATACTTTTTGTTCAAAAATTACAATCTAAGTTTTCAGCGATGTTTGGCTTGAAAGTCCCAAATACTATTAAAACAAATGAAGAGATGAATGTGGCTGCTGAGGTTAACAATAAGGTTTCCTTCTTCAGAACGTCTGGGTAAATATTTGTTTGTAAAAAAGATAAAGCTGCTTAGAAGTGTCTTTGATGCACGTCACAGACGTCACTTATGTTTGCTGTTACCAGCGCCACCCAGCAGCGCCTTTTCGAGGCCAAGAGTTGGCGACTCTACCAGCAGCGAGAAGACGAAGGACACCATGTAGGTTAGAACCGTGACATAGATTGTTAGCTCCGCCTGAAGAAATAAGAATGACAACAACAGTAATAGCTGTTAATTATTTTTTAAACTGTGACGATTTCGGCTTTATTGTGTCATTTATTATGAATTAATTATTCATTTACAGAAGTAAATATTGCCATTTTGTGTGGCCTGCCACCCACCTATCCATTTATATCCTTCCAATCAGATATCAATTCATCTGTCTATTTATCTTTTCAATTACATATGTATCATTCTTCACCCAATCAGTCTTTCAGTTTCTGCATTAGTGATGGAATGTTTATTAATGAGTGAGACTGCGATCACAATGGCGTTAACCTTATTATATTTATGGGCGAATTTACTTTCAGGCTAAGTAATATAGTACAATTTTAAAAATTAATTTACTCGTTTTTCTAGATTTGTGCTGGTTCCCACTGACTGCACATTTCTGTGACTGTCATGGGCTCAGCTGTGGAAAAGCAGAGCTGTTTACTTTGCCATTGAATTTCCCACTAGTTACCATAGTTACAATATTTATTGTGCTCACCACAGTCCAGGAAGAAAGATGGAAAGGTGCGATTTCGTTGCCCAAAACGACGTAGAACGTAATGAGGTGAAACAGGTAGGCCCCGTATGTGAGTCGTGATAATGGCGCCCAGCCCCTCCAGGACAAGAACGTATTCACAAAGCCTGTGTGTGAAACGTTATAATAACATTAGATAATGTCTACGTCACGTCCGTTTTAGGGATGACAAATACGTAATCGATCTCCTAGGTTTTGGCAGGCTGGAGTGTAATCTTCACGTATTACTGGCCTGACTGGCTGACCTATGCTTGCGTCTTACAGGATAGCATTTAATGTCTTCGAACTATCAATTGTTTTTCTTGCTGGTCTATGTCCTTCTGGTCTTGCAGACTGATATGCAATATTTACATATCTACATTCTATCAGTATTTGTAAATCCCCGTAATATCGATATACGTCCTAATGATCATGCAGCCTGGCAGTCACATTTTTTCCCCCCCGCATGGAGAGAAAATTTTCTTTAAAAATTTGAACTTCTTACTGTTAATTTCCAAATCGCAGAAGGAACTTATTTTGATACAATGCAGGCTAAATAATATATATTTTTTTCTCTTTCTTCACGACACCAACAAATTGTCTGTCGTCAAACTTTTCATGTCAGACAAAAAAACAAAAAACAAAAAACAAACAACAAACAAAAAACAAAACAAAAACAAACAAACAAACAAACAAAGAATTCATCTTCCTTAAAATAACAATTAATCCTCTTCACCAATTTCGTCACATCGCGACTTTCTCCACTGCTATTGCGATATGTCGTGGGTTGGCATAAGAAAATAAAGAATTTTTGAGGACACGTGAAGGCCAGCAGAAACCACAGAAAAACTTTAGACACTCAGATATGTATAAATGTACAGTATTGTATAACATCATCTTGGCTATCCACTCCCCTCCTTAAAAAAAGTAGTAACTCCTAAAGGCATAACATGTGTGTGATGGTACATATAAATTTACCCTACAATAATATTTCATTGTGTAAGAGATAAGCTGTATTTGGTTCGATCTTTTCTATCACAGGTCACTTCATGCTGGCCTGTTAGGGTTGATGAAATCTGATACTATTCAAATCTGATTACTCGCGTTTAAGATAAAATTCACACAGAGCAGAGAAAATAAAAGGAGACACAACCGTACCTCCATATTCCGTGCAACAAGCCAGTATGACCCAAGCCACTGCGCATGCCCACGCTGGTCGACTGAGAGTCTCGTACACGGCAAACTGGTTTGAATTCCAGGCAAGATGCAGAGTCTTGTCCAGTCCTTTGACGGTATCAAACTGCACGTAAACAGCCGCTAGACCTATAGCCGTTGCCAACAGCCATCCTAACAGAACGAGAAGCTGAAAAAGGAGCACTGAACTCAATAAGAAATGTTAGGCTTACCAGGTATGAAGGTGACAAGGTTGTATACACATACAAATATTAGCATGGAATTTCATCAAAATGGAAAAGTATGTTGACTATGTTCACCCAGATTTGGGGGAATCAGTATTGAGCTTTGCCAAATTATTAGAAAATAAAACTAGACTTCCTCATCACATATTAAAATAAATGATGTACTGATAAGGATAGTAAATGGCTTGAAAAATATTTGAAAAGAGTAATATTACGACTGAAAATTTCCGTTTCTACGCCACTCTCTACTTTGTCTGTCTTTGTTTTTTATTGTCTTTCTGTACCGCTAAAGATTACTTCCTCAGACAGCTTGACAAAGTAGAATAAAGTAAATGGCAACGTTCTATTACATGCATCTGCAGCAAGTCGCTTATGCAGACAGATTTTTGCGATTCTTTCTGCAAGATATGGGAGGGTAGGGCGAACAATCTCTCGACTGAAGCTGGGCAAAAACTCCGAGACTAGTTTCTCAATATTCAAAAATTTACATAAACAGACTAATCTTACAATCGAGTATTCGTAGCATTTCTCTCTCTCTCTCACTCTCTCTCACACACACTGTCTATATCTTTGCTTATATATCTCTCCCAATCATCTCTACCACTACCATTAACTCTTATCACTTTAAGCCAGTCCCATGTTTTGTATCATCATAACCAAGTCTCGCTCTGTCTCATTCCATCTGTTCTTTCGCATTCATTTTCAACAAGAGCTCTTGTCATCACTCACCACCATTTGTTATCCTTTTCACATCAATGTCACTTCTTCTCTTTTATCACAATAATACAATCCCATTCTTCCTTTGTATTTCTGTCCCATTTTCTCCTGATAGGCACAAGAATTTGTGTGACAAGCGTGCGATAGTTGGTTTACCCACCCGTTGCATTTTGTACTTGCATCCAGTTGAGTGCAACACGTAGCCCAAGAGAACTCCGATTACAAATGGCGCGACACGGGTCCAGGGAGGAAAGTAGACTTCCTTCATAAACTCTGTCTGCGTATTTCTGCACAAAAACATTCAAGACTTAGCAGACAGCACTAAAATCGAGTTTCTATAATTCTTAACAAACTCTCCAACTGCGTCCCACCTTCGCCTGTTCAGGAGTCCCAAGCCGGTAAAGTGCTGTGCACGAAATAATGAACACGGCCATTTCCGGTGTGCACACTGGCGCCAGCGCGTTAACCGAATTCTAAAAATATAAGATACTTGTTTTATCACAAACAAATTGTTAGAGAAAATATTTGAATCACGCCTGGAGCGTATATGTATATCTAGGATTCGCATTTGGACTGGCGGAAGTGCTAAGCGTTGACTTAATCCTGAAGATATCAGCTATTTTTTAAAATAACAAACACATTGTTAGAGAGAATTACGTAGACAGAAAATTTGTGGCATGACGCCTGTAACATAAATGCATTTTCACTTTGTGTGTTTTTTTTTTAACAAAAGAAGTTATGTAGAGTTGTCTTGTAACGTGAAGACTCCATTAACTCCAATTAGTCAAAAGGTGTGGGGCCCTTTGTGGGATGAATTCCTCTCTCAGTACTCGGCGTGCTGGCTTATACAATATTTCTATACAAATCATTGTCCCGTCTAGACGAAGGTGTGTGGAGTGGTGCTTGTCCTATCTGGTAATGTAGGGACAAACATTATTTTTTAAAAAGGTGTTTATCAGTAGGAGAAAGAAAATGGAAATAAGTATTACCCGAAGAGAAGCTGCAGATTATCTCTTGTGATAAAAATGGAGTTTGTGACGATGTGGACGATGATCAGAGCAATGCAGAACAGAATGCCGATAGTCCTTTTCCTAGAATAGGAAATAACAAACCACAGATAATAAACAAATTAGGGAGAAAAAGAAAAAACAAATCGATGATGAC
The DNA here is from genome assembly GCA_004794655.1 of Marisa cornuarietis. Taxonomy (NCBI): domain Eukaryota; kingdom Metazoa; phylum Mollusca; class Gastropoda; order Architaenioglossa; family Ampullariidae; genus Marisa; species Marisa cornuarietis. The sequence continues at coordinate 2,929,203 of SMMW01000631.1, forward strand.
AGATGAAAGTAAAGAAGGAAATAGCAGAAACATGAGATCCGGAAAGAGAAATAAAGACAACAATAACAACAAAATTTAGCTAAAACTTTCTTACCCAAACGCCCATGGCACGAGCATAAGGGGAGCAATGATATAGAACTGCATGTCGTCAGAGAGGTACCAGCTCCAGCCCATACACTGTTGTTTGAAAAGAAGCGGTGAGAATAGAATGTACGCGTCCTTCAAGTTTGGCTTTAAGTTAGTATTCAATAACATTCTAAAGTACCTCCTGTAATGTTCATTAAGTGACTAAAGTTTAGACGCAAGTGGTAAATAAGACGTACACTGTGTTGAAACACCCAAGGTGTCGAATTAAAGAGAAAAATTGTCAGCTGCATGCAAGTAATCATTAGAAAAGATTTTCATCCTACTAGTATTTAAAACATATGACAGTTGACTCGTCTATTCATAAAGGAAAACTAGAACAGGCACGCGAACGTACATGCAAGCATACACAAAAACAGGCACATGCAAAGACAGAAACACACAGATAAACACAGAATACTGAATATGATGTTTCTCTTACCAGTTTCGATATATCAACAAGATTGTTGACATAGAGAATGTTAGCCCACCAGTACTTCTTGCAGTTCTGCAAGGCAACTGTGTGCGAATTGTCGTAGGGACCGCTCATAAGGTATGGCATTATTCCGGCATAAAACATGAGAGCGACCATATACAAAGGTGTTAACCTAGGACAAAGACCAACTCCAGTGGGTCAGATAAGGTCAGTTCTTTAACTGCTGCAAAGTAGTTTATTCAAATAAAGGTAAAAAGCTTAAAAGAAACGAATCATTTACTTATTCATTTCTTCATTTATTAGTAATTCACATAAATACGTGTTTTTGTCGAGGTTTGGAACCTGACAGAAATCGTGCCTCTACCTTTTCTGTGTTATCGGAAGTTTCTTTTTTTTCTAAACCCTTCTTTTACTCTCTGACCTTGTTTGCTTAGGCTCTTAACATTTGTAATAGTCATTGCCAATGTCATTTTTGTTTCTTTCACTCTCTTTACCTCCAGAATCGATGTACGTAGTACAGAATCATGTTTCTGCACGTAATGCCACCAGCCTTTTGTGTCTGACGTAGAAACAGGTATGAGGTTAGGCAACCGCTGCAAAGATGGAGAACAAAAATTCGGACGATGTAGCTAAAACGTTGGCGATCCTAATGCAACTGATTACTAAAACAGACATCAAAGAATTTTTCTGTGTTCGGGAAGTACTTGTGTTTGTCTTTAAACGTTTGCGATGACTTACCTTAAAAGGAAAAAGGTATCAACAGAAAGTGTTCCACTGATTAAAGGTGTCATTGTCCAGTCTTGTATCATAGTGATTACGGCTGCCGTATTTCCTAAAATGATCAAATGTAAATTCAGGCCACATTATTATTGTTTTCACGTAAATACGACATTTTTCTCTAAATTTCTTTTGCTTGTCCTTTCACTCTGGGACAAAATGTACTGCTCTCGTTCTGGCGAAACGGGAGCGATATATATATATATATATAGATTTTTTGACATTAATCATAGTGCGAAGATTGTGTTCAAAGAATGCATTTTTTAGTTTCTGAATGATTTTTTATGTGCTTACGTGGCTACACACACTTACCTACTGCGTTGGCTGTATTAGTAGACGGCAGGGCAAAGCAATGACCCAGGATGACCCACGTAATGGTAATGACTCGGATGCCGTGGAGGCAGGACAGGTCCCCTTGACCTCGCTCAAAGCTTAATAGCTTACTGCCGTTTTGTAGTACCGAGAAACTCAACAGCAGTTTGGAACACAGACCTTGTAACAAAAAATACGAACAACAGACCGTTAAACGTCAGAAGATATGAATAACATACTCTTTAACAGAAAATGTGTACGAGAGTTTTAGAACAAAAATGGTAAGTCACACTTACAGCTGCATCAATAATGTCGGCGTTCTTAAAAAAACCCTCATTCTTTACCCTATTATGTGCTTTGTAGTGATCAGGAAAGCGATACAAGTTTATTTATAACAGCAAGTGTTTAGTACACATAAATAAATGTACAAACCAGTAAAAAGTGTTCAAATAAATTAAAAAGAAAATTTTAGATTTTTCAAAAATTTAAACGATGAGTATGATGAAATTGCGAAGTGCAGTCTAAGTAAAGGCTATAGGACAAAACAAGAGTGAGTTATGACAAGGCACTGAATGCATTGTGTTGACCTGTATTGGACATGTGTGTCTATTCAAGCAATGTTAATAACTCAGTTCTATAGTGGAAACAGGCTACTCATTTGAGGAAGCTAAGATAAAGTATTGGCAGCGTGGGCAGTTTTGCTCGTGCAAGGAATATGAGCAATAGACTTAAAGAGGAAGTTGTTGGTACCTATGCTCTTGCCCGACCATCAGTAAAGGTAGCAAAAAAGTGAAAATAGTTCCTGATACCTCTGGATCTGACTATCTTTGGTACCACTGGCTCGTGATTGGCGTATATCTTTAGTCCTTTAGTAACTACTGTCGGTTTGGGTTTGTCGCCTTGACCCGTCACTTCCGGTAGACTGGCGTTTCCATTGACATGCGTTTCGCCATTCTTGTCTTGAACCATAACTTCATGCAGAGTGATTTTTTCGTCTTGAACCATCCCTTCATGTATAGTGGTTCTTTCATGTGTTTCACCATTAAAAGCCAGATTGGTATGACTTTCAAGGTATGGCGTTTTTGACCTGCATTGTGTCTTCTCGCTCCGCTTGAGGTAAACACCGTAGGCTGTGCCGCACACTCCAAGGAGAGCAAGGAAGATGATGATCCCGCTAAGTACAGATAATGGTTTCAGGACAGTCAGCTATGTAAAACAATACGAAAAAGTAAAAAGAAGAAGAATTTGCCGAGTGACAATGCCCGAGGATTATGTCTTGATGACGAGACAAACAATGCAAGACATATTTAAGTCAGATGACAGCAAAATTAGTTTTGTGATTTGTGATAGAGGGTCTGTAAGGATACACAACAATTCATCTAGATCAGGGGTTAGAAATGTATACGTCCCGCGGAATCATTTGACACGAAGCAACCTCAGATTTCAGTAAAGCTATAAGCTTTTTTCATAGCAACATAAACGTGTATTAAGTGAATAATAATAATAATTATAATGTAAATTTTGTGGGACAAACAAGGAATGTCCATGACGGGATAGACATATATGCTTCTCGTCGGCTGCCCGCTGCATATATAGATAATTTTGGAGAAGTATGCATGTATGCGTGTGTAGCATGTGTGTAGACACTTTATAAATGACACTTTGTAAATGATAAAGGAGTTATGTGTACTAATAGTCATGATTATTGTTACTATTGATGTACTTTCACTCCACAATGACAAACAGAAAATTGTGCGTTAAAGAAAAAAAATGTTGTGTTACTATATACTCTGTCTACTCTAGGAACTTTCTTATTATAAACATATATTTTACAGACTCCAAACAGTTATTTTATTATAATTTTCGCTAAACCTCTAGAACCCTCTCAAACTTCAGATCTGATACAGCCTTAGTGCTGTTAGCATCACTGTAAACTCGTGACCTTTACAATGCTAAGGTCAAACTGTGGACCATCAAACTTTTGTCGTTAGCTCTGCTTTCATATTTGATGAAACCCGTGCTGAAAATGACACCACACTGCACATCCAGAGGAGAAAAAAGTAATTGAAGACGTAAAACAAACCACTCACATGGTGACCCAAAATAGTTTATCATCTGTAGGGTCCTTGGACGTGACGCAAGTCGAACCTAATACTGTTTGTCCCAAGGCGTCTGGAAGAACATCAAACCCAAAGCACCAAAATTAATGTAGCTTTCATCTAAACAAAGCAGAATAACAAATCCTAAACAACGTAATTTATCTAGTCTGTACCAGCAGTTCGTTAACGGTTACCTCTAACCATCACGGATGTTTGATGTTCCGATGTAAAATTTACTATTTTCTTTACTATTGTTTAAGAAAATATCAATAATTATTATGTAAGAAAAGACTTTTATATAGTGTTCGTAGCCATGACTGATGGAAGATGTTGATCTTTTTCGGGTATTGTGAGATAATTATATGCTCCAGTAATGGAATGTAAGCTACAGTAGGTGTGTACTTGTAACATAGAAAAAAGGCTTAGAAACTGATACCAGCTATGCCTCCTGCCAGCAGGGCCACGTCGTCTCTACATGAAGCCGGAAGACAGACGTCAACGAAGACGTTGCTGAGGACTTGGGCCATAGCAGCCTGCAACATGTTTGTCATCATTTAATGCTTTGGACAGAGCGGGACTAGGGACTGGCAGTCGCGAACGCATGCCGCTGCCTTCCACTGTTTCTCTCAACCCACTTACCCTCATACCCTCCCTTGTAACACCAGGCATGACAATTGTATTGGAGTAGACCAGGAGCAATGTTGCCAATAAATAACGATCATTTTACATTTGTGTATCTGAGGAATGAAGCGATGCTGCTTCATTCTTACAACTCAGATTTGTCCTTGCATTGAGCATGACATTTTTCAAGCAATACCTTAAGGAAGTTTTAGTTTTTACTAACTCTACACAAGTCAATGCACTTTAAGTCTTCAAAAACCCCTCACCCCCAAAAATGTAATCCTTTGTACAAAAGACATGACGAATGTAAAAAGTGCTTATCGAGAAAACTCACTCACGCACTTATTTTTTGTCTTACCAGTTGAGCACCGAGACCGGAAAAGTTCATTTTAACTTGAAGAGTACAAAACAGTCCCTCGATCACGTCATCATTCGTCTTCTGGGAAATCCCCCGACATTCATCATACTGTCCGACAAACGTTTGCTCCCCTAGAAGAATGCCGGCCCGTGGTTTTCCCATGGCATCTATCACTGCAAATAAATAAATAAAATAAATAAACCAAACATCAATTTTAAACGACACACCCACTTTATCATCTATCGCTCTCACCCCTCTTTTTTTTTTTTACCTCACTTTGATGCTGATCTGATTACTGCCCCTCACTTTGATGCTGATCTGATTACTGCCCCTCTACCTGTTGCCAATAGTTTACTGCTGATGTCATTGCTCCTTCTTCAAAACCGTCTTGATTCCTTTCACTTGCATGATAATACTTTCTTATTTTCGTAGCTCATAGATATTTTTGTCTTTCGGAGAGAACTCATCTTAGGCCTTTACACCTTTCTTAACACATGTTGCATGCAGGATCAAACCAGCTAAGCGTAGATGGTGGCATGAAACTGCCTACCTGACCAAATTACGGTTCACAGGTAGAAACTGGGTAAAAGGATTGACTACAAAGACAAGGTGTAAGTTTTCAACAAACGATTTACGGATGTTTTTACAAATAAAATGTCCATATTCTCCTGTCAAATTATCGAGCCAGTGTCCACAGTAGTTTTTACTCTAATGAGATGTGTCTGTAAATGAATGTAAATGGAAGAGACATGTATACAAAAAAACCCTTCAGACGTTGCCTCTATTCTTTCTACCAAAGTGTGCAAACTTACTCACTTTGTAAGGTCCACATTTCCCCTTTCTGAAGCCCCGCCTGGAAGGCTGCAAGGTCCGCTGCGCACTGTAGCGAGAGTTGCACGTTTTGAGTCACGAGACTTAGCTTCTGCATAGTGTTCTGAAGGGAGATGCCACTAGTCATCAGAGAAGACAGAGATTCAAGTGCCAAAGAGCTGGTTGAGTTTCCCGACATCATTCTTAACAAAAGCATTAAGTTCTGGAGCTGCTGAGCGACACCGGAAGTCCCACCAGGAATCGAAGAAGGGGTGGAACTGCCACTAGCGACAAGCCGTGTCGAGTTCTGTACAGTAAAGGATGGAGTTCCACTGACATTTTGCGAGTCTGTTTTAGCGAAGGACGATGTGGATTTATCAGTCACATAGCTATTGTCCCCGGAAAAAGACCTTCCCAGCGAGATACCTCCTTTCTTTGTTGCAGGGGGAGCAGTTCCTGTAAACAAGTCGTTTGTGGATCCCGAGGGCGAGGCTACGAAAGACGAGAAATTTGATGGCTGACCTCCTAAGCCGGTGACCCCAGACACTGGGGTCCCTGACGCTTGAGTCCCCAAAGCTGGGGTCCCTGATGCAGGTTTTCCAGTGACGATTCCAGTTGATGGGCTTTCAGTGAGGGGGTCAACAGAAGAAGTGTTCTTGGTGGTGAAACCGCCTACAGCGGAAGCTAGTGTGCTAGATTCAGTCTGCACATTCCCTAAAGATGGAGTCACTGAAGATGAATATATTGTGCCAGTTTCCAGAGAAGAGAAGCTAGAAGACGCTGGGCCTGTCTTGTTTAAATACAACGAGGTTCCATATGGAGTGACAGGAACGTTAGCATTGCCGGTCTGTAAACCTCCAGTCATACTAGTAGTTTGACAAAGTACTGTTCTCAGTGTGACCAAAATAACTGTCGTGATCAGTACGACTTGCCCCATTCCCAGTCGTCTGCTCTGAAACATTTCGAAAGAAATTACAGAAACATTTAAGTTTTACTTGACACCAGGCATGACGCTCTACTGCGGTGCTTTATAAATATCAAAGCCGTGACCAGGACAATCAACGCGTAACGAACACTCTGTCAGCATTTGATGTTGCTGTTAGTATCGTTTTGATAGACGACGAACCTCTCTGTATTCGACAATATCACAAAATCATCTAAATTCATCACCGTCTGTCCCTAATGCATCCTGGTCAACCTCGAGCAAGTGAAGGAACTCAAACGTACGGGACTGGCAACTGATATAATAATAATAATAATAATAATAATAATAATAACAACAATAATAAAGAGGATTTACATAGCGCTTTTCCAAAGATTTGCTCAGAGCGCCTTACATAAATAATATATAGACTGAATTGTCAACAACCAAGCACCCACATTAGCATACAAGTCAAAGTGGAAAGTTTCTAAGCTATATAATCCATGACTAGCAGCAAGTGAAGAGAGCGTTTGATAGGTGATATATGTTCATATCTGGATGGTCTGCAGATGAGGCGAGCAGCATTATTTTGGATCCTTTGAAGTCTTTCAAGAAGATGCTTGGGGATTCCAGCTAAAAGATAGTTACAATAGTCCATCCTCGAGAGCACAAAGGCACAAATTATAATTTTAGTTGCTTCAGAGATGAGATAATGACGAATAATACTGATCCTACGAAATTCAAGGTAAGCAATTCTGCAGACGTGAGAAATATGCTGATGAAAAGTCAAAGTCTGATCGAGAATGGCACCCAAGCTGCGGACATTGGCGGAGAAAGAAATAGTTGAGTTGTTTATAGACAGAGAGTCAGAGACCGAGGGTGAGAAGGATGATTCAGAAATGTCTTTGGACAAGTAAGTAGCAGTTAAGTCTTATCGTCATTCAGTTGCAGTCTGTTTTGGAACATCCATGACTTTACATCATCTATGCATTCTTGTGTCCGTGTCAGTAGTCCAGCGAGTTCAGTAAGTGGAACTGACTGACACAGCTATGCATTATCATCATAACTCAATCTGACATGACATGGCGTGACATAACATCAGACAGTGGGGACGTATACAACGCAAAAAGTATTGGACCCAGGACAGAACATTGCAAGACACCATATCTCAGGACAAAAGCATCTGAGTAAACACCATTCACACACACAGTCTGGGTTCGGTCTTTTGTAATCGTCGGCAGAGGAGTAGATCGTTTACAACTTTTAGAAGTGCAGATTCAGTACCGTGGTCTTTTCTATGAGCCGACTGGAGGGGAGGAAGATGATTTTGCTCCACGTGTACCATACATTGGGAAAGAACGATCTTTTCCAGAACCTTGGACAGAAAGGACAGGTTTGAAACTGGTCTGTACTTGCTTAAGCAGTTGTGATCTTAAGATGGTTTCTTTATAAGTGGGCGGATATAGCCGACCTAAGCTCGAGAGGAAAGTGTCCAGGACAACAACATATGGTCACAGGATTTTCGGCTACTGTGCAGCAAAACAATGGAACTCTCTCCCTTTCCATATCCGCCACCTTCCTACAATTGAATCTTTCAAATCTGCACTGAAAACGCACCTCTTCCTTGAGCATTACTCCTAACACAGTCCACACAATGCTCGTCCTTTTTACCCCCCCTTCTGCTCTTGCTAATTTTCTATCCCTCTTTCTCTGCAGAATCACTGCTTTCTTTGCTCCTGTTACTTGGTGTCTTTTGTGTCTTCTATCTTTGTTTTCTGTTTGTCGTCAGTACTGTCGTTTATTTTTCCGTCTATCCATTTAGTCCATGTCTCTTCCTCGTTTTAAGCGCAAAGAGCATGCTCTCTATGAATGTGAATATGCGCTATAAAAATCTTCATTATTAGACATGAGAGAAGCATTAAATATACGAGTATAAGTTATAAGTGGTAGCAGGACATGTCGACAATCGACAAGCGGAGAGGAGGGAATAGGATCGAGTTCATATCATCGAGCTGACATCAATATGTTTCCACGATAAGCACAATCATATCTTTACATTATCTACAGGGAGTCATTCGGCTGAGGTTGATCAATGAGTCATTGACTTTAGTGACACAGTTTATGTTCGTGGGCACTCTTTTGAGTCTCAGTCTGTCAAAGGAGCTGCGATAACCAGGAGAAAACCAACACACCCATCCACTTTAACCTTTGGCATAACGCAGCCTTAATCAGGAGGTAATGTACCTTGACCACCTGCAAGCTTTTATAACTATTTGGCTAAACGATCTGTTTTTATAACTATTTAATACAAGTTTTTGAGTTAAGTATCTGTAGCAAAAAAAAAAAAAAAAAAAAATCGGGTCAAAAGCAGATTGGTTTCCTTTTTGTTTTAGACGGTCAGATTACTTCTTTTAAGATTATTTGTTTCGCTGGGTCAGTAGCGAGTTTGAGGCCTGCGCTAACGTCTGTTTCAATAATGAATAACGGGTTCTCCGGGTCGTAAACACGTGCAACAAGTTTTTTTTTCTGTCACAGCTTTGATAGTTGCTAGGTAATAGTTGCAACTCCGCCATTGCGGGTCCCAAGCTCGGATGAGAAAGAAGGAGGGTTGGGGCGTAGGACTAGAAAGCCTACCCTGTAAAACCTTTTCTACGCTACAGAAAACGACAGGTATGCTGTCACCTCACCTGCCACATGGCACAAAGAGGACTGATGATGATGATGATAATCATCAATATTAAAGTAAAATCTTTCTAAAGTTTGCAATAACTTTGTTATTATCAATAATATTCCAATCAGTATTTGTCTTTTTATTTAAACTACAACATGAAGATGTTAAATATATAAATAATGTATCTCATAACAAGTGTCAAAAATGCTTTGGTTGTCAAACAAGCAAAAATGTAGTTTCTTAGGGAAGTTTCAGTAAATCAGCTCAGAAATAAAACAATAGATAAAAAACAATCAAATTAAAATGAGGGAAAATAAGTACATTTAGCAAACATTTTGGAACATAGTCCAAAGATGAAGACCATGAAAATGGGCACATCTTAAGATATAATACATTTGTTGAAATAATTGTTAAATCAGAAAACATAAGTAACTGAAGGTTTTTTTTAGCCATCGCTTTTTTCAAATAGTTTCAAAATAACGTTTAACCATTCATTTTATTAGTTCTTTATTAATTATAAGAAATAATTGCTGTACAAACATGTCTTTACCTTTTCTAGGTGAAGCAGAGGTTAGAGAGTTAGAGAACTGTATGGGTTGGACTGCCGTGCAAGGCTTTTATAAGTTATCTGACAAACACACCATGGAATTTGCTGTATGCCCTTATTTGGAGTATTCGAAAATAGAATTATTTACATGAGACGCACAGCGATAACAGGTGACAATATAACAGGTGAGATTTACACTCGGGTACGTCTGCACTTTTTCTACTGTGAAACACCGCCGTGTTGCAACTTCTACCCCGCTGTCTAGGCTTTTTGTGGGTGATTTGTGGTAGGAGATACATTTCAAGATTAAAGGAACAGAATCGACAGTTTGGTTAAGGTAAAGGTAGAGATACACAAATATTATCATGCAGTAAAATAATATGGGTGACATATGTGAGCACGTGATGGGATACTGATACGGGGCAGCTAAAATGTACCCAACAGTCAAGGTACCTCAAATGATGGAGGTCAGTGTTTTGTTGCGTCTTCGTGACTACCTCTATGCTGGTACACTGTCAAAGCTGAAACACTACTGTGCACGCACGCTCCCGCTCTCTCTTTCTCTCACACACACACCGATGCCCAAACACAAGCACGTGACTATGCGAACACAACATCATCTGCAGACTGTACAGTGTACACTGAAAACACACACACACACACACACACACACACACACACACACACACACACACACACACACACACACACACACACACACACACACACACACACACACACACACACACACATTTATTTATTCACATATTTTTAAATTTTTTCGAAACATGTTTGCCATGGTGTCACCCGTCGGCATACGCTAAGGTTTCTTGCATGGTTGACTGTCGGTTTGCTTGCAGTCTTTCGTGTACAGTGCATTGAGCTCAAAGCCACACGAGAAAAAAAGCTTAACTAATTCAATTATTATGAAATGTATAGTAGTATTGTATATTACTTTTTATTTGTAAATAATTGATTAAAATATATATCATTCTTTTAAATATAGAACATTAGTTTTAATAAGTACGCATCGAAATATACAACCCGTCTGTTTGTTCTGTCTTCTGATTGTTTGTTCTGTCTTCTGATTGTTTGTTTTGTAATCTGTCTCTTTGTCGTCTGTCTGTTTAGGTGACAGTTTGGGAGTAATGGTCTCATTGACTGAGTGTAGATTTTGGCGGTGGTCGGAAGTGAGCTGGCCTGCCTATCTGCTGTGATAAGTATCTTGATTGCCCTTATTTGGGCACATGCAAGTACAGGTGAACCTACAATGAATGAGAGGGAAGGGGGGACTTTTTAAAGTAAGCTGCAGAGGTACAGTACGCAGGTTGCTATAATTATTTCCTTGCTTTCACACCTATGGGTACCGGTTAACGGCAGGGCAAATCAACAAGGTCGTCGGTGACGTAACCCCCCAAAAAATCACCTCATGGCTCGCACCACTCATGGGTTTATAGGGAGGAATTTCTGAACCAGACGCAAAGGCTCTAGAACATTTATAATAATAGTAAGAAATACAAGGATATACAAGGAGTTACAAGTGTACACACGCGCTAGAATCGTTTCCTATATCTTTGCGTCTCTCGTGTTATCTTTCTTCTCTGATTCTGACGTATCCCCAAAACAGTGCGATTAAAAGTCATTAAAAGGTAAAGATTGTCCCCCTTGGTTGTTTTTTTTTTAAAGATCGTTGGGAAGTGAGGTGTAAGAGATCACGATGCCCATTAATTTTCTTTCCTTTTCACTGCTTATCCTGTAACCCTCTATGGAGTCAGGTTCCCACTCCCTAGAACTGAGTCGACTGGAAAAAAAACCGACTGCGACACACGGGTATCGAACCGGAGCGTCACCGAGTTCGGACGCCAATGTTCTAGCCACTCGTCTGTCTGCTTCCCCGATTATTAAGAGTACACTAAAAATAATACAAGAAATTCATACGCCACATAACCACGTTTCATTCAACGACGGACTCCATATACTTCATGCAGTCCTTTAAGATTATGAAGGAGTTGAATAATTCCTCTAGCCAAGTGACATCGGAGACGTCGTAACGCCATTTCGCAACATGTGCAACTCATGTGTTTGAGGTGAAGGTAGTGTAAACTTACTACCGCATTACCAGTCGCGTGAAAGACTAGCATGTACAACCATATAGACTACATAATACTTGATACAGATAAGAAACGTGATGTTTGTTTAAGGAGCCTTGCTGACGTCAACATTATTTTGAACATGTTTTCCTCGTTAAGCGACTCAATGCTGTAATTTTTTCTTCCTTATTTTAGCGGTACTCCGTGAAATTTTTTTAGGATGCACGTTACGAACTGCTGGCCCCTTTTTAGCGGTCACACAGCTTTTTCGACTTTATCATCATTTTTTTTGTCATGTTCAAAGTGCGAGGGTGGGGAGAGACATGACTTGTTTGCTGTTTCGCAACTGTCCGTGTACACGTGACTGCGACCTGTTAAACTTTCTTTCACAGAGATGAACATAATCAGAGAGCTGTCTACCTGCTCTATGTATCTTAAAGTTCTAGTAGGGCGCAATCGTTATCTAACAGCTGGCTAGACACTCTCACGCCTTCAAACATCACCATGCACAGAAAGGTGTTGCCGACACAGACTGTGCGTGGATTGCACGCAGATTGTAATAAGTGGATATGTTTGTGTTGTGTAATGATTATGACGTTCAATGGTTCTAACATTAATAGCTACCTCAATTCACCCAGAATTCTCTGGCATAAATTACTTTCATTCGTAGTAACGGCGTTGGCAAGCCATCCCAATTATATATTTATATAAACAAACAGGTAAAGTAATGAGTACAAACTAGATAGCATATTTTTCCTTGTAAAACAAAACTACAAAACTAAATAAATAAACACCTTGTCGTTAGTAGAAATAACTAGACTGCTAGCCTAGCCTAACCATTCATAAAAAACTATTAGTAAATATGAGCTTCCTTTATTCATCCATGAAAAGAAATATAGCCAGATTAAATAAAAGGTGAGAAAATTTAACCAACCCCGAAAGATAAATAAAAGAGTAAATATCTTTTGTAAATAATATAAAACCGATAAATTACAAACCAAAAACAAGCAGCCATCTGTGCGTGTGTGTTTGTGTGTGCAGGTATATGTATGAGTGCTTATGTTATTTCCCACCCCCTCAATCCCGTTTCACATGACCTAGAAATCATACGCCCCAAATACCCACGTATTAAAATAAGTCAGGCCATCTAATGAATCAAGTGATCCTGCATGCGATGGTGTGGCTGGGCCAAGTAGGCCAAGCAAACCGGAATGAGAGAGTTCAAGGGTACCCGGATGGGCTCTTATTTGCAAGTACTGGGGAAGGACAAAGGACTACAGTTAATTAAAGTCGTACAGGTACGCTCAACTTACAATTTAGAATGCTATATTTGTTCAAGCCACAGCTTCGCCACAGTTTGCAACGTGTACATTCTTGGATTGCCTGACACTGACTGTCCTCTGAGTCACCGAAGTACAGGCAGACGGGCAGCCGACGATAAGCACAGATGTCTGTCCCATCATGTTATCGTCTGTGTCCTGTCTACCCCGCATTGGACGTTCCTTGCTTGTCCATAAAGTTTTACTTTACTATTATGATTCATTTAATATACAGTTATGATGTGATGAAAACAGCTCCTAGATTTATTGTTTTGAGTCCCGCCTGCGGTTGCCTTGTCCAGGCCAGACAAGATTAAATGATGATTAATAAAAAATGATTGTCTAACACGGCCCGCAAGCCAAACGTGCTCCGTCCCTGTTCTGCTAGATCAAAAATATACACAAATGATAAAGAACACCGCGCATGTTAACAAAGTTTACAAGTACAGTTCTACCTGCCTGCATTCATGTTATAAACTGTATGAAACGTTCTGCTTAACAGGAACACTAGAGAGTTTGAGATCCACGACGCGTAGGGAGACGTGTGCGGCAACGAGAACGGCGAGCCTCTAAGCCTAACCGTTTTGAGAAAGCGATTGGTTGGCTTTTGTGGATGTGATGATGTAGGGCGCAAATTCCCGTGACGCTACAGGTTGTCGTTCCCGCACGCGTCGCACGAGCACTGAATCTCAAACTCTCTACTGTCAAGAACGCACGGGACGTGTGGACGGGTCACATACAACACACACCGACCTCACAGCGTTCTTCACGTGTTCTTTCACACAACAAAGTACAAAGACCTGCACGTGGGTTCCTATATGTCTATAATTCAAAAAAAAAATCCAAATATTTCCCCACACTCAACGAATTTCAAATAAAAGTGACATCAACATATATCGCAGCTAAATTAATGATTACAAAAACCCTTCTAATATTCTAAATATCCCCAGTCAATATATGAGAACAAGCGAACAGGAATATCCTTTCAACAACGTAAATGTCTTCTTTCAACCTTCCACTCAAACGTCGCTCACCGTCTCTTCTCTATATCAGCTTAATTTCCTTCCAATGTTCATCAACAGTTTCTCAAAACGTACATGACCAAATCACACTGTCAACGTCTGATCACAACTCACGCACCCACAGATGTACACTTGCCTGTAATTCTCCTTGAAACTATATAGAAATACACACCACTACGAATCTCCAAAAGCACAGCAATTACTCCCAATATAGAATCCACTGGCAGAAACACAGCAACTGACGAATCTTTTCAAACACACAGCAATACTCCAATTTTCTTAATAAACCAGTAGAAACACAGCAGCTGGCGAAACACTAAGCCTATATACTCCAAGCAATACTCCCAATGCCGACCTCCTTTACTTCTCTCGAAAAATCACACACACACACACCGGTACATTCCACTCAAACCATCTTTTTTCTCTCTCTCTCCAGAAACTTCTGCCCTCTTGCAGACGACACCCCACGTCATACCCTCTTTTACGTCACGCTTTTCAACCATAGCAAACGTATCCCCCAAGGGCCACTAACCCTGCTGTACAAAACAAACAAGGGAGCTAACTCCATTTCTGTCATTCATTAATTTCACGGGTCGATCCGTGACAAACACACAAGGCAAGCAACGGTTCGTTCGGTGAATGTTTACGTAATCTTTGATAGCGGCGATTCCTACTGTTGCCTGCCTTCCAGCCTGACCGCATTCCTAAGCGCAGTACAGCACAGGATGTTTCCTAGTGATGTCACGATGTAGTCGCTACAGCTGACTTACATTTCTGAAACGAGAAAGGCTAAGAACCACGACTGCAAAAAAGTTGAAAAATATAACCCGCAACTTAAAGAGCTTTAAGTCGTTTTCAAGATGTATAATTACGTATTTTTAGGCCATAACCTTGAAAACAACTATTGTTTTGCTGCAATGGCGCACCATAACCTCATTAGCTCTCCATCTAGCAGGCACTGTAACGACGTCACCATCACGAGAAACCAAAGTACATCTGCATTAAAAAATACATGGTAGTGGCCAATTAATACTGGTAACAAACTTTCAGGGTTATTAGTTGTCAAGGCTAAAGCCAGTAAGAGAGCTATGGCAATCAGTTAATTAGAAACTAGAGATCTTCCAAACCAAACCTATGATGAAAATTATAGATATTCTGGCTAAACATAATTATTAGGGAAGAAATCATTACAAGAGACAACTTTACAAATATGACAACCACAATAAAAAATAACAAACAAACAAACAAACAAACAAACAAACAAACAAAACAGATGGAAATAGCTAGAACATGTGAACAGAATGAAACCAGAGGAACCACCCAAAATAGCCCTTCATTGGACAGCTGATGGCAAGAGAAGACGTAGTCGGCTAAAAGAAACATGGCAAAGGTCAGTAGGGAGAGAAAGAGAACTAAAGGACCAGAAACCGACCTGGAACAACATAGACTTACTGCTGACAGACAAAAATGGAGGTGTTTAATGGATGGCTTATGTATTACCTAGGTACGAAGAGGACTATAAGTAAGTGCTTGCTATGTAGGGTAACGTTTGTATGGCGTGTATATCGAGAAGCTTTTCAGATTTTCGAAGATAATATCTTACACTGAACTGTAACTTTGTAAGAAAAAGAGTTGCACAAACATTCGGCAGTACATTTAAGAGATCTTTTACATGTGAAAAAGAGTCTTGTGTGTTTAAGGGAACACGTTAGGTCAGCATTTTACCCAAACTATTGTCAGCATCGCTTAGTTGATGACCTATGACATGAAGACATATATTTGAAATGTTCGCTAGCACCGCTTAAAATTGACTGATAAATTTATATTCATATATAAATAACTTTTAAGACTTATATATAAACTTATATATATATATATATAAAGGTGAAGGAGAAAGACATCCAAGAAAAAAAAATAAACCTGACATGCTAACAGAAACACCACACCATCATCATCCACCCACCAATCCATGGGTGAATGAAAGGTGAGACACAGGCTAAAAAATGAAATTAACTCGGCTACGACATTAGAGTAGAAGAGGACATGTCAAACTATTATAAAGAGGAAGTAAGTAATACAGTAACTTCAAAATATGCTTTTTTAGCTACATTTTTCTGTGAGAAAAATGGAAGAGCCTACAGACAGTGTTTCTCATTTAATGTCGAAGATATGACAGAATTTTGTTTAGGAAACTGATTATAACCGTCATACTTCAGAGTGACAAACAGGTCAAGGTACACACTAAGCCCCTGTATCGCCTGCAGTGGAGTGGGACAAAGCTAAAGTCTCCGCTAATCAGAACGTAATTAAGCCAGATGCACTCTCTTGTCCTCCTTCACACACGTCTTCAAACAATTGTAGTTTGTTTAATGTGCGCTATAAACACGTGCACTTCACACGCGTCTTGAAAAGATTTTCAGCACGTTAATCCTTTTGTGTACAAAAATGTAAACAGAACATTATTTATTATAGTTCGTGGGCACGAAATAAGTTTGTACAATAATTTAAGAGCATACAAGAATGTTTTGTATATATATATATATATAGATAGATGACACATCTCTCATATTATATATATATGACACAATGTGTCATATCTGTTTCGTGTATGAGTGGTGTCCTGTGTCTTATGTCTTTGCGTCATTCGAACGACACCATTTTCAAGAGAAAAACACGTAATGGAGAGTCCTTTGAATACGTCTATGTGAAGCTGCAAAACAAACAAACAAACAAACAACAAAAACAAAAACCAACCAGTCCATGACCCTCTGTGAAAAACGAAAGAATAGCACTCTGGTTCTAACATCCGATGGACGAGTTGTATTGGTGTCGTCTTCGTGCAGCTCCTGTGCTTTCTCCTGACTTCCACCTTTCTGACCACTGTCCAACATACACTGCCTTCACTCTCCATCACTGTGACTATAGGTGAAGGCCAAACGTCTCCATTGTTCATCTTGACTACAGCCGAAGATCAACCGTCTCCACTTTCCTTCATCTTCGTCTGCTGGGGCTCGTCAAGGTATTTGTAATTCGCATGCGGGAACAAGTGTGTGTATGACTTATTACAAATACAATTATGGAAAGTAAAGTTATTACCAAATAAAACAGGTAAACAGACAAGACAGAATAACCTGTATGAGAGTATTTGTGCTATGGATAACAGCAAATGATGTAGATCGAATAAGCGAACGAGCGAACAAACTTTATTGATCAGACCATGGGCCCATTTTAAGAGGTAAGTGGTTTACAGGCACAAAAACAGATAAGCTTTAAAGTCTTGAATAGCATAGAAACAACGGCTAATACATATAAAATCTGACAACAATTACATGAACACCATATCTTACTAACCAGTACACAATACTATCATTCAAGAAGCATCCATACGAATTGTAAATGCCTTAAAAACGAACAACGATAGGCTGAATAGGATTCTGGCGTTTGTAGTGCTGAATAGCAATGCTAGTTTGAAAGATCTACAGATATATTAAATCATTGTGTATCACACTTTTTTTGTTAGCCATCATGCATCAATTTAAAGTTCTACCATACCGTCTATGAGCCAGCAATATATAATTTAAACATTAAAAATTTCGACAGAGATGAAATTAGCTGTAACTTAATCAGTAGATATCAAAAGAACAATTCTTCCGCGACAGATATATATATATATATACACACACACATATACAAACGTACAAATTAAATTTATATTCACCGTAAAATAGGTGACTTTTATTGCACAGGTATTATGACTTTTTAATTTTGAAATTGCTTTATATATTTCTTTATATATTTCTTTGTAGTTTACGAATTGCAATAGATTTTGGTAAGGGGTACGTTGTCAGTGATTTTTCTTGCCACCAGCGCCGCCTAGGAGTACCTTCTCCAGGCCAAGGGTAGGAGATTCCACAAGCAGCGAGAAGACAAATGAGACCATGAAGGTTAGTACAGTCACAGAGATTGTCATATCAGTCTGAAAAAAACAGAATCCAAACACCAGTCATTACTGAAGTCATCTATCTGCTCATCGTACGCTAATTACTCTAGCCTAAGGGAGCAAAGTTCAAATGACGTTCATCCGTGCTTGTTGCTATAATTATGATTTAGAGAAGAAAACGTGATTAAGAAGGCGATAGACCAATCTGAAGGGTTTG
This sequence comes from Marisa cornuarietis, assembly GCA_004794655.1. Lineage (NCBI taxonomy): Eukaryota > Metazoa > Mollusca > Gastropoda > Architaenioglossa > Ampullariidae > Marisa > Marisa cornuarietis. Next base: position 2,947,467 of record SMMW01000631.1, read on the forward strand.
CGTTTTTTGGAGATATCGGTAGATATAGGCAATATAAACATAACCTGTAAATTTCAGCCTTCAAGACCCATCTGTTAATTAATTATCCGCTAGCAAAGTACGTGACTCGCACCTGCGATCAACAAGCGCCGCTAACAGTGTACTACGTCATACTAGTGCACCATTCACAACATTGCCAGCCGATCACACCAATCAGAGAGAGAGAGAGAGAGTGAGAATGAGGAACAGTTCGGGTTTTGGGACGTTGAAAGTCTGCATTTCTCGTGGTTCTGAAAAAAAACTGCTACTTTATCACGAGAAAAGCAGACTTTAACGTCCGAATAATCCCAACTGTCACTCATTCTCTCTCTCTCTGTTTGGTGTTGACGGCTGCCAATGCTGTGAATGGTGCACTACTGTGACGTAGTACACTGTTAACGGCGCTCGTTGATCACAGGTGCGAATCGCGTACTTTGCTAGCGAATAATTAATTAACGGATGGGTTTTGGAGGTTGCAATTTACAGGTTAGGCTCATATCACCTATATCTATCGATATCTGAAAAAAACGCAAACCATTCAAGTTCGTCTTTAAGTAATAACAAATGTTTTCCGCCAAAGATTTATTAAAAAATGTTACAAGAAAAAAGTACGGGTGTCTTAGTTCGTTGCATCTGACTCCTTTTGAGACTGATGTTCAAGCGCAATCTCCATGAACACTATGCACTGTTGAGACGTTGTATAAGACCTGCAATCTCTTGAGTCACTCACCATAGTCCATGCAGACGCGTGAAATGGTGTGATTCTGTTTGCTAGGAGGACGTAAAATGTGATCAGGTGAAATAGGTAGACACCGTACGTTAGTCGTGACAGCGGCGTCCAACCACTCCACGACAGAAAGGTGTTAACAAAACCTGCATGAAACGCAAATACAACGTTAGCGTCAGAAAAGCTGTAACAGGTTTGCAGCAAAGTTACTTCCTTAAGACCTGTGTAATCCCACCACCACCACCACCACCACCACCACCACCACCACCACCACCACCACCACCACCACCACAGGCAGAAGGTATGTTTAATAAAGCCTTCATCCAATATACAAGCAATTTTTTTTCGTGAAGCGATGTGTACCAAGTAAAGAAACCGTTAGGGTCACAAAGCCTAAGTACAAACTAAGACATCAAAAAAATCACCTCCTGAACCCGAGCAGCAGGCGAAGATGACCCAGGCTACTGCGCATGCCCAGGCGGGTCTGCTGAGTGTCTCGTAGGCAGTGTACTGGTCTATGTTCCAAAAGACTTGGAAAGTCTTGTGAAAGTTTTTGACATTGTCAAACATGATGTAAACACACGTGAAACCTGCTGCAGTTGCAACCAGCCACCCCAGCGCTGCAAACATCTGTGTAGAATAAAGGAGGCGATGTTAAGGGTGAAACAAGATCCAACGAGGATGAAAGAGCATTTGAAATAAATTTTTGTATGACATTGAATTCTGTTACTGTAATACTCTAAAATGTTTGTCTTAAAAGTAAGTGTGATTCTGACGACAATGAAACGTTTTCCTCTGGGTGCTTTAGTGGGACGTGTCCATGAATGTATAATAATAATAATAATAATAATAATAATAATAAACGCGTGATTGATAAACCTTATGCTCAATCTCGTAAGGAACGTGTTCTTAGCGCTTGAGACAAGAACGAGACAGGGACAACAAACGAAGGACGAAAGGATAAACAAAAATACTGATGACTGATAAAAGATTAAAAAAAAGACAAATAAAGAAAAACGCAAAGATCAGTCGGGTAACAAGAACTGTGGGTATCGTAATTCTGCAGAGGAGGACGAGTAGGCAGTGTAAGGAGAGTTAATGCACACACATCGCCACTGTCGTGGGCAGATAATATGTCTGTGGTTACTTTGATGAGAGTAGTTTTGGTACTGTGAACAGATTTATATGCCAACCGAGCTTGGGGATAAGGTGGTGCTTTTGGAAGCAGACCCAGAGCTGTGTCAAAACTACTTTCTCTATGATCGTAGAGAGAAAAGTTGGAAACTGGGTGGTAGTTGTTCAACACTTTGAAATCACGCATTGCCTCACCAGGGCATTTTTAAACAAAAATGGGAAAAACACCTGTCGACAAACTGGCATTTTCAATATGCATAATGGCAGGAAGTCAAACATCTAAGCAATCTAGAAGCCTTGTGAGCATTGGATCTCACTGGAGAGTTGCTGGTTTGGCTCTAAAAATGATTGCCTTTACATCGGTCTTGAATACTGGGCAAATTTGGTCAGCATCTCGGTAACAACGGAAATTCTCACAAGAAATGCTTTCATCGAGTCTAGGGATGATCTAAGGTCTGAGATCTTACAAGTGAAAAAGTCACTAAAGCTTAAGTTGTTGTGACACACAGTAGGCAGTGGGCAGTGGTTTTGTCGTGACAGGTTACCTGGCATTTAGGTGAAAAGTAGAGAATTAACAAATATGAATGAGCTGAAAGATTTCAAAGATACGCATGACATAAAAAAACCAACACGAATAAACTGTTCATTGAGAGCA